>CM076574.1:524887984-525443637 GCA_034641835.2 Pinus albicaulis | reverse complement strand
GTTATTTTGAAGGCGTGATTTAATTTGGAGTTGAATGCCGTCAAGTGGTAGAGGGCCCCTGCCTCTTGCACGGATTTATTTTGCGTAAATTAGATAAGTTTCCTAGCTGCCTTTACGTTTTGCATTTAAATTAATAGTTGTTTTTATTAGCTACTGTAGTCATACTCATTCTAACTCTTCCACAAGAAGATGCTCTTCCAAAAGACTATAATGATGAATGTTGAATGACTATAGTATTGTAGGATTAGGAGTTGAATTTATAGTTGTTTTAACTAGCTACTGTAGTTATATTCATTCTAACTCTTCCAAAAGATTATAATGATGAATGATGAATAGCTATGGTACTGTAGGATTTAGTTGTAGTTTTTGTTGTTCACTATCACAGTTACACTTGTTCTAATCACTCTTCCACAAGAAGAAACTCTTCCAAGAAATTCTTAAGAAGTTCAAGACATGACCGTGATAATGAATGATTTAGTTGTGTGTTGTACTAAGTATCATCTCTGTTCTTGCTCTTAAACGCTTGCCCAAGACATCATAATGACGAGTAGGGTATGGATATGATATCTTAGTTTTTCATTTGCTTTCAATCTATTTGCTTACAATTGCACTCAATTACACAGTCAAAATTGTTCTACCTCTTCCAAAAGAAGGAACTCTTCCAAAATATCACTAATGATGAACAAACAGATTGTGTAACTTCATAGAATAATGCATGTTAGCATAGTTAGAATGCTCCGGAGTTTCATTGCATTTAATTCATGTTCAATTACTTTGTTTCGAGTTTGATGATGACTTATAGTTCAGCATTGTTTTAGATTAGTGGCATCTTAAGTTCATTTTTAGATTAACTCATTGCACTTGCACTTCATATTCAAATTGTCATCCATTGCACAATAGATTACTTCAGTTGTTAAGATTAACAAGACAACCTTCATTATTCACAAACTTCTTCTTGTTCTAAAATCCATAATTGATCTATAACCATATGAACAGAAGACAACATCATTTTAAGGCCTGAAGTACCTCTGCAATTTCCTCATCATTTTATAAACATAGCTCTTCCTCAAAAGACTACTTTGGAAAGAAATCAATAACTCTTGAGTAAAGGTTTTGTGACATTCAATTAAATTGCAGAATAGAGATAGGAGCTAGTTCTAAAATAGAAGATCGAGTGATGATACCAATTACTTTTTTCCTCTAATTATGTTTCTATTATCAAGCTTTGCTTTTATTTAGTCATAGTTTAGATTCTCGTCTTCAAAAGGTTTCCAATTGCATTTGCCATTCCATAATATTAGGCTTAACTCTGCTTACCTCACCAACTCCTTCATTAGTTTTCTAGGCATTTTCATCAGAACATAAAAATCACCAAAAGACCAAAAACATCATAAATCATCACCAAAAGACCAAAAACATCATAAATCATCACAAAAGACCAAAAACATCACAAAACACTACACACAACGCATTAGGAAACAAGCACCTAGGTACATATGGTACACTTCACTTCAGCAGTTTACAAATCCTGGTTGACAATTAAATGAGCTCAGTTTAGGAGACTAGATTGAGACCAAACACATATAAATATGGATTCCCTAACACAACCCGAAAAATATCAAGTGTTACAACATCAAGCTCTACCTCATCTATAAAATTAGTTGTGATGGAAAATTTGAGCTTACAATTTCTTGTTACTTGTAATTTGGAATGATCACACACCCAACCCAAAGGGTAAGTTTTTTCATGAGGTGTAGTTTCTAAATCAAGTTTTTTGATAGTTTATTCAGAGAGAATATTGACTTGGGATACACTATCAAAGGGTGTATCAACCTTGGTATGTTTTCTAATATACCTTATATGAAAAAACTCAATTCTTTCTTTATCATTTTGAGATTCAACAGACTTGCTACAAGAACTAGTACTTGCATTAAAAGCTATACCTTTCATTCACATGGATATGATTTTAGTTTCATCACCTGAATCAATTCCTAAATCTTGTTGAGTTGCAGCAATAGTCTTTTGTTTCCCCTTTTATTGAACATCTTTAGTCTCAATTATGGGTGTAATTTCCAATAATTGAATTCATCGTGGCCATATTTTGAAAAATGTTTGCAAGTAAGTTTATCTTCCTCTTCCTTGATTGTAGAATTATTTTTTAATTTTCCTTTAGCTTTCCCCTTTCCTTTATCTCTATATTTAAAGGGTTTCTTGTTGGACTCTTGAGTAACAATCTTGCCTCTTCATTCTAAATGAGTATGATCAACACATACTTCATCTAGATTCATGGGATGAAACATAAGTATAGTATGTATAAAATAACTATGCAATCCACTTATCTATGTAATGAGAGTCTATTGTGAGGTCAAATCAACACCCAAGATTAATGCTCTTCTCATAAACTCTTGTGTGTAACTTTGGACACTCTGACCTTTAACTTGTCTAAATTTTTTTATTTTTCATGTAAGATAATAGATAAAATTTCCTTCATAGTGCAGCTATAAAATCATTCCAAGAAGTCATAATTTTATAAATTTCTTCAAATATTCTTAAGTTTCGGCCTCCCACCAAATGAGAGCCACACTTTCCAAATGAAGAGAAGCAATATGGATCTTTGTGACATTGTCATCAATCTTTTGGATCCTGTAATATGCTTCAATTTGACGAACCCAATTATCCAAATTTTCAACATTTACCTATCCATTATACATTGGAAATTCAAACTTGACATCAATATTAAGAAAAGGAGACTTAGCATGTCCTCTTGGAGATGTTGGAGGATTTGGTCTATGTGAATAAGGAGGTGAAGATGTAGGTGAAGGAGGAGGAAGACGAGGTGGATGCCTACTCCCATTACCACCATCACCTTTTGGTTGACTATAAATTTCTCCTTGGAACCATGTTGTTCTTACATTGTACAATGATTTCACCGTTTCATTCATATAAAAGAAAGCTTTTATGAAATCTCTCTCATCTTCAGACATCAATTCTTATCATTGTCCTTCTTCATATGTCGTGACTTGTGGAGTATGCGGTATTCTTGAGCCAACTTGAGAATTAGGCTCTTCAAGTACTCATTCTCCTCTTATCAATATAGACCTTGTAAGCATTAAAAAACCTTACAAATTTTGTCAAACCTTCAAAACAACTATGCTTTGATATCAAACTGATCTAAAATGAGAAGTGAAGGTTCCATTAAATAATTTTCAGGATAGTTTATGTATTTTGGGTAATGGATCTTGGTTTCAAAAGTACATAAACTTAATTTAATTTACATAATTTTAACAGTTAAAAGAGGAGAAATATGCACCATAAAAAACAAGAAAAATGATAACAGAGTTCACGCATCCTCGGCTAAATCTTTGGGTCCATCTTCAAGTGGTGACCTCTTTATTATATTCTCAAATTTTCAATACATCAACATAAAATCATAAACATGCTAAAATAAAACTTCCAATGTGTCCAAAATCCTCAAAAACCCCCATTTAGGCTCTTCTTGAGCTAAAAAAGTATTAAAAATGAGCATAATACTCCCCTTTTACTAAATTGGTTTGTAACTACAACACACTAACTGTCGGCTCTTCAAAATTGGAAACAAATTGTCATATGGCCTTGTGAAAGTTTCTTAATCTAAGAAACCCTACTTCTAACTATTGATTTACTTCTCCTACTTGATTATTTATACAAGTTATTAATATGGATATTCAGAAAAAAAACATCGAAGTAAAAAAAAATAACATCCTACACATATAGATCATTTACTGAATATAACGCACATATGACAAAGTGACACACAGATTTTTCAGACAAAGTTCCTCGGAAAAACCCAATGCAGGAAAAATAGTGCAACTAGCTCTTGAGGGTTTTATTATTATGCAGAATCTAAATACAACAATTTCTGGGCACCATACATGGTTGGCCCTATAGAGAAAATCACAACAACAATACCTCTTTCACTCGGAGACAAAAAATATGGTTGTTTCACATCCTCAAACGAGATTTACAGAAATCGAGCCCTTTTTGGCCCACTAGAAACCCCAGTGATGCTCCTCATCCCTCTGCGTCAGCCTTACTGGCCTACATAAACCTTTTCACTACTCTAGAAGGGCCTACATCACCCTCTTTGAGCCTACACTCCCCCTGTGCTGACCTGACTGGGTCCGCGTCAGTCTTGAAGGGCTCCTGCTGCCTCTGCGCTGCCCCTGATTGGGCTCTGGTTGGATAGCGTAGCATTGGCTGGCCTCTGCGCTACTAGATATGATACCTCTCTATCGTTGTTGTATTATTGGACTCTAATTAGAATCCCTCATAAATACTACCCCTCGCTGCACTACAAACTCTCTCTGAAATTCTTAGCAAACCACACCTTAAATTTCAGCTTAGTTTCAGTTCTCTGCCAATGTGTGTGTTCTCCAACTGACCCCAGGCCCTTATCTTATACTTTTCTCATTTGAAAACCAATGACCATGATCTAATATCTAATCAATAGTTAAGATTAGAAGCTGCTTGATCCACGCCACTTAGAACATTCTCATCACATGTTTAATTTAATCCACTTTAATCTTTTAATTTTCCTAAGTTAGACTTAGGGTCCTTAATTAAAAAGATTAATTTTCTGAATAACTATCAAACCAGAAAGAATTTATCCAAACACTTTATGTGTCTTGGACATCTCATGTACTCCAACTCCTCCACAAAATTTTAGAGCTAGAGCACATCTGATGCTACCCCAAAATATCAGCACTCCCTCTTAGAGAGAAGTTTGCTCTAGCAATACTTCCACACCAAAGTACTATCATGATATCTGGCATCGGTCTCCGCGTTGATGCTTGGCCTATTTCTCTCCATGAGTGCATTGTTGTTGATCTTTGTACTACTGCCTATGACTTTTCCACAGTCACTGCCACACTTGTACTACAATTTCCTCTCAAATTGTACATCGTGCTAGACTGCAACTTAGTTGCTGAGAAGTAAGCAACTCAAGGACCCATACCCAAACACTGAAAGACAAGTTAGTCGTGTTGCATGTCATCACTGAAGCTCCCTTGGTTATTTCTCTGAGCTGTCATCCTAAAGCCACTGCGTTGTTACAACTCTGCACTGCGTAAGCACTGCATCCTTTGCGTTGTTGAAGCCCCATTAGCCCCTTTGCGATTTTTCTTCTACGTTGTAGCTGCCTATACATTGCACTTCTCCCTCTACAACGTCCCAACTTTTCCATCCACTTCATTGTGATCCTCTCCACCTACTGCTCAAATCATCGCCACTACTATCATAAGGCTCCCGTAGCACGTATGTGATACAATAGTTGGGCTACTCAAGGATCCTTCTCCACTCTCTAGTTTCTCTACAGATCAATATCGCCCCACCTCTTCTCTCTAGGTACATGAGAACTCATGGCCACATCATCATCAGAGCCATCATCTTCTTTAGCTACCACAACCTTGGAATCAGAAGCTTCCTTATCCTTCTTCCTTATAGGATAACTGGTGGCGAAGTGTCCAAGTTCACCACATCTAAAACATTTGATCTTTGACAGATCCTGCTTCTTTTCCTTTAGCTACTTCTTAGTGTGAAATTTTCAAATCTGAAATACTATTGCAATGATAGATTTTTTTCACCTACTTATTTATGATAAATTATTTATGAGTTACTTTTGGTAAATTCAGAAATAAATATAATTGCAGTAATCGCTTAATCATAAGCAAAGAATATAAGATAACACATATAACGCAATAGAAACAATCACATGTACACATTTATTTTTCGACAATTGTCCCCGAAAAAACCCAATGCGGGAAAACTGATGTAGTAGATGAGGGTTTGTATTATTATTCAAAAATCAATATTTTACAATAAGTAGACAAGCATATTTCTTAAGAAAACACCTAAGATAAATTCTCTAAATCCTTTCAGAGAATTTCTGACACCCAGAAGGCACTTCAACTTCCTCTACGTCATTATATGTGATCTTCTACGTAGTCCCTATGCTGGACTATGTCACTCTGCATGGGGACTTAGTGATGTTGCTCATATTTGGCCTTTTTGGCCCTCTGCACCTCCTCTTGCCTTTCTATGTCAGTGATAACTTCCCCTTTCTCCTTCTTCTTCTGCAACTCTGCCCTGCAATTCTCCCTCTGAAATAAAATTATATTCCTTCAGAATTTATTTCCTTCAGGTACTGAGTGTGTGCCCAACTTGCTTACCAAATTACCCTCAAGCTTTCTCTTATAATATTCTCGTTGAGGAATCAACAACCCAAATAAGATCTCTAATCAATGGCTAAGATTAACACATGACTTGATATTCATTATCTAGAATATTCTCACTTTGTTTTATTAATTACCCTTTAATTATTTAATTTCCCTAAGTTTAGACTTAGGTTCATCATTAAAATATAATGATAATTAATTATTTTAATAAAAAAAAAAAACGGGTGGAATTTCCACGAACGATTAATGGGTTCTTTGGAATACTGATATCCAATCCTTCTCACAAAATTTGAGATTTAGAACCCTTTCCAATGCTACAAAAATCAACACTCCCTCTTAGTGAGGAAAGTGTTCAAGCAAAAATGCCAATTGCATCTGCTCTGACCTGAAGCATCTATTGTGTTTCTAATGTCTCGTTTGTTTCCCCTCATCTACTGCACTGTTGCCCTCTATACTTCTACCCATGACAACATCTTTGTTACTGCCTCATTTGTACTGAAGCTCCCTCTGAATTTCGAGCCTCTCCATTCCTCCTACTAGAATGGATTCTTGAACATCCCCATTTTTTCTCTAAAGTAAGAAAACTTGTTCTTTCCCAGAGCTTTTGTGAGGATATTTGCCACCTGCTTTCCTATAGGAATGTACTTCAATTTTACATCTCCTCATTGGACAGAGTCTCTGATGAACTGACACTTGATGTCAATATGCTTCGACCGATCATGAAATATAGGATTTTCAGAGAGCTTGATGCAACTTTGATTATCACAAAAAATGTTGGTCGCTTCCATCCTCTTCTTGAGTAACTTCATGAGCAACTTTTGAAGCCATATGGCTTCACACGAAGCTTTTTTAGCTGCCACATATTT
Source organism: Pinus albicaulis (assembly GCA_034641835.2). Taxonomy (NCBI): domain Eukaryota; kingdom Viridiplantae; phylum Streptophyta; class Pinopsida; order Pinales; family Pinaceae; genus Pinus; species Pinus albicaulis. The sequence goes on along the minus strand of CM076574.1, from coordinate 525,436,559 downwards.
AGCCTCGACTATGCTTAGATCCTCAAATGTATGTTTCCTACTGAAACAAGATGTCATTCTTGGTCTGACACTTAAACAATATGCACTGGTACTCTTCCTATCTACTAGACTTCTCGCCCAGTGTGTGTCAATGAACCCAATAAACTCATGTCATTTCCCTTGGTGTACCTAAATCCAAACTCTAATGTCCCCCTCGAGTACCTAAGAACATGTTTCTCCATTGCATAGTGAGTCCTCTTTGGTTCTACCATGAACTGACTGAGGGTATTTACGACATAACATATGTATGGTCTAGTATTGACGAGATACATCAATGATCCTATGAGCTCCTTATACAAGGTAAGATCAGCTTCATCATCCTCAGACGTGTCGATTTTATTCTAGTTTGTAATCATAGGTGTAGCCATGGGTCTACAGTCCTCCATCTCAAATCTCTTCAGAATCTCTGTAATAAATCTTCGTTTTCCAAGGAAGATTTCTCCCTTCTGTTCCCAAACATTTAAACCCAAAAAATAGTGCATCCGCCTGAGATCCTTCATGTTGATTTTTGTAGCTAGATTTTCCTTGCAATATTTGATGAGCCTAGATGATCCAGTCAGAAACAGATAATCTACATATAGCACCAATATTAGAGCCTCATCCCCTACTCTCAAATAGTAGAGGTTGGGATCTATGTCACTCTTGACAAATCCCATCTAGTACAAGTAGCTATCAATTTTCCCATACCAAGCCCTGGGGGCTTGATTCAGTCCATACATGGCTTTCTTAAGCCCACACACATGAGTTTTCTATTCATGTATCTCAAATCCCTCTGTTTTTTCTACATACACTTCCTCTTTTATCACCGCATTCAAGAACACGTTCTTGACATCCATCTGGTGAATCTCCGATCCCATATTTATTGCAAGGGATATGACAGATCTGATTGAAGCATACCATGCTACTCGAGTGAAGGTTTCTTCATAGTCGATCCCTTCCTTATGTGCATACCCCTTAGCTACAAACCTGGCTTTAAATTTCTCTATACTTCCATCTCCAACATATTTAATCTTGTAGATCCCTCTCAAACCTACCATCGGTCTGTCTTAAGCTCTAGTAACTACATCCGAGACATCATTTGTCATGATGGAGTTGTACTCCTCCACCATTGCATCTACCCACACCTGATGCTCAGCTACCTCCTGAAAACAAGAAGGTTCTCCAACATGTCCTACCAATTCCTTGTACCTTTTTGGTTTTGTGCGCCGCCTCTTCTCATTTCTAAGAGCTTCAACAAAATCCTCTCCATCTCTCAGAGTCGGTTGTAGTTATTTGCTCGTACTTCCACTAGTGGTGGGTGGATTTACCTACTCTCCCTCTTTTACTTCCTTGGAAAATATTTCCTTAGGATCCTTGTGCCTTGGAGAGGCACTAGAGCTATCTTCTGTAGGTCACTATGGCTGGACCAGTGGATCCTCCTCAGAATGCATAGCTAAAGACATCTCCCAAGATTTCTTGAAGGCTCTCTCGTCCATGAACTTCACATCCCGTCTTACTACTATCTTCCTACCCTTGAGAATATATATGTGGTAAGCCTTTTCATTCTCGCTGTATCCCGTAAGTCATCCTTTATTTACAGTCTGATCTAACTTCTTCCTTTTCTCATCAGGTACATGGAAATATGCTATACTGCCAAATATCCTGAAGTGGCTCACCTTCGGCTTGCTGTAAGTGAACACGCTTTCATGGGTAACCTTATCTAATGAGTTATGAGGGACCCTATTTTTCACTTACAAAACTGTATTACAAACTTCAACCCACATAAATTTGGGCATGTCTTGATCATACAACATTGCCCTTGTAGCTTCGAAAATAGTCTTGTTTTTCCTCTATGCGACTCCATTCTTCTCTAGATTATACGGAGTAGTCCATTCTCTTTTCATGCCTTCCCTTGCATAGAAACTTCTGAATTCATTTTCAATATACTTTCCACCATTTTCTTATCATAAATTCTTGATCCGCTTTCATGTCAGATTCTCCACAAGAGCTTTAAACTCCCTAAATCGCTCAAAAACCTCGTCTTTGGTCTTCAGAAATTAGATGAATGTATTTTTGGAATGGCCATTGATAAAGGTGACAAAATAATTTGCACCATTGAGAAAATTCATGGAAATTGGTCTGCAGATGTCTAAGTGTGTCAATCCGAAAATACTCTTGGCCCTATTGCTGCTTCTCGGAAATGCTTCCTTGGCATATTTTCCTAATACGAACCCTCTGCAGAAATCCTCTCAATTGGTGCTAAGTTCTATAACTGCCATGACAATATTATTGATAATTCTCAAGGCTCCATGATGTAGATTCCCCATTATTCTATACCATAACTCATTCAAATCTTTCTCATCAGTACTACCTATCATAGCCATTGGGGACTCGAGCTATAACTTGTATATTTTATGGCTCCTGACTCTAGTTTGTGCCTTCCTTTTCCAACTTGGTTGTTTGATGTAAATTTTTTTTCCAATAAAGTATACATTGTAACCCTTGTTCTGAATTCGAGACATAGAGAGTAAATTCATCCCAATCCTAGTACATTAGTGGCACGAATTTTGTTTCCATATTATTTTTGAGATATTATGGTGCCTCTTCCAAAAGGGGTACATTTTTCCTTGTTTCCCATAGTAATTTGAAAATTTATCTTCTCCTCGTGATAGCTCGAGAAGCATTCTTGAACTCGCGTCATATGAACAAATGTTCCAATGTCGATATACTACATCTCTGGAGAGGCCATGCTTAACACCCAACAAAATTCCTCTTCTAGTCTCGACGCTAGAACTAAAATGTCATGATCTCTCTGTTCCTCCATGCGTTCTGGAAAAATGTGTGAACCCTTCCAAGCTGTTGCTGCATCAATGTCAGACCTCTATTCCGTTGCAGAATATCCTCTTTTGTTACTCATCTTTAGCTCTAATACCATGTGAAATTTTCAAATATGAAATACTACTGCAGTGATAGATTTATTTTTCTTACTTATTTATCAAAATTTATTTACGAATTACTTTCGGTAAATTATGAAATAAATACAACTGCAGTAATCATTTAATCATAAGAAGAGAATATAACATAACACATATAACGCAATAGAAACAAATCTCTGTGTATATTTTTTTTAATGTTTTGTGCTCTCTCTATTGTTTATTTTCTATTTTTAAGAATTCGTTTGCGAATAATTTATGTAGAGGGTTAAAACCTACATTTGGTATTAGATATTTTTCGTCATTGAGGGGTTTTTTGCTCAGGCCTGTTGTAGGCCCTGTTTAGTGGGAGATCTGCGGGATTGATTCTTGCGGTGAAAGAAGATGGAGAGCAGTGTAAAGATATAGATTGAGAAATTTAATGGTCATACTTTTGAGTTGTGGGAGCTTAAGATGGAGGATCTATTGGTGGATAAATATCAATGGATCGTGGTAGATATGAGTACTAAACCAACGTCAATCTTAGATGAAGACTAGGTGAAGTTGGATCAGAAGGCAAAGAGCACAATACGGTCGTGTATCTCAGATTCAGTATTTTTGAATGTATATGGGGAAGCTACGAAGAAGAATTTGTGGGTCAAGTTAGGGACTTTGTACCACTATAAGTCTCTGGTGAATAATCTGTTCTTGCAGAAAAATCTATATAACATGAGGATGACAGATAGAGACTCGGTGACAGAGAATCTGAATGCCTTCAATACTGTGGTAAGCCAGTTTTCATATGTTGATATTAAAATCTCAAATGAATATAAGTGCATCAATTTGTTGTGTTCACTATCAGATTCATGGGACAGTTGGGTTATTGCAATAGGTAGAAATAGAACTACCTTGAATTTTTATGAAATAGCCTCATCCTTGATGTCGGAGGAAATGAGACAGAGAAATATGGGGGGTCAGTATGGAGATGCCTAATCTGTACGAGGAAGGTCCTAGAATAGAAACAAACACAATTTTTCGAGTTGGAGATGTAAATCTAGAGGGATATTTAAATCTCTAGGAAAGCCTGTAAAGGTGTGCTAGAAATGTGGAAAGGAAGGGCACTTTAAAAAGGGTGTAGATCTAAATTTCCTGAGAAAGGAAAGGGATCTGATGATTCTCCTTCTGCAGAGGAAAAAACAACCTCATATTAAGGTGGGGATGTGTATTTGGATTCTTCTTCAAATACACATTTAGATCATGAGGTATGGTTGATTGGCTCAAGTGCATCCTTTCACTTCGCTTCCCATAGGGAGTGGTTCTACAAGTATGATAATTATGATGGTGATGATGTTTTCTTAAGGGATGATACGAAGGCCAGAATCATTGGACATGGAAAATTCAAGCTAAAGCTACAAGGTGGAAGGATTAGAACACTTCCTGGTGTTCTTCATATTCATGCATCGGCTAGAAATATGATTTCTGTAAGCAAGATGGATGATGCAGGTATAAAAATAGTGTTCTAGAAATATGCTTACAAGATGGTTCAGGGAGCACTAGTATTAATACGGGGAGTTAGGATTGGAACTATTTACAAGCTTCAGGGTAGCACTGTTATTGATGGGTGCAACAGTTTTGTGGTTCCTGTAAGTGGAGCAGAAAGCCTAGCAGTCTCTCGAGAAAATACCATGCTATGGCATCAAAGGCTTGGACATATTAGAGAGAAGGGCCTTCGAATATTACACGGTAGTGGTATGGTAGAAGGTATGTCTAATTTCTCTCTATATTTTTATTTTTGTGACCATTTTCTATATAAGAAGTAGAATCATGTGATTTTTACTTCTGGTGCTAAGAGGGCGAACAAGGTATTAGATCTTGTGCATAGTGATGTGTTTTGACCTATGTCAGTTCCATCACTAAGAAATTCTGTGTACTATGTTTCATTCATAGATGAATTCTCAAGGAATACATGGATATATTTCTTGAGGAAGAAATATGAATTCTTTGATAGATTTAAAGAATTTAAGGCTCTGGTGGACAACCAGACAGAGAATAAGATAAGGGTGCTAAGGAAAGATAGTGATGGAGAGTTTTGCATGAAGGAATTTGAAGAGTTCTATAATAAGTGTGGTATAGCATGACAAAATTCTACTCCATACACACCTCAGAAAAATGGAGTTGCAAAAAGAATGAGCAAAACGTTGATGGAAAAGGCAAGAATCATGCTCAGTGGTACCAAGTTAGGGCAAGAATTCTGGGAAGAGGCATTGGAGACTGCATGTTACTTGGTTAACAGATCACCTTCATCAGCGTTGGAGTATAAAACTCCAAATAATGTATGGACTAGTAAGAAACCCTCTCTTTCACATCTGAGGGTATTTGGATGTGATGCATATGTACATGTTCCAAAGGATAAAAGGACCAAGTTTGATAATAAATCTGAAAGGTGCATCTTTATTTGGTATAAAGATGGTTTAAAAGGTTACAAGTTTTGGAACCCAGAAATAAGGAAGGTTGTGTACAGTTGAGATGTGTGTTTAGAAAGGTGAAAGATGTTGTTAAACATGAAGCCTACCAAAGGAACCTGAGAAGATAAAGTTTGAGCTAAAGGAGGATGAATTAGACTCTACAATAGAACAAGATTCAAAAGAGGAAGAGCCAAAAAATCCAGCTGTGAGAGGATCAATTTGGAAAAGAAGGGAGCCAGAAATGTATAGTCCATCTACTTTCTGTTCAAATTTTACCTTAACTATCACTGGTGATAATCCTATAACTGTCAGAGAAGTAGTGGATTTATAAGATGGAAAACTATGGAAGGAGGCCATGGTTGATGAAATAGAATCCTTGTAGAAAAATAAGGCATGGGATCTGGTGAAGTTGTCGGCTGGAAGGAAGCCCATCGGGAGTAATGGGTGTTTAAGAAGAAGATGAATGTAGAATGCAAGGTGGAGAAATACAAATATCATTTGTTAGAAAAAGGTTATTCTCAGGTGCCGGGAATTGGTTTTGGTGATATTTTTTCTTATGTTTCCAAGGTTACCTCTATCGGATTAATTTTATATGTTGGTACAAATTTTAATTTTGAGGTAGAACAGATGTATGTGAAGACAAAATTTCTTCACATGGATCTAGAAGAGGAGATCTACATGAAGCAACTTGAAGGATTTACGGTGAAGGGTAATAAAGAACTGATATGTAGGTTAAAAAAGTCTCTGTATGGGTTAAAACAGTCACCAAAGATGTGGTATCAAAAATTTAATACCTATATATAGGGACTTGCACAAGCACATTTGGCCCAATTTCCGACGGCCAAAATATCGCTCTTGCGACGCATAGGCATCCCAAGAGTGACACTTTGAGGTAGGAAAAAATGTGGTTTCTCCTAGAGTTGCAATTCTGACATTTAAGTTAAGTGTCAGAATAACGACACTTGTTCCGATATTTCTAGACGAACGCCACTCTTTCGACATTAGCAAAATCGTCGCTATTCCAACGCTAGACGGTCATTGCTATTCCGACGTTAGCAAAAGCATCGCTATTTCAACACTAGCCAAATCGTTGCTATTCTGACGTTAGCCAAAGCGTCGATCTACTGGCGTTCCATTACCGTCACTCTTCCGACTTTTCTCAAGTTTTGAAAAGCATGTCATAATTATGACGTGTGTGACTTTTAGTCACTCTACCAACGTCTTGCAAACTTTTTCACAAGTCCGACGGTTCAGATTTTGTCCAAGAGTCATCGGTATTCTGACGTTTGTGGATTTTAGTCGCTCTACCGACGTTGTGCAGACTTTGTTAGAAGTTCTACATCTTGCAGTCTTTGTCGCAAGTCCGACGGTTGTAAGTGGATAGCAAGCATCGGAAAACCGACAGACAAAAACGTATATGGAAAAAAAAAATGGGTGCAGTATTCCAGCTCAAGGAATACCAATGATATCTGAGCAGCTCAAGGAATGTGTACTATGATGGCAGATGACCTCGATAGGTACTTGTTTTCACCTAATGATTTACTTCCTCTTATAATTTGTTAAGGATGGAATAAGTTGGATCAAAGAACCAAATTTTAAGCCTATTTTAGACTTGTACAGGTTGGCTCCAATAGACATATAAGGTTTGCTACTCCACTAAATATATATCAACATCCTCAAAATAAATGTAAATTGAAGAGGTTAAAATGAGTATAAATAAAGGCTAAAATTTCCTCCATTTTGTCCTTCATTCATTGAAGAAATAAGTAGAAGACAAGAAAAAAAATATGAAGAAGACAAGGAATCAGGACAAAGATCATAAACCAAAATTTTCTATGGCATATCTCCTAAAGGACCAAACTTATATGTGATCCATCTATGTACTAAAAACACCAAAGCCTTTGTGATTCATCTCCTAGGAAATATAGGACCAATTTAAAGTATGAAGTAATTTCTACGCAAAGCAATTGAAATTTTTTTGCGCAAGGAAATAAATGTATCTCTATGGGAAGGGGCCTAGAACTTATGGATTATGTCTAAGAAATTAGACCGAAAATTTGTGAGAAATTTGAGATCCTGAAGTTGAATTTTTGTGTGAAAAATTATTGCATCACTTATGGAAGCGGATTCTACATTCTTTTTTTTCCTGATGTTGTCATCATATTAAGAAGGGACTACTAGTTTTATTTACTCATTTTCTTAGGGCAATAGAGCCTCATTAATGTGCACTAGTGTTATATGTTCCCAAATATTGTCGAATCTCAGTTTATGAACATGAGTGCAAGGTAGGGGACAAAGTGAAGAGCTAGTTCAACGAAGGAAGTTAGGAGTTGCTAAATTGGAGATTGGATACTAAGTGATTTGAGGAGTGAAATATATTGTTATATGAGAAAACATTCTTGGAGAATTCATAGAAGACCTTGTTTAAAGCATTGATGAAGATATTGTTGAATACTTGAAGCCATGTTGAAGAAGCCTCATTTAAGCAGAATTGAAATCCATTGAAGTAGCCTCTTGGTAACATATCTTGATAACCCTTTTTGGAGCAGTAAAATGTATCTATGATAAATCTGTTGATGATGAGAAACCTAACCTATGACAATTTGAGACAGAATGTGGGATATGATATGTAGTGGATCTTGTATATTTTGGAGTAGACTTTGGAGACTAATTGAAATAGATTAGATTCTTGACCTAAGTACATTGGAAGATATGTCAAACATACCATTGAATACTTCTGAATAAATCCATTGAAGCTTATTTGAAGTATCTTGGAGGCAATCTATACCACCTATAGAAGAATTTGTTGAAGTAAAGCTTACCTGCAGTGAGGTTTCCACCTAGATCCAACATTATGCATGGAACCATAACACCCCTGACATGCCAAACAAAAGGATTATCAATAAAAAATAAGGAAATTTGTAACTTGTTTTGAATGAAAATTTGTACAAAGACTTAAAGAGATGTTGTTGAAACATAAAAGTATATTTTGGATGCACTATAACCATATTTTATCAAAGCGTTTGTTATAAATACCAACACATTGCTTGGAGCTCACATATGTCAACAAATAAAAAATGTGGAATGTGATGGAAAATGAATTCATTGGGTATTTTTTTCCACCTAATGGTTTACTTTCTCTTACAATTTGTTAAGGATGATATAAGCCAGGTCAAAGAGCCAAATTTGAAGCCTATTTTAGACCTGTATATATTAGCTCCAACATAGACAGGTTGGGTCCTCCACTAAAGATATATTCGCCTCCTAAAAAATACATGATAGTTCAATAGGTTCGAACGAGTATAAATAGAGGTTGAACTTTCCTCCATTTCAGCCTTCACTCGTCCAAAAATTAAGTAGAAGGTAAGAAAATAAAGTGAAAAGAAGACCATGAATAAGGAATATGATTAGAAACAATATTATTTTGTGGCATATTTCCTAAAGGATCAAAATTATCTGTGATCCATTTCTGTACTAAAAAGACCGAAGTCTTTGTGATTCATCTCTGAGGCATAAGACCAAAAGTATGAAGTAATTTCTGTGAAAATTAAGCGAAACAATTTTTTGCATGGAGGTAAAGGTATCTCTAAGGGGCCAAGACCCTGTGGATTATCTTTGAGAAAGTAGACCAAAATTTGTGAGAAAGAGCTCAGATCCTAAGGTTGAATTTATGTGTGAAAAAGTATTGCGTCACTTTTGGAAGAGGGAGACAAAATTATTTGTTTTCTTAAGATTGTCATCATATTGGGAAGGGACTATCATTTCTATTTATTCTTTGTTTTAGGGCAGCATATCCTCAATAATTGACACTGGTATTATATGATCCCAAAGAGGTTCGAGTCTTAGCTTATGAACATGAGTGCTAGATAGGGGATAAAGTGAAGAACTAGTTCAACAAAGGATTTTACGAGTCGCTACATTGGAGATTGGATATTAAGTGATTTGACGAGTGAAATATATTTTTATAACAACATAAATTCTTGGAGCATTCATATAAGAACTTGTTTGAAGCATTGCTGAAGATCTTGTTGAAGAATTGAAGTGCTATTAAAGAAGCCTCATTTGAGCAAACTTGAAATCCCTTGAAGTAGCCTCCTAGTAGTATATATTGACAACTGTTTTTGGATTAGTAAAATGTATATATGATAAATCCCTTGATGATGAGAAAAATGACCTATGGCAACCTTTGTAAGAATTTGGTATATGATCTATAACAGATATTAGATATTTTGGAGCAGAATCTGGAGACATCTTAAAATAGACTTGATCCTTGACCTAAGTACATTGGAATGTATGTCAATAATACCATTGAAGACTTTGTAACCAATCCATTAAAGCTTATTTGAATTATCTTCAAGGCCATTTTTGGCACCTCTAGAAAATTTTGTTGAAGTAAATCTTAAAGTTGTATGTGACGCATTGTTGGAGCAGTATTGGATACATTCCTTAAGAATTAGTAAAGTATTATTGAAGAGATAGTTCAAGTATTATTGGTAAATCACTTTTTGGAGTTGAAATATGCCATTATGATCCAACCTCCATACACAAGGACTAAATACATGACCTTGGTTTCAAGTTATCTGTCAAAGAATCTGGATTGACGCAAATCACCACATCCTGCAGTAAAACAAGATTTTCCACTTACGCCATTGACAAATCATCCCATCTTTCAATTCCTAATCTCAAGAGATAGATTCACCTATTCATGAATTGGCAAGATCCCTTTCCAATTTTTTCTACTACCCTAATGAAAGAGAAACAAATTCACACATTCATGACTTGGGATGCTCCCTTTCCACCTTTTCTACAACACTGAAAAATGTTTCCTTTCTCTCCTCATAAGGGAAGTATTCAGACACAAAATCAATGTGTACTTGTGTCAACCTAACCACATGCCCTCAAGAGGATCACTTCATACTTCTTAGTTGTTGCATCTATTTGGGGCAGCAAGAAACAATCAAAGAACAATCATTCTTCAAATTCTACCCTAAACAGAAGCCCTAAATAGCAACACGTCATACTTCCAGATTGTCCCACCTAAGTAGGGAAACAAGTGACAAGGAAAGATTTGTGATTTTCCAAATTCTAGATGGATGTAAACACTTTGTAATGCAGTGACAAGAAAAAATTTTAATTCTTCGAATTATAGATGGATGCAATCACTTTGTAATTCCAAGTTGAGAACCTTCCTCTACTTGTAATATCCTCTATCAGGGGCAACCTTCACACCTCTACCTTATATCAACACTGAAGAAGTTAGAAATCCCATTGGCCCATCCTATTTATCTGTTAAGACTCATGTTTGAAGCATAAGGAAAAATACTGGACACTGTTATTATACAATAAGCTGAAGCATAAACTGAACTACAATACAAGGATATTTATCCTCAGTGGGGATGATGAACCCAATTCTACCAATCCTATCAGATATCCCTTGATCAAAGCAACATTCTAATGCAAACATCTCAAGTAATAGACAAACTAGTCTATGATTTTACACATCCACCAGTTGGTGCACAAAGCACCTTAGATTCATGTTGGAAGGAAAAAGAGTAGAAAAAAGGCAGAGACAATTGTAGGTAGATGGTGGTATTTGTCTGATTTTCCTTAATGCCTCTTAAGGGAAACATATTATATTATCCTATGATGTAATTGATATTTTTGGTCTAACTTTTAAAGACTCTTAACTATGAGCATTGAGAAGGCTATGCTTGAAATTCCTCCAAGGGTGTCAACACAAGAGGATTGTAAAGATGGAAATGAAACCTACAAATATCATTTCATACTGCTACCTCTAAATAAGTCCTATTTTTTTCCTCAAAGGGAGGCCTCTATACGTTGCTATACTTGCATTTATTTAATACATGGGGCATGTGGGAAGGGTCATCAAGTGTATACCCAATTATAAACCATTAAATAGGTTGATTACTCTTGTAGTACATACAAGAGAGGTATTATGATAGAACAAAACCAATAACATGACAATCTTAATCTCATATCCGAGTGTACACATAATTGACATTCCTATTATGATTTACCATCCATGAAGCTTTCCTTGTGAAATAAACATCAAAATCACCATGGAAACTGGGGAAACAAGTGACAAGGAAAGATTTATGATTTTTCAAATTCTAGATGGATGTAAACACTTTGTAATGCAATGACAAGAAAAATTTTTAATTCTTTGAATTCTAGATGGATGCAATCACTTTGTAATGCCAAGTTGAGAACCTTCCTCTACTTGTAATATCCTCTATCAGGGACAACCTTCACTGAATATTACAACTAAAATATTTTTATGCATATTCATTGTTGAACATATTTACTCGGAAGTGTATGTTACCTTGGCAGTGCTAGATAATTTTGAAGTTTCACCCCTGCTTTTTTTGTCAAAAGTCTCATACTTATCTGCTAATGATGGGAAGGGACTAGCTACATGTGAAGGTCCCTGCCATTGTTGAGAAGGATTCGATCAAATTTTTCCATCGTACTTACGTGTTAATATATGCATCAATACTTTCTCAACAAAAAAATATACATAAACGATGTCTCCATCAATGGAACATGTATCTGACCTTCATCTTTGGATTATTTGTAACTTTAATCTGCTTATGTTTCTGGAAATCTTTGTTATTACCACCGAAAGAGAATTCTGGACTCACAAAATTGCAAGAATCCTGCAGCTTTCAAGGTCGAGAATTGAGAACAATGCTACATTCACTTATCTACAAATTCAGTGAATTTTTAGACCTCATACTAACTACAATAATGGAAAATATCACACCTCAGCAGCTTTAAAATTTTTTGAGACTCTACTATCCTTGGGTATTTTGAAGGTCACACCATTTCATTTAACTTCAATGACTGGATTTCCTGCATCTTGATGTTCCTAGAATCTAAGGTCAAGAAAAATGTATGCGACATTTATTTTTAAGAAAATTCTGTCTATATTACACACATAGTAATATGCACAAGAGTAGCAAAGAATAAACAATCATATTGCAACTAAAGCTGCAATAATCTGAATATGTAGAAACAGAAACATTTTTGGCATTTATAATAGGAAAATTCATGCCAACAATTACTCGTGATATTTTATAAGAATATTCAGTAATATTTATCATAAGTTTTATGGGGTAAAAATAGACATTTTTCAACTATTATAAATTATATTTTATTGCCGAAATAAATTTCTGGGTTTTAACCCTAGGGTAAATCAATCATTTTCCATTGAAATTAGTATCCATATCATTGATAACAAATAGGTAGATAAAATTAAGGGGATCTTGGATAGAAATTGAAGGGATCAACACCCTGAATCTGTTATTAGAGGTATCAAGTTAGAGCTCGATTTTGAGTAAGAATAAACAATTAAAGATGATAGGGAAGCTTAATCGACCATATTCTTAAATCGGCCTCAGACATCCAGCCTATTTCGGCCCTATTTTATTCTTAATCATCACTAACCTAAATTGAGATTGATCCTCTTCATTGATTTGTTCCTTGTTCCCCTAAGATTGATTAGGAGCAGAATGAGCATCCTGCTAGCAATTCCTAAAACAATGCCCAAATATGTGGAAAATATTACACTTGAAAGGCAGTTGATAGTAATACAATTCTTGGAGGAATATCCTCTCATCCAACTATAGAGGAATGGCCTCCACGAGACCTTTAACCAACTCGACTTCAACACAAATACAAGACACAAAAATTGGCATCTCTTGTGTTTTTCCAGTTCAAGTAACTTCCCAAAGTCACCATCGATATCCTTTAGAATGGCCTTGTCCCAAAGGATCAACAAAAAAAGGGGATGCAAACCCATTAAAAAACGAGGAGAATTCCTCCATTGGATTGAAGCTCAGATACCAAGGATTTAGATACAGTGCAACAGTGCTTGGAATCCTGTAAAGTAAGGACCTGAGCAAAAGATTAAATCCTAATCTTCTTCATATATGAATAAGAAAGAAAAATACACCTCTTCAAAGTGTAAAAACAGAGAGTTGTCCCTACATATTTGGAGCCCAACAATCTGAGATCCATATATCTACTGCAATCAGACTATGACGCAACCCATTGGATTTACATATCAATGCTCATCCTATGAGGATTGACACTTTCCATCAAGTTTCTTAGGTCTAGATCAACAGAGATGTGATCATTACCTTATTCACAAATTGGCTTGTTTGGGGCAACTTCACAGGCATCAATAAGGCGGCTAACAAATTTTCAACAAATGTATTTGGATTATTAAAAGCAAGGTTGGACAAATTAGTATACACACTCTAGACATCCATTAAAAACATAGTCTCTATTTGTGAAATACTAATGGTGCCAATTTTAGAATGGAGTATTATCCCAACAAGGATACCCTCCTTTCCAAAACATCAAAACATTCATTGATTTTTTCCTTAGGTGTAACATTCAAGATAGGGATAAGATGGCAGACTTTTATATGGATAATTTAATACTTCTTGCTATGAATGTGCGGGACCCCAACTCTCAGCTAGGTGATGTGAAATTTATTTCTTTAGCCTCCTGGATGGCCCGTGAAGAGACCATGGAAGAATAAATCAAAATAATAATGGAAAAAGAGATTAATAACCTTTGTGGATCATAGAATAACTGCAAGGCCCTCACATTATCACTATTAACCAAATGATTATAGTATAAGATCAACAGATGACAACTATCTACAAAAAAAATAGGAGTAGGAAAAACTTCATTTTGAAGATACCTTTAGATTGTTGGGAGATGAGAGCCTGCAAGCATGCCAAAGAAGGTGGCATACCTTTCCACATAGTTTGCGAATAAAGGAATATAATTCACCAAAGAGGTTGAAGATTTTTTTGGATAGAAGAAAGATTAACGAAAGAAATATTAACGAGCCAAAACAGATGTAAATCATTCTAAAATATATCTCATTTGATTTATTATTCCACCACAAGGCTGAGAGTAGTAATTTCAGAGAATCATTTATGCCAAAGAAATTATTTACCAGTTAGGTTGAGCCTATAAGTTAAATCATAGTGATGTGATGTACCTTTCTCTATTGATATAGATCATAGTGCTAAATAAGACTTTGCAAATATGATAGATGGTTATGGAAAGGATATTGGACTAAAGAATGTTGGATAAATGCAATCCTTCTATAGTGTGATGTGGCATTGCTTCAGGGTAATAACTGATAATCAAAAAAGTATCAGACATCAGTGATATGTCACTTAGTAGTACTTGATGGTTGTGATATTCAGTTGTGCTTGATGGGTGCTAGATACTTTTTCATATGTCAAAGAACTTATTTTATCACCTCAAGTTTTATCTAACTACAATGGCACCCTACTCAGTGATAACATAAGGAAATATGTGTTCTATAGGTTTTAAACCCGTTGGTTGCATTTACAAGATTGGAAGTCTATGCTTGAAATTACTCCAAGGGAGTGAACAAAAGAGGATTGTAAAGAGGGAAATGAAACCTACAACTATAATTTCATACTGCTACCTCTAAAGAATTCCTACTTTTTGCCTCAAAGGGAGGCCTCTATATGTTGCTATACCTGTATTCATTTAATACATGGTGCATGTGGGAAGGGTCATCAAGTGTATACCCAATTATAAACCATTAAATAGGGTGATTACTCTTGTAGTACATACAAGAGAGGTATTATGATAGAACAAAACCAATAACATGACAATCTTAATATCATATCCGAGTGTACACATAATTGACATTCCTATTATGATATACCATCCATGAAGCTTTCCTTGTGAAATAAACATCAAAAGCACCATGGAAATGCCAAGTCACAAAGGAATTAACATGTCCAAGAATCTTACCATATCAAGAATGGAATGTCTTTGTACTAGTGCTTAGCATGGTTACACACTCAAGTGATGGAAATATCTCATATAAAGACCAACTATATATTATAATCACACAAATTATACCAATTAGTCTTATGCTACCATTACTGTGTAAAATACTCCATGACTCAACTCTATTTTGAAAAATTTTAAAGGAAAAATGCAAAACTAATTTCAGTTGGTTAACACAAACACCAAATTTGGATAAGTCCACTAGTTTGGTGGTCAATGGCCAATACGTTAATGATGGTAATAGTGTTGAGCCACTAGATGTGATGTTTAGCGATGGCCATTTCCTTGTTACTGTAGCAAGATATACTTCCCAGTAATTAAAACATGGCTTCATTTCCTTGCTACTGTAGCAAGACACACTACCCAATAATTAAAACACAACCCCATTTCTTTGTTGTTGTAGCAAGGAAAACTGCCCAGTCATTAAAACACGACTCAATTTTATTTCTGTTGTAGCAAGACAAGCTTCCCAACAATAAAACATGACTAAAAGAAGCACCAATCCAAATAGAGGGAAAATCCAAAAAGAAGAACCAATCCAAATTAATCAAGGTCCTATTCTAGGCATACAGTTGATCCCTGTCAAGAATTCTAAACTTGTCAAAAGTATGAAGCATAGATATTTCTATATTTGTGATAGAATACATCTCTTCTTCAAATATGTGTCATTGTGACACTGGTACTATACTCTTATTACAAAGTTAAAATCCTGTGGTGACTGAGTACATGTGGTAGTCACCAATCTCATATATATTTGATCACTGTCATGAAGTTTGAAATATCCAAGGAAAATAGGCCTGAAGCAATATAGTCATCAATCCAATGTCGAAGCTAGAAAGAAACAATGACATGCTTATAGCTATCATTTTTGCGTAAGGACTTGTGAATCTATAAGGACATCAATCCAAGGTTGGTGGCAACCATATAATTGAAAGAATCAGCAGAAAATATAGTGTCACCACATGCAAAACCTTGATAAGCCATGTCAAATAAGGGATAGTGATTTTTCACCCGTCCACATTTAACATAGATACATTGATAAGAAAGCCAAAGAAGTGGAATATGGTCGATTCTAACAAAAACAAATAAAGTGGCACCCATCTATACCTTAAATTGATAAGAAATTTCCTTCCATTTCTCCTTTGTTGGATGTACACCTGTGGCATTATGACCACAAGGAACCATTGGGAGAATTATGTACACAAAGAACAAATGAAAAGGGGAAAACCTAGTGAACTATAAATTGGCATGCTATTCTCTTCGTCCAAATGTCTGTCATTTGTGATGAATGGAACAGGTGAACAGAAGGAGGGAAAAAAAATACTATCCTAGTTTGAATAATGTGAAGGCTTATACAGTGAATAATGTGAAGGACTAGTTTGAGGGAAGATATCTCAAATATGCCTATTCCAAAAGTTCATATTGGAAGTCTTCAAGTCCTTGTCTCTAGTGACTATGTTAAGCCCTATTCAAAGGTTCAAGGTTGAGCTGAATCTACTTCAAAAGTCAACAAATGGAAGAAGAAGTCCTACAAAGTATGACATCTCTAAGAAGGATTCAAATATCTAAAGAAATATGCTCCAGACCTATTGATTTGAGAAGATGGAAATTTTGAAGCTAATATCTTGAAACATTGTAGCGGCATCTAAATTCATATTCAAAACAAACTACAGTTAGTCACCTTGAGAATCTCTCTTGAATAATTCTACGCTTGAAGCATTCTTGGGAACCTCGCTCCTTCATCATATCAAGAAGAATAGATTAGGATTAATTTTTTGGGTTGTAATTCCTCCCATTCAAGAAGAATCTAGGGTATCCACCAAAGATTTATGTCCATTAAAATATACACCATGTTTAATGTTAAATTTAGACTAATACTTGACATCATGCCAAACTGGGATAGCCTATTTTCATTTATTATCAGTTTGTATAAATTCTTCTAACAACGTAATGCATAATAATATCACACGAAGGCTACATAATTAGGAAGATACAAGTATTTCGTACTGTCTTAGGTTTATTTTGGATTTGTAGCTACAATTAATATAAGTGAAAATGTTTAGGTTCTATTATTATTGGGATATAAGCCAAATACTGGATTCCAAATTTCTCAGATTCAATTCGTTGAAATGCGCTCCACATCACCTTCCACTTCCTCTCCATGTCAGTGCCACATTAGTGCAATGTTTTGACCATGTCATCACCACATCACCAATGGGCCATGTCATGATGATACACCATCTACCACATAGGTGTGCCACATCATTCTACTTCAGTGCCACAACATCATGAACTAAATAAAAATGACATGTTATCTTCCATGTGGGTGTTCTACATACCAATGAATATATTACTGTTCTTCACTGCAAATTGAGATTGTGATCTTCAAACAATCTACAAATAGATATTTTCAAACATCTTCTATGAGATTTTCAGTGACCTATCTCTAGGGTTTTTCGGTGACAAAACAGAAGTAGTAGGCCTTGACCCATAGGACGACACCTATTGGTAGACACAAAAACTTCGCCATCAATAGCAGAACATGCTCCCATTTCCTTGCTTAGAAAATGAGAAAAAAGAGCACGTGGAAATGTTTTTTTTTTGGAAAAATGTGGAATAATTACATGAAACAGTTGACATAATTATATTTCATGGATTTTCCACATTGAGACTTGTTCATGAGAAAGAAATATGCAGGCATTTTTGGCTCAATAATTCCCATGTGCGCTTATATTTTGAAAAACACCTTTGAGATTCATCTTTGATGGCTCAACGTTGTGTCTGTGTGTGAGCCAACACACATACACACACAGAGATTACACACACAGACATAAACATAATTATTATAAATATTGATGTAATTCAAATAGAAAATATGAAACACTATGGACCTATAACCAATACCAACTTTTTAACGTTATAAACTGTATCCTAACTTGAAAAAAATAAACAATTTTTTTTTTTCACGTAGTGAATTGTTGGCAATAAAATGAATCGGTAGAGCGACTTTAGATACCTTGCATAGAATAAATAGTTAGTGATGATAGATTGATGTTTGTAGGAAGTGTCCAGGCCAATTTTCCATCATAAATCCATCCTTATTTTTGGGTTTTGTCCCCTATCCTTCATTGTCAGCCCCACTAGTTGGGGGTGACAAGTGTCATATCCATCATTCTATTGGTCGGTGGCTTATCCCCTTCTAGGATGATGAGCGTGAGGAGATAATATAAGATGCAATAAGATAATTTTATTAGTGTCTAAGTGACCACAAAACTAGGTCAACCTAACTAAAATTGAGATTGTGATCTTCAAGAAAATTTATCATCATCTGAATGAGGAGGAGGTTATCTGTAGATCGCATGGTGTTCACTTAGTAAAATAAACCTTGTGTTGGGTTAACCCTTCAACCTTGCAAGAGTGGGCTGAGTGGGGAGATTTGAATCCTAGGTGGAAATCATTTTACGTACATGGAGTAACTCCTAGAAAAATCTCAAGGAATCAATGTAATATGTTAGATCTAGGTCCAACTTTCTAACCTGAACTTGGACCTAAAAATGAAGGTTGGAAACTTGACACATATTATAACACCACCATACCAGGTAAATTTGCTGCAATTTTAATATTTTTTACATAAACTTGTATTTAATATTTCTTTTATTTCCATATGAGATATAAGATTTTAACTCCAAATAATTGGCATGTTTTTCGGAAATAAATGACCCAGGGGAGTTTATGACCTAACAGAATAGACTTCCAGAAAGTGGTGGTAGGGAGAAATTGGCTGCAATTACTCTAGGTCCACTCCTAGGCTAATATAGCAGAGATACAATTACCAGAACATGGGCACTCATTCTACTACAAAAGGGGTCATTGGGCTGGGGAACCCACATATATTAAATTTATGTTGTTGGCCAAGAAGAATGTGAGGGAATTGGAACTGGTTGGAGTTCCTTTGTACCTAAATACAACCCAACGGAATGCGATAAGATGTATACGATACAATGGTGGTTATATCACCATAACTAGAACAAGTAAGTATAAAAATAGTATAAAAAAAAGTTTCAATGTTTAAATGCATGTTCAAACTTACAATCAAATAGATGAAAAAACACATACAAAAAACCAGATAATAATCATGAACAAGCTTCATATTGAATTATGAACTATAAAGGAACTTACAAAATATGACACTACGAACCTGGTCAAGTGCACAAGAAAAAAGATCCTGGACATGACCCTCGTTTATGTTAGGCCTCTGTAATGTACCTTTTTGCTCATACATTTTGCTATCATTCCATCCTTTTTCAGTCCATATTTAAAGCCTATACTATCATTTTATCTATTCTTCCAAAGGTATATAACGTTTCTCCTCTTTACTATATGTTTAACTTATTTTACATGTAATTTTACATTACTTTCATAATTATCCATTAATTGGAAATATATAGTTGCTAAAATAGTTTAAAGACTGCAGTTAATTCATCGTTGCTGTCTGAAGACCGTGTTGATGAAATAGTCCAAAAAGAACGCAAATCCCGTTACTGAAACAGTCCGTGATTTGCGATGTTGAAATAGTATTTCAGGTATGGCAACAACAAGAAAATATAATTAAGGGAGTTGTTACACTAGTCGCAACAACTGCAGCTCGAAGCCAGCACTATCATAACCATTCTAACAAAATTTTTGCTATGGAAGAACAGAATATCCTATTCCAGCATAGAATATCATATCAGGTTAAGAATAGGATTCGTATCATATAATCAAATGTGTAATAGATGTCTCTTTTTTTAAATAGAAGAGACATCATCATTAGAGGGGGATTACAAAAGGTTTAGCTAAAAAGGAATTACAGAGAAGGAACGTGGATCGTTTTGTAATATGTTACATTTGACAGATGAATAAAAGATTGTTCTGAGCATTTCTTCTTAATTCCTTTTTCTATGGAATCTTGTGAGAAGGAAAGGGCCCACCTTCCTCACAAGATTCACCCATTAATTTCCATAGTGTGTTAATAATTATTTTTATTCACTCCTTGTTAAAACTCTATTTTGCTGAAATTATTTATGCATTATTGGAACTCTGTTAGCTATTGCTGAAACTCTGTTTCCATTGATTGTTGCATTGTCTTCATATAATTCATTCCTGGGTAATCGTTGATTATTTCAATTGGTAATCTTGTTTACAGGATGAGTTTGTGAAAGCATGGTAGTTAGAAATAGGTGTTGAAGATTCCTACTTGGGGAATAGGGTCATGTTCTCTGTTATAGCATAATTGGTCTTCTCTTCTACATATTGGTTTCTTTTCCTAGATCGTTGTTTTCTTAATGTAATCTAGGATTTTTCTGATAATTGTATGAAATAGAAAGATTGTTTTTTCTGTAATTCAAAGTAGAACTTCAGTTTGTTTGAAGAAGGGTGTGATTAGTGTAATTTTTACTAAAAATTTTCATTGCTTTTGAGATTGAGGATATACAGTGTGTGATTGCCTTTGAAATAAACAGACTTCCCTGGGTTGAAAATTTATGTAGCACTTGATTGTTTAAATTAATAAGTAATTAAAGTGACCAACATTTTGGTGTCATTGCTGAGGAAGGCAATTATAAGTTTCAAAAGCATTGATTTTTTTCTTTCAGATGTGCAGATTGCATGAGAGGACGTGGAGCCCAAAAGAAAACTAACCCTACAGGTGGAAAGGGCAAAGGAAGGGGAGGAATAAAGACCTTTATTGATGAGATCATATTAAAATATGAATCTTCTTAGAGGCTAAGCTCTCAAAATCCAAAGCCTCAACATTCCCCTCAACCAAACTGCGAAACCAAAGAAATTGTGAGCCCTGAAATAGTTGAGGAGCCAGCAGAAAATGTTGAGGAGCCAGCAGAAAATATTGAGGAGCCAATAGAAAACATTGAGGATTGAGCAAGTGCAGTAGGAGAAAAAGAAATGGAGGGGAAAAATGAAGAATTATTCGGCGGAGGACAAGTATACCCTGAAGGAGAGGGAAGAGAGGAGAATTATCTCTGTACCTTGGGGTTTCCTATTGGTGATATTCCCAGAGAAGCAACTCCCGTGAAGAATATCCCACTTTCAACTTTACCTAACTTTCATGGTTTATCTTCTAAAGATCTTGATGAATTTATTTTCGAGTTTGATATATTATGCAGAATTTACGATTACATTAGAAATGCCCAAAAATTGAAGCTATTTCCAGCAACATTAAAAGGAAACGCATTAAGGTGGTTCATGACTCTTGGAGGCCATGTAATCACAACATGGGTTCAGATGAAACAGAAATTTCTGCTCAAATATCAAGACTACTATCGGATGAGAGAAAAAAGAGAGGAACTATTTAAGATGGTACATAAGGAGGATGAAAATCTGGAGGACTTTGTGGAAAGACTACAATATAACTTGGAGAGATCCAATCATCCCAATGTAAGTAAGGATATTCTTAAAATAATATTATTGAAAGGAGTGAGGGATGAATGTCTAGATATGCTAAATATGTTTGGTAAAGGGGACATATCTAAAGAATCAGAAGATGAAATTTTTAACCTCTGTAAAAGATGTTCAAGAGGAGCTGCAAGGAATAGGTCAAATAGCAAGGATACCACATATTCAAGAGTTCAAAAATCAGGCAGTGGAGGAGCAACAAGAGCTGAAATAGGTAATTTACTTGAGGAATTTAAAACTGAAATGTTAAGTTCTTTTTCTTCACAGATTGACACCTTGCAAGTTAAGAAGAAACAAGCTGAAGCAGAAGTGGCTTTGTCTATTTTTTTCCCCAAATGTAGAGATAAACACCCACTAAGGGAATTCCCATTGGAAAAGTTGCCAATTTTCACCCTTTGTGAGAAGGATCATTAAATGCAACAATGCCCTTATTTACTAGGAATAAAAGCAGCATTGCAACCAACCGAAGAAGAAGTTGAAGCAGTCTATCAATTGACACAGAGAAGGCAATGGCAACTACGAGGACAAGGTATGAACTCTAATATGCCATTTACACCTTCTAATCATTGGAAAAATTATCCTTCTTTTAGTCAAGAAAATTACCCTCCCTTTAACCAGATGCAATACCCGCCCTTCAATCAAATGAATTACCCACCCATGCAACAAAAAAACCCTCCCTTTGTAGACCCAGCAATGTGGACTCCTTGGCCTCCACAACAACAATCTTACTTTAACCAATGGAATCCAAATTGGAGGGGTCAACAACTCCCGTTTCCAAATCAATTTCCTCAATTTCAGCAACCACTTCCTCTACCATCAGGTGCTCCACCGAATAATCAAATGATGAGACCCTAGCTACCTGTACAACCAAACCCTAACCCCAATAATAAAGTTGTGCAGGTTATTGATATTTAGAACTAGCTTATACTTCCTGTTTTCCCTGCACAATGTAATGATATTCATTTACGATCTGGGAAAATAGTTGAACCCATTATTGATGATGTTACCTCTTCTGATTCCGATAAAGAAGAGACAAAAAAACGTGACTCACGAGAAGAGGTACAACCAACCTCTAATAAGGGTACTGGAATAGAAGAATCACCATTTCCTGAGCATTTAGCTTTAACTAAAACGCCTAAGCCACCTACTTTCAATCTTCTAGGGGAATTATAAAATCTTATGTTAAAATTCCACTCTTACAAGCACTAAGAGATGTACCAATTTATGCCAGAACTACGAGAGATATTTGTGTTAAGAAACCTGGTAGGAAAGCTAAAGATCCCCTTACCGTTCATGTTATGGATGATCTATCTGCATTAATGTCTAGTAAAGCTCCTCCAGTTAAATATGGTGATCCCGGCCATCCTACTGTCACAGTGAAAATTGGAAAACAAATAATTCCTCGAGTTCTGGTAGATTTAGGTGCTGCTATAAATGTTATGACTCTTGAAACTTCACAACTGTTACAACTGAAGAACGTAATTAGAGATACACCAACCATTCTAGAGTTAGCTGACAGTTCTACAATCAAACCAGAAGGAGTTATTGGATACCTAATCATCTCAGTTGAATCCTGGAATTACCCAGCTGACTTTGTGGTGTTACAGACTAAAACAAAGTTGGGGGGACATCCTCTAATTTTGGGAAGGCCCTGGTTAGCCACAGCCAATGCCTTTATCAGTTGTATATCTGGTTCAATGAAAATTTACAATGGATATGAAACCAAGAAGCTTACTCTCTACCCTCACGCTACACCCATGATTAATAATGATAATTCTGTATGGATGGACTATGATGATCATGCTACTCAACCTATTTTGACTATCAGAAAAGATTTAAGCCTTAAAGATACCACTGAGGATGAGGTAATTAATAATTTTATTTGTGAACCCTCCTCTGTGACTTCAAAAACACATAATCAGCTGGCTGCAATTTTCAAATCAGATACCAAGGAAAATCTTAAATATGAAGATCTACCTCAAACATCAACCACCATCTCTTCTAAAAGTATACCAGTAGAATTCAAACCTTGTAAAACACTGAACATAAAACCCAACTTGACAGCTGCTGAAACACAACAATTAATGAAGTTACTTCTTGAAAATAAGAAAGCATTCGCATGGGACTATACAGATATGAAGGGAATCTCTCCTAAATTATGTACTCATTGTATCTATATCAAGGAAGGTTGTCGACCAATCTGTCAACCTTAACGATGAATGAACCCTAATTTAAGGGAAATTGTTAAAGACAAACTTCAAAAATTTCTTAATGCAGGGTTTATATATCCTATATCTGATAGTGAATGGGTTTCCCCATTGGTAATAGTTCCTAAGAAAAATAGGAAATGGAGAGTGTGTGTAGATTATAGAGCCTTAAATAAAGCCACTCAAAAATATCACTTTCCTTTACCATTCATTGATCAGGTGTTAGATAGCTTGTTAGGGAAGAAATTATTCTCGTTTTTAGATGGGTTTAGTGGGTATAATCAAATCAAAATTGCACCCCAAGACCAAGATAAGACCACTTTTACTAGTCCTTGAGGAAATTTTGCTTATAGAGATCTCCCATTTGGACTATGTAATGCACCAAAAACCTTTCAAAGAGAAGTTATAGGAATATTTTCTGATATGCTTAATGACTCTATGGAAATATGTATGGATGACTTTACCCCTTATGGTGTGTCTTTTGAGGATGCATTACAGAATCTTGAGAAAGTACTTAAACGATGTGTACAAGCTCACCTCTCCTTAAGTACCAAAAAATTTCATATGATGATGAGTGAAGGAGTAGTACTTGGACATTTTATTTCATCTCAAGTAATTTAGGTAGATCCATCCAAAATACAAGTCATTCATAACCTTCCTATTCCTACAACACAAGCAGATGTGAGAGGTTTCTTAGGACATGCAGGATATTATAGGAGATTTAAAAAAAAAAAATCCAAAACAACTTCTCCTTTGTTTGTGTTACTTATGAAAAATGTTGAATTCAAGTGGACTAATATTTTCCAAGAAGCATTTGTTGAACTCAAGCATTAGTTATCTACAACTCCTATTTTAAGGGGACTTGATTGGGCACTTCCCTTTCATATATCCTCTGATGCTTCGGATATTGTGATTGGAGCTGTCTTGGGACAAAAGGAAAACCATCTTCCTTATGCTATCTACTTCATTAGTAAGAATACGAATCCTGCTGAGCTTAATTACACAGTTACAAAAAAGGAATTTTTAGCAGTCATTTATGCTATTAACAGATTTCGACATTACATTACTGGTTACTCTACTTTTTTCCATACTGACCACTCAGCTATTAAGTATTTAATGAACAAATCTGTCACAAATGCTCGAGTCACCAGATGGTTACTGTTATTACAAGAAATTGATATTACAATTGTAGATCGACCAAGAAACAAAAATGTAGTTGCTAATTTTCTTTCTTGGTTAAAAGCTGATGATAATACTCCAGTAGATGATTCCTTTCCTGAAGAATATTTATTTGCAGTATCTGCTCACTCGCCATGGTATGCAGAAATTGCCAATTATTTGGTTGCAGGGAAGTTACCACCACACCTATCCCATAGAGAGAAAAGAAAAATCATTCAACAAAGTTCTCGGTATAGCTGGATAAGTGGGTGTCTTTTGTACACAGGACTTGATCATGGAATCTGAAGATGCATTAGAGAAGATGAGGCTTATGATGTACTAAAAGCTTGTCATGATGGACCTTGTGGAGGGAATTTTGCTGATAAGAGAATGACACATAAAATTATTAGGATGGGTTATTATTGGCCCTCACTCTTTAAAGATGCAAAGAAATACGTCCAGGCCTGTGATAGCTGTCAAAGAATGGGTCAACCTAATCATAGAGATGAAATGCCATTAAACCCCCAAGTAATACTTGAACCATTTGAAAGATGGGCCTTAGACTTTGTAGGACCCATTAATCCTCCATCCAACCAAAGAGTTTATATATTGGTCTGCACATATTATATGACAAAATGGGTGGAGGCTAAAGCACTCCTTAGAGCTAATGAAGAAGTTGTCCTAGCTTTCCTATTTGAAGAGATCTTTGTTAGATTTGGAGTGCCTAGAGAGCTAGTTACATATGGAGGACCTCCTTTCACTTCTCATGGTTTTAAAGCCACCCTTCAAAAATATCATATTCATCATAGAATGACTACACCATACCACCCCCAAGCCAATGGATAGGTGGAAAGTACAAAAAAAGTAATAGAAGCCATTCTAACAAAAACAGTGAAGGAAAACTGGAAGGATTGGTCTCAAAGGCTCCCTGAAGCACTATGGGCTTACAAAACTACCTGGAGAAATACTACAGGATTTCCCCCCTATGAATTGGTTTATGGTAAAAGTGTTGTTTTCCTATGGAATTTGAAATTAAAACCTTAAGGATTGCTTTAGATGTTAACCTTGATTTGACTGATGCACAGACAACCAAGTTGCAACAGCTTCATGAATTGGATGAAAAAAGATTAGATGCCATTCATCAGACAACTATGATTCAACAACAAAGAAAAAAATGGCATGATAAAATAATCAAGCATAAGCAATTCCAAAAAGGTAATTGGGCTTTATTGTATGATTCTCGGTTTGAAAATTTTCAAGGGAAACTACGTACAAGATGGTTAGGACCTTACGAAATAGATACTGTTTTTCCCAATGGAATGGTAAGGCTCTTAAAAATTGATGACTCTAAAACACTGTTATTAGTAAATGGTCATTGGCTCCGTCTATGCCAGTGCCCCATTTCCAAAGAATATTTTAAGGCCAATTGCATCGCAGATTCACATTATCTCTTTTTAGGGTAGCCCCCTGCCCCTCATTGCATTTAATTTTTCCGAATTGTATTTTTAGCATTAGAATTAGATTTATTAACTAATAATCCTTGTAAATGGCTGGCATGTTACAATTGGCTATTTTGCATATTCTCGATTCAGGAAAGGCTTACCAAGAAAGGACAATCTCACTACAAGCAGATCCAAGCTTCATTTTGTGAAGCATTGCTCCTCTTACTTCAACCCATTCATATTTCATTCCCCATATTTTAGTTTTCTTTCAACATTTCCATCATTCATCCCCCCTCATTTCTTTTCCCCTTTTCATGTCATTTTCCCCATTTTTCCCATTGTTGAAACAACACTCTTCAGCAACATTTTCCCCATCTTTCCCATTGCTGAAACAACACTCTTCAGCAAAATTTTCCCCATCTTTTCCATTGCTGAAACAACACTCTTTAGCAACATTTTCCCTATTTTTCTCATTGCTAAAACACCATTTTTTTCAAAGACATGACCATGCAGCATTTCCCGTCATGAAATCATCTTCTTCAATTATTTCATTTTCACTTCTCTTATTTCTCATGCTAATCCTTTCCTTTCACTGCCTTCTCTGATGATTAAACAGACCTCTAATATAATCTCCCTCGTGTTTCAAAAAGCTTCCAAAGTTTCTTCCATGACTATTGCCGATCTATTATGAGCAAGAGCTATATTTTTCAAAGTATGAATTAAAGGTAAACATGAGGTATGTAATTTTATATGTAAGTAAAATTAAACTATGGTTAAAATGAGAAGATTTCATTCATTATTACCACAATCCCCATACATGTAAAGTCATTATTTCAGCCGTAGTTGGTGGGGTTGGGGGGGGGGGGGTTCCAGGGGGGGATATTGAAACTTTACGCCATCATTTCACAACAAGCTGATTACCATCATTTTTCTTATCCATTACTTTGTCTCTTCACCATCAGTCCATGTTCTCATTCACAAAACTTACTCTGTTCGAGTGCGATAACTTGGCTCTTTGACTGTGCATTTTACCAAAGTTGATTAGCTATGGGAGGACCTTCTATTCAACATCAACCTGCCACAATAGCCCTGCTTGAATTATACCCAGAGGTATATCAGATTTTTCAGCAGGCAGGCTGGGTAGGTTATTTTCAGAGGCTTCAGGAATTTGATCCACAACAAGTTCTTTAATTTGCATGGAATCTTAAGGAAGATCATTCTATTCTTCAAGGAGTTCGGATTCCAATCTCAGAGGGTGACATAGCACAGGTTTCGGGCCTTCCTGTCACTGGCATTCGATGGTTCAACCGAAAAAATATAATTCTTAATGCACAAAATGCTTTTTTTCCTACTAGGAGAACAAGTTGAGCCTAAAGGTCGGGGTGTCTGACTGAACTTGTTGTCGCCTCCTTGGCCAAAAGTTGCAAAATTTGTCAAACACTACCTCACCTGTGAAGGCCGATACTAGGTATTTTACCATTATAATTTTGTCTTGTTAAATCATTTACGACATGATAAACTGGTGAATATTCCTTATTATTTACCTGGATGTCTTAGAAATATGTCGCATTATTGTAGATGGGTAAAATTCCCCCTCCTTTCCCTCACCCATCACCGTCTCATCCAGTTACTTATCCAAAATGTTTTTTCTCAACAAAACCCTCCCCTTAACAATCCACCCATAAACTCTTAGCAAGCTGCTGAAAATCCTTAGGAATTGCTGAAAATTCCCATGAACAACAACCACAAAACACCCTTGGCCCTCCATAAATTCCACCCATAGAACCAATTGATCCAATTAACCCTCCTACCATACCAATTTCATTCCACAATTTAGCAGAATCATCTGATCCTACTTTTCATATCCCTAGTGATGATTCTCAAGCAGATAACCCCCCCTCCTCTATTCGCAAAAGGAAAAGGCAAACCACGACCGCATTTCTACCAAAAATACGAACGAGGGCATCAACCCAAGCAGCCACCACTCCTGATATCCCTTCCCCTTAGGAAAAACCCACTCATAAAAGAAAAAAGTAAACTACTACTTTCCCTGCCTTTTTACCTAGAAGAAGAATGAGGGCGTCAACCGAAGCAGCCACCATTACCACTACTCTAGACTCTCAACCCATTCTTCTAAAAGCATATAAACCACCACAACCCCAAATCATGGAATATTTACCTATCTCACCCAGGGGCACTGAAACACAAGAACCAGATGCCTAGGGTATTGCGACATTATTTTCTTTAGAACAAGTAGCTGTCACACAAGAACCAGCTACTCATTCAGTAGCTGAAACACAAGAACCATTTGTTGATGTACAAGAAATATATGCCCAAGATGCTGCACATTACGTAGCTGTTACACAAGAACCAGCTAATCATTCAGTAGTTGCCACACAAGAACCAGCTACCGAGACTGTGATTGTTACACAAAGCCTAGTCACCCTGTCTTCCCTCTTACAAGAAAATGAGTTTCTAAGATTAGAACTGGAAGCCTACAAGCAAGAATTGGTAATGGAAAGGGAATCCTATGACAAGAAGCTTAATTTTTATACCTTAGCTCATGCAGCATCCATGGCAGAGTAAAACAGAGAAAATGATCAGTATAAAGAATACATGTGCAGCCAATGTGGGAATATTTATCATCAAGAGGGATATAAAGTAGTTCAAATCCCAATTCCGGGAGCATCTATGTCTTCTGTAGTAAAATATGAATGCCCTACTATTACACAAGAACCAGTAGGGCCTTAAAAAATTCTAGAAAAAGAAGCTAATTCACAAGTACCCTGGCCTATTGTAACTATTACATTTGAAGTTCCTATTTTATTTCTACTCTGATTATACCTCAGCCTACCACTTGCAATGCTGAAACACAAACTGAACCATGGGATGAGCAAGAAATAATGAATAAGTGGAAGAAAGAGTATAAATCTTGCAGGAGCACAAATTACTTTGGCAGAACCACATATATTAAAACTGGGAGGTTTTGGAGCAAATACTCCAACAATCTCGCACTCATAAGAAGTAGAATAAAGAGCTAAAAAGCAAACTACTCCTGATGTTTGATTTGGTACAAAAATTATTGGCTTCCAGGAAACCATATTTAAATTACTCTCTTTTCCTTATAGAACACCTTGCATTCTTTCAGATACAAGCCATCAAAGATGGAAAACCCCATAAGGTGTTTAAATCTAAAAAGTTTGTGCGAACTTTTGCAGAAGCCTCTACCAGTGACCATCATTTACTGTGTGAATTATATCTTCATAATGAAGCAATTCCTGAGAACAGAAAGCTTAATATTAATTCTCTTGTTGGTGACATTCATATCCGAGCATTTGCCTCTTCCCTTGCCAACCAGATTGCATGGCAGAATTATTTTCTAGTGGCAAGGCATAATGAATATAACCGTCTCCTCTGGATATGGCTAGAACCAGAGAATGTTGCCACCTTTGTTGCAGAATATTATCAATTTCTGAAGAGACTAGGGATGACTCAACACATGCGGAAACCACAGGCAATAGTACTCTAGGACTGTCAACACTTTATTAAGGCCAAAGAAACTGCTACCTTAAAATAAAATAACATGTTTTGGCAAAAATCTTCTAAGGAAAAGTAGGAGCACAATCCTTTCAGTCCTACTAATCTTGAAACAAAAATCTCCAAGGTACTCGCCTACATCAAGTGTGTCTAGCAATGCGCTAAAAAGTGGATAGGGTATCACTTTCATTTCCCTATTATGTGGATGCCAATAGAGGAATATCATGCTCATCATAGGTTGGCCAAGAAGGATGAAGCAGCAGCTTGGAAAAAGTTGAAAAATGTGCAAGGGTTCAGAGCTTCAACATATAGTACCTTCTCTAGCTACTGCATAAGTAACTTGCATGCCAAGAGCCAGTATCCGGATTCTGATTCAGATTGAAGTTGCCTAAGGACATGCAACCTTTTTAGTTGGGGGGGATGTTAGGACCCTGTAATGTACCTTTATGCTCATACATTTTTCTATCATTCCATCCTTTTCTAGTCCATATTTAAAGCCTATATTATCATTTTATCTATTCTTCGAAAGGTATATAACGTTTATCCTCTTTACTATATGTTTAACTTGTTTTACATGTAATTTTACATTACTTTCATACTTAGCCATTAATCGGAAATATTAGTTTCTAAAACAGTTTGAAGACTGCAGTTAATTCATCGTTGCTGTTTGAAGACCACATTGCTAAAACAGTCAAAACAATACGCAAATCCCATTGCTAAAATAGTCCGTGATTTGCGATGTTGAAATAGTATTTCAGGTACGGTAGCAACAAGAAAATATAATTAAGGGAGCTATTACACTAGCCACAACAACTGCACCTCGAAGCCAACACTATCATAACCATTGAAACAACATTTTTTCTATGGAAGAATACGATATCCTATTCCAGCATAGAAGATCAGATGAGGTTAAGAATATGATTTGTATGATATAATCAAATGTGTAATAGATGTCTCTTTTTTAAATAGAGGAGACATCAACATTAGAGGGGGATTACTGAAGGTTTAGCTGAAAAGGAATTAAAGAGAAGGAACGTGGATCGTTTTGTAATATGTTACATTTGACAGATGAATGAAAGATTGTTCCGAGCATTTCTTCTTAATTCCTTTTTCTGAGGAATCTTTTGAGAAGGAAAGGGCCCACCTTCCTCACAAGATTCACCCATTAATTTCCGTAGTGTGTTAATCAATATTTTTATTCACGCCTTGTTAAAACTCTGTTTTGCCGAAATTATTTATGCATTATTGGAACTCTGTTATCTATTGCTGAAACTCTATTTCCATTGATTGCTACGTTGTCTTCATATAATTCATTCCTAGGTAATCGTTGATTATTTCAATTGGTAATCTTGTTTACAAGATGATTTTTTGAAAGCATGGTAGTCAGAAATAGGTGCTGAAGATTCCTACTTGGGGAATAGGGTCCTGTTCTCTGTTATAGCATAATTGGTCTTCTCTTCTGCAGATTGGTTTCTTTTCCTAAATCGTTGTTTTCTTAATGTAATCTAGGATTTTTTCTGATAATTGTCTGCAATAGAAAGATTGATTTTGCTGTAATTCAAAGTATAACTTCAGTTTATTTGAAGCAGGGTGTGATTAGTGTAATTTCTACTACAAATTTTCATTGCTTTTGAGATTGAGCATATACAGTGTGTGATTGCCTTTGAAATAAACATACTTCCCTAGGTTGACAATTTATGTAGCACTTGACTGTTTAAATTAATAAGCAATTAAAGTTACCAACACTCATACACCTCCATCACCCTCCACTCACCTTGGTTCATCTTCTTCACATGAATCATTTCCTCAAATAGACCTTCCTCATTCACCTTCCCATAATAAATCAGAAAATGAAGAAAGCAGTGAGGGAGAGGATGATAAAAATGAAGAAATCAGTGAGGGAGAGGATGATAAAAATTAAGAAAGAAATAAGGGAGAGGATGATGAAAATGAATAAAGAAGTCAAGAAGAGGAAGATAACCAAGAAGAAAGCAGTAAAGGAGAGGAAGATAGCCAAGAAGAAAGTAAAGATGGCCAAGAAGAAAGAACTAATGCAAAAGAAAGTGATAAAAGAAGTGATGGCCATGAAGAAAATAGTAAGGGAGAGGATGATGCAAATGAAGAAAGCAGTCAAGGAGAGGAAGATAGCCAAGAAGAAAGTAGATATGGCCAAGAAGAAAGCACATATGGCTAAGAAGAAAGCAGTGATGTAAAAGAAAGTGATAAAAGTAGTGATGAAAATGAAGAAAGCAGTAAATGAGAGGAAGATAGCCAATAAGAAAGAAGAGATGGCCAAGAAGAAAGCAATGATGCAAAAGAAAGTGATAAAAGCAATGATGCAAATGAAGAAAGTAGTAAAGAAGATGAAGATAGCCAAGAAGAAAGCAGAGATGGCTAAGAAGAAAGCAGTGATGCAAAATAAAGTGACAAAAGCAGTGATGCAAATGAAGAAATCAATGAGGGATATGATTATGAAAAAGAAGAAAGCAGTTAGTCAGATGATGAGCAAAAAGGCCAAGACAATGGGTCTAAAGGTGTAGAGGATGACTCCAAGGACACAGGGTCAGAGGTATCCTATCAAGAGGAAAATAGTGAGCTACAAAAAGTCCAAAACAGTTAGCCTAGTGATAGTCAACAAACTAGTGACAATCAACGGCCTAGTGACAGTCAACAAACCAATGAAAGTCAAGGAAAAGGAGTAAATAGTGAACCAAATAGTGAATAAAAACTCATCCAAGAGAATAGGGTACATGATGTTGAAGGGATAAATTATGAAAACAAGGAATGTAAACATAGAAAAAGTGCAAATGAAATAAGTTATGAAACAAAGGTTGAAATTGAAGGTGAAGACCATAGGCAAGATAGAGAAGACAGTGGGCAGAGAAGTGAGTAATGTTCACCTAGTAAGGAAGAAAGTGACCATAAAAGTATAAGAGGGACTAATGAGGTTTCCTATGATAGTGATCCTACAGAGAGTGCAAATAGTGATACAAAGGTTGAGTTTGGCAGTGAAAACAGTGGGTCAAAGGATGAAGAAGAGGACATTCATGAACATAAAGATGTACCAAGCAGTAATTAAGACACATAGAATCGAGATAGGGTCTTGACAGTAATGATGGCATAAGAGATAGTGAGGATGCTTATGAAAACGGTAGCCAAGAACAAGGTAAGGAAGATGCACACACAGAAATCATCCATGAGGAGAAAAACAATCCTAAGGTCACTAGTGATCAAGATTTGCAAGTGAAAATTGTTATACCTTTCCCCATTACCTATCAAACAGGAGTGAGGCATGTGTTTGCTACCTCCAAAGGTCAAGGGGCCATGTCATCCTCTTAGCTCAAAAGATTGGCAAAGGGAAAGAACAAGTAAAAGAGGAAGAAGACAATCATGAAGAGGAGAGAGAATTTGAGCTCATTCACATAGAAAGTGATGAGGAAAATGAAACAAGAATTGCAAACTCTCTCTTAGAAGACAAGAATGCACAAATCAGGGATTTGGAAGCTAAATTAGAGAGATCTAAAGATGTAATTCATTTCTTACAAATGCATAATTTTAAATGAGTGTCCAGTAGGCCATCTATGAAGCAAGGGTTCTCAAATACCGGAAAGAGGCTCAAAGAGCACAATGGAAGTTAGAGGAGTACATGGGTGCCTATGAATAAAGTGAGGATGAGGAGGGTCAGTCTAGAAAGAGGCCTAGAAATATGGGCCTAAGAAAGGCTTTGGCACGAGAAAGGGAGCAAGAATCAGCCCAAGTGCAAAAAATTCCCCTCACTGAACTCCTTGCCATGGAAATTGAGCATAAAAGGGAATCATGGCTTGAAAGGGCCAACATATATCTTGAGACCAAACTGGAGAAGGCCAACAGAGATTTGAACTTGCAAAGAAGAATGACTGAACACTATAAACAAAGAAACCACTTTGCAAGGAAAAAATTCAAAACTGCCCTAAATGAAGGCCCGACACCAAAAGATAAAAGATACCAGGCTGGACTTGGTATTTTGTCCCAAGATTCTCTATAGGTCTCCAGGGATCCATGAGGCACCTACCTACCAATTTTGAGAGAAATAGAACAAATTTTTGTTTTTAGCAAATTTTGAGGCTAGGAGTGCAGCACAACCTGTGTTGCGCCTTTTCCCAGAGCATCCTCAGGAGGAGAGGTTTAAATTTTTGGATTTCCCATCATTAGAGGAGTATTCTCACCAAATTTTAGATAAATTAGAGCTGTTTTGACCCCCCAAAAGGGTTAAATAAACTCAATTTTTCACCTTTCTGCCCACTTTTCTGAGCATGTGCTGCGCTCCTGAAAATATTGGAATTTTCACTTTTTGGAAAACTTGCAGAGGTCATATTGAATTAATAAAGGTATATCTGGAACTTAGACTTCAATTTCTTTCCAACGAGCCATCATGGAGCCTTTTCCAACATCGGGAATGCCTGCAAAACACTGCTGCAAAGAGGCCTATTTTTGTGCTGCGCTCCTGGCATAATTTTAGAGTTTGACATAGTGTGCTATGATCCTGTAGGTGAATGGAAAGAATGTGCGTTTATCAAGTTTTCAAAGGCATGTCAGAAATAAAATTCAATTTAATATCCATTTATAGTCGAGAAATATATTTTTTAGATATTTTTGTGCCTTGGGCTTTGCAAAGCCTTAAGGACAACTTAGGATATTTCTTTTGGGCCAATAGGCTTTTAGATACTCTCTGTTGGGACCCTGTGATTTACCATATTGACATACTAAATGATAAGGCAACACATAAACCAGTCTTTAAAGCTCTAGGATCTAGCCCTCCTAGTCTTAGAGAGGGATCTCTCAATTGTTTTACAAAGATATGACTTGTTTGCTTGTAAAAGGTTGATTTTAGGCTAGTTATTAAGCATGAGTTTGTTTGATTGTTTGATGGGACATGATGATCTAGGCAACATAGATAGAAAAGGGAAATCTCTAAGTCATTGGGCAATGGAGTCAAGTGGAAATGGTAACAAGTTGGTAGATGAATCAGGGGTGTCAAAGGGAAAATCTAACTTGGCTATTGGATCAGCAAAGTCTTTCAGGTGAAATGAAATGAACATTAATAGTTTAGAATGAAAAGCAGAACTAAGGGCAATTAAGAATCCTTAATTATATTTAATTCTCAACAGAGGGACTTAAAACATTATTTTAACATGAAGAATTATTTTATAGATAGGGCTAACCATGAATTCTACAAATCACACTTCAGCAAATAACAATTTCAAGACAAACTTTAAAAATGAAATCTAGGAGTCGAGGAACACTCTATTTCATCAAATATTTCACTTTCAAGGATAAGAAAACATTCAAGATTCACAAATAACTGCATTCATAGAAGAGGGAACTCCTAAACATCTAGGACTGCAATTATAATTACCTTCAAAAAAATTATTTGAGCAATTACAAAGGGTATGATCAAAATAGACCTCTTTGGAAAACTATGGACAATGGTACTTTGAAAGAAGACTTTAGAAACAATTTTCAAAGTGTCAACAAGAAGCAGGAAAAACCATAAATCATCTTGAGGCCAAATGTATTGAACTAGTCTTGAAATAAAAAAGCTTAATGGTTGGAAAGCAGTTAAACTACTCAATAAAACCTTCAGCAAATGAAAACATAAAGACAGTGAAGAGTAAACAGGTCTAAGGTGCTTCTAGTAAAAATTGCTGAGGCTAAAATTTTTACTCTACTGTAAGAAGCAATGATGAAAACATAATGGAAAATAGGAAAAAACATTAACAGTTCAGAATACTTCACCAATAGCTAAGCTCAGGGATCAAATGAAAAAGATTTCTCCATCAACCAATAGGTCGAAACATCCATAGGTTCCAGGACATCAATTTCTTTTCAATATTAGCAGAACTATGTATTACTTCAAAGGGTTGTCAAATGCCCAACATACAATGAGTTCGAATGCAGTATTTATGCTGCAAATGAGGAGGTGGAACCATCTAGGGTTCAAAATGTTATAAATGATATAGTAAATGCACTCCTATCCTTAAAATACATGCAAGGCATAAGGTAGGAATGCCTCCCAACTACTTCTTTGTGTAATAAATATGTCATTACTTCCTGAGGATAAAATAGCTGAAAAGATTGACTTTGAGACCCTTTTCTATCTTTTACAATAACTGTCTAATAGCCTTAAAATATCTTTTTTGTGTAATAACTGCCAATTTTCCCTCTGAGACATAAAGTAAGTGAAAGGTGTCAATTTTGATTTATTAAGTGAATAACTGCTCTGTGTTTGATTTATCTGAGGCTAATTTAGCCTAAGTTCCCTTGATTTCATCATAAAACTATGTTTTAAGGCCTTTAGCCTTGATCTTATTTTTAATTAGTCTTCTTTGTTATCTTTTTCTTTATTACTTCTTAAATCATTTGTTCTATTCCTTTATCTCCTTCCAGACCTTTTTAAACTTCTTTCACCTCTCGTTAACTGTGTTTTTCTTTCTTAATTTTCCAATTAAACCTTTTAACCCTCTGTCTGCCTTTATCATCATATTTATGTTTTTGAAACTTTTCAAATTCTTTTGAACTTTCATTCATCTATATTTTAACTACATTTTTATTCTTTAATCGTCATTTAAGCCCTTAATCTTTGTTTCTTTGGCCTTAATCCTCGCCTTTATCCCATTTTTATTTAAGCTTTAAACTCGGTGTTTTCCTTTCTTCTTACTTCATCGATTCTTTTTTGTTTTGTTGTGTGCAGGTGGCTTTTTTGTGCATTGGAGGGTTTTATGGTATAAACATTGCTTATAAAGAACTGATCAAACCATGAAATGAAACCTCACAGTCCCTTTCCTCGTGATTTGGCCTCTATTTGGATCTTGAAGTTCATCACCTTGTAGCCCTGTCCTTTTGTGGACTGTAGGAGGGCTTTCGGCCCTAAAACCACCATAGAACCTGCAACAAACCACAAAACATGTTATAAAACCCTATGTGTATTGGACAAACTTCTTATAGAGGTCGAACGAAGGTGGAAGGAGAAGTGAGGAGGAAATGAATTCGTAGAAGGTTTTCCATGGCAAAAAACCGCGAAAACCAAGTTTAAAAATGACTTTGGTGCGAAAACAGGCAAAATCAATTTCTGGAAAACCACGGTTGTTTTCACGTTGTAGTTTGGATTTTAGCGGTTTTGCTGTAGGGGAACATGATTCCATTCATTTCTTGCCATGTTCCCTAAGCAAAACCTCCAGTTTTGCGTAGAAATGAGGTGTTAGACCTTAGGAGGCAAATGCACGCGATATCGCATGAGCCGTCAGATCTAGGGAGGTAGATCCAAAGGCGGATGATTAGCGCGATGGAGGAGAGTTGAACGGTGGATGGGGATGGTGGAAGATAGGTTTCAAGCTAGGGTTGGGCGATGCTTTGCGTAGTGGGTGGTAGGCCTGGGCTGATGTAAGCAGTTTTGTTTCGTAGCGACGGTGTTAATGAGTGATGGGTTTAAACAAGGGCCATTGGATCTCAAGATCCATGGTTGAGAATGGTTTGGGAGATGAAGGGATGGGAGGATAATTGATGGAGGAAAGGGGTGATGGTCATCATTGGATCTACATGATCAACAGTTGAGAACGAGCTCAAATTTTATGGAGTGGGGTAAGGGAAAAAGGGAAGGGGGATGTGGTCCAGGCCGTTCGATCGATGCAATTGATGGTGTAGATTGTTTCGAAGAAAGGAACAGATGGGGGGGTAAGAAAGAAAGGAAGAGGGGCTTAAGAAAAGGGGTTGGGGCATGGTCCCGTGGAGGAATAAGGGGAACGGGAGCTAAAGAAAATGGGCCAAGGGTTAGTGCGGAGAGTTTAAGCGCTTGGTCGGTGGGAGTGAGGTTATATTAATAGAAAGGGGCGGAGGTTTTTAAGCCCAAAAGGGGCTTTAAAGCCAAATTTTTAAAAAAAGGGCGGAAAAGGCTAGAACAAAAGGTTTTCTTGGCTTTTTTGGAGTTCCGACAAGGGAAAAAGGAGTTTTTAAAACCATATAAAGGAGTTATGATTATTTGGATGGATTTTTGATGTTTTTAAAAGGGTTTTTTAAGGGAAATGAAAGGTTAATGAAAGGAGAAAAATGAATGAAATGGTCTTAGAAAATGATGGAAAATGGCCTACATAACAATCTTTTTATTCAGCAACATTTCTGGATGATTTTTAAAGGGAACAACAGTTAAGGAACAATAGGCTTTAAGGAACAACACTTAGGGAACAACACTTAAGGAATAGTAGGCTTAAAGAATGAATGATTTTATATGAAAATAATCTCTTGAAGGCTCAAGACCTGTTTTAGCCATCTTTTGCTGTGAAAAAAATTACTGATGGCTAACAGTGGCTCCACTTGGGGATGGCAGCTCCTTGAAGGTGTCAAGAACTTTAGAATTTTATCTTTGGGATGCAGACCCATGCCTTATCCATTGGGTAGACTTCTTCTTTTCTTTTTGGTTTTCATTACATTTTGACAATTCTTCAGTGACCTACAGCATGAAATTTCTTCAAATATCATCTCTTCCTACCCAATCCTACTTGTCCTAGCATTTTTTCTTCCTTTTTGAGTGCATTTGAACTAGCAAACTTTTTGACATTTTATTTTTGAAAACAAAAATAAGCTATATAATCCTATCCTTATCTCTTCCGAGAGTCCAGATTAAACTTTTGAACTCTTTATTTTTCTACCTAAGCTACTATCTGTCAAGATTAAGCTTTTTGACGGGTTTTATTCTCTATTTCTAAAAACAGGAAATTAAAACACAGTCAAGTCAGGATTAGATTGTCTAATTTTCTATTGTGTCTATGGCTATATATACAAGCTACACATAGACTTTAGTGTAGAAAAAATAAAAAAAAATGGTGAAGGTTTAAGATCTGAAAATTATAAACATCCTTTTGTTCTTTTTCTAGCTTTGATTTTGATCTATTTAGAGCTATCTTTTTCCTTTTCTCGATTGAGATTTTGAGCTTGTTAGAACCATTTATTTTTATCCTAATCTATTCTACTGATAAGCCAAGTCTGAAAAAAATCTTATCAATATGTGCTTCTACTAACTTATCAACATAAGTTTAAAGTATGTTCAGCCATGATTAGCCTAGATGACTGAAAAATATATCATTTTTTGATCAGCAGTGGCACTTAGATTTTCTCACTTTCAGAAAATATTCTTTTTCGATTGTGGGAACGTACCTCTTTTGATTCTTCCCTCTTTTATTTTTCTGTTGTTTTTGTGTTTTTTCTTTTTTCAATTTGAAAAACAATGTTATATACAGTGAAAAATAAAAACTTTGAATTTTAGGACTTTTGGAAGAAATAGTGCTTGAGCATCCTGTCATTGACAGTACCTCCAAATAAATATTATCCATTCAGCTCTTGTAGAGAGAATGCATTATGACCCCTGATAGAATGGATAATGTAGGGCCCTTTCCACAGATTTTCAAATTTTCCATGTTTTCCCTTTTCTTCCATTCTAGAATGCCACTTTAGAACTATATTTTCAACTTGGAAATCATTCTCTTTAGTCCTGTTATCAAATAATTTCTTGATACTCTCTTGGACTGTTTGTGTTCTGTTGTACACTTCCTCTCTAGTCTGTTGTAAATGAATGGTCTAATTTATCCTTCTCTGCATATCATTTTCCTCAGATTGTACTTCTTGGAGGAGCTTCATGATTGGAACTGCTAGTCAGGTTGGGAAGACTGCATCCATGCCATAAACCAGCTGATAGGGGGACATATTTATAGACTTTTTGGTGGTTAATATATCAGCCCATAAAGCATGAACAAGCTTACTATGCCATGATTTTTGGTTCTGTTCCAACATCTTTTTTATAATATTAACCAGGCTCTTATTGGAGGATTCAGCTAATCCATTTCCTTGAGGATAATAGGCAGTGGAATGACCCAAGGTGATATGGTATTTATGGAAAAAGTCAATCATTCTTTTAGATTTGAAGGCAACAACATTGTTTGTGATAATTTTTCTAAGATAAGAAAATCTGGATAATATGTTGGTTTCAAGGAACTTGATAATGACAGAGTCAGTAGCATTCCTATAGGGTATGGATTCTATCCACTTGGAAAAATAATCAGTGGTAGTGAGGATCCACTTATGTTGGGCTAATGAATATGGGTGAATTTCCCCAATGAAGTCCAAGCCCCATTGTTGAAAGGGAGCCTCAACACTGATGGGATGTAAGGGTAAAGGTAGGAGTTTCCTCTTGCCATCAAAAATTTGACACTTATGGAAAGACATGACAAGTTTTTGAGTATTTGGGAAAAGGGTGGGCCAATAGTAACCAGATCTGAGGATTTTATTTGATGTGGTCTTCCAGTATAGATGTCCTCCACATTCTCCCTCATGCAGTTCATGCATAATTTTTCCTGCATCAACATCAAGCAGACACTTAAGCAATATTCCAACAACATTTTTCCAATATAAAACCCCATTTAATATGCAATAATTTAAAGCCTTCTGTTTCAAAAATATAGCTTTAGTTTTGGACAAAGAAGGAGGGGCATTTAGATAAAGCAACACATATATGATATTGACATACTAAGGTGAATTCACAAATGCTTCTTCAATGAATGGAGCTGTGAATTCTTCTATTTTTTCTAAGACATCAACCATAATCATATCAAGTGCTTGGAATTTTGACTCAGCCATGAGTTTAGCTAATCCCTGCCCTTTGATCAGTTTGGTAGGCCTGATTTCTAAGTCATATTCTAGAATAATAGCAATCCATTTTCCCCTTCTACCATCAGGGTCTTGACTTAGAATATCCTTGACAACTGTGTGTGGAACAAAAGCAATGATGTGAGAATGCAGAATATAGACTCTAAAGTCTTTCAATGCTTTTACTAAGGCTAAGGCTTGTTTCTCCATGATGTTATACTTGAGTGGAGCATCTCTTAAAGCCCTACTAAAAAAGGATATTGGTTTTTCATGCCCCATATCATTCTTTTGTAGCAATACTGTAGATATTGTATATTTAGATGCAAAGGAAAAGATATAAAAATCTTTGGTGAAATCAAGACTAATAAGAACTGGTGTTTGAGTTAAAGCTTGTTTCACTAGTTCAAATGATTGTTTAGCTTTTATTTTCCATTTAACACCTACCTCTTTCTTAAGCATGTTTGTCATATTTCTCAATAGCTCAGCAAGGTTGGGGATGAATCTCCTTAAAAAATTTATCTTCTCAATGAAAGATTGTATTTCTTTAAGGTTTCTAGGATGGCTGATCTTTAATATGCCATCAATCCTTTTAGGGTCTATTTTGATTCCCTCTTCATAAATGATGTAGCCAAGAATTTTTCCTTCTTGGATACCAAAGAGTGTCTTTTTGGGATTCAAAGATAAGCCATATCTCCTAAATTTCTCAAAATCTTTTCTCAAATGAATCAAGTGTTCTTCATCAGTTTTAGAGAAAAAAATAATTTCATCAAGATAAATGATTATGAAATAGCCTATGTCTTCTAAGAAGGCTATGTTCATGGCCCTTTGGAAGGTGGCCCCTGCATTCATAAAACTGAATGGCATTTTGACATACATGAATGTATCCCAAGGTGTAGTAAAAGAAGTTTTATGTCGGTCACTTGGGAGTACTAAAACCTGATTATATCCTGAGAACCCATCCAATAGTGAAATTATTTTAGCCCCAACCACCCTTTGAAGTATATGATCCATTTTTGGAAAGGGATATTTGTCTTTAAGGGAGGCTCTATTTAGATTCTTGAAATCAATGCACAGCCTAATTTCTCCAGTATTTTTCCTAAGAGATACTAAGTTGGAAACCCATTCTGAATACCTGATGGGAACTATGATCCTAGCATCATACATATTCTTAATCTCTTTCTCAACTAAAGGCAATAAAACAGGGTTTATCCTTTTGAATTTTTGTTTGAAAGGTTTATGATTTTCCTTAAGAGGAATTTTGTGTTGAATGATGCTAGTATCATATGATTTTAAATCCTTTTATCCCCAAGCAAATACATCTTTAAATTATTTGAACAGGTCTATGTATTGTTATTTAATATGAGCTGGGGGAGTGCTGGACAGCTTGATCATTTTGGGTTCTTCTAGGCTGCCTATGTTATATTATTCTATGTTTGTTTCTATAGGCTCCATTCTTGGTTCTTTGGCTACATCATTGAAATAAAAAAGCCGTTCTAATGGTGTAAGACCTCTTGGAATTGTATCATTTTTACATTGTAAAAATTCTAGGTATTTTTGGTCTGTACTATCAACTATTTCTGCTCTAAAATGATGTTCAAATTGGTTTATATCAGCAGAAAAAGACAACTCTATTTTAGGGATTTGTTCTTCATTAAAACAGTTTTCCTCATAGTTTGAAGTAGGTGTTGTTATGGCAAAGTCATTCTTTGATTGCAGAAAATCATCTATGTGTTTGTCTCCTTCCAACACTTGCCAATAATATTCATTGTCAGGTATTGCAGGTCTATTTTTTACTTTTATATCAAATTTTTCATTTGTCTCTGGTTTTTGGCAATTACTAGCAGGAAAGGCAAGTTCATTTGCTAGATGATTTTGCACTCCTAGGATGAAAATGAGTTCATATTTTTCAAAGGTTTTCAGGAGATCAAGGGTAGCATTTCTACATTCTTTGAGTTTTGGGTTTTTGGTTGAATACTCTCCTTTAATCTGTGTCACTTTCCATATTCAAAGCTTTCAAAACTTGTTTTTTATATACATTCTGAGTTACTAGTTCAGCTAAGGATATGGTGATTTTAATCTTGGAAATTTCCCCTTCAAGGCTGAAAGGAACAATTATTCTTGACATATTTACATCCGTTTTGTCATTTACAATTATTTCAGCAATTTTGACTTGCTGAACTTTATTTGAACTGTTATTTGGGACAGATTTTTAAGGGCCACTAGCAGAAGTACTAGGGCAGCTTTGTTCAACACTTTGCTGAATGTTTTTGTCCTTATTTTGATCAGTTTTCTTGGCTAAAGTGTTGGTGTTAGTTTCTGTCTTCTTAGGCTGATTTTCTGAGGTTTTCTTAACAACAGTACTAGTGTTTTTGTCTCTGGAATTCTCTGGGCTACCTTTTCTTCTAAGATTGTATTGTTTGTGTACCTCCATGATAGCATTTTCAAACCCCAATCTGTAATCTTCAGAATCCTCATTATTTTATTCAGTTTGTTCTGAAGAGAAGAATCCTTGTTCTTCTTCAGTGAGAAAAACATCTATCTCACTGTCAGATCCTATCAAGTTTACATGATTTTCTTCCAACCTCTCAACTTCCCTTTCTTCTTCTTGATCAACATAGTTTTGTTGAAATGGAGGCCTAATCTGCTGGTCATTGTCTTTTTGCCTATCTTGATTAGGGTCTCTTCTAAGATTTTGGTTTCTATTTCTGTTTTGGTTTTCTCTAGGAGGCACTCTATCATTCAAATTTATCTTTTCCAACATCCTTTCTATTACCCTCACTAAGTTATCAATTTTAGTATCTGATGATGAGGTTGAAGCCATTGTATCATCCTTGTATGTAACTCTTTTTCTGCTCTCAACCTAGCTTTTTTCTCAATCAGATTTTCCTCCACACTCATGGCTCCCCTTTGCATATCTTCTAAAGTTGAGGGGTCTCTCTCTCTTAGCTGGTAGGCCATTTCAGGGTCAAAGCCTTCTGGGAATTTAGCCAAGGCTAGGCCTAGTGGAGGTTTCATGTCTGGAGGAAGTGCATTATACACACTATTGAATCTAGTGCAGTAACCATGGACACTTTCCCTAGTATTTATTTTGAGGTTAGTATAGTCTGAAAGGATTTGGAGAGGGTTCTTTCTAATTTCCCATTTGTTTATGAATGTTTGATATAAAGAAGGGAGATCATTTATGCTGTGAGGAGCTAAGTTTTTAAACCATTTCTTGACTTCTCCTCCTAAACTTTGAGCAAAAATTCTCATCTTAATGGTCTCTTCCTTTCTTTCCATGTAATCAAAAGCATCATTCATTTTATCTACATGATGCTGGGAAGTAGTAGGTTCATTTGCAGTGAAATGGGGAATCTTGGATTGGTAATCATTGGGTAAGGCAACCATGGGTTGTGGTAACACTAATGGAGCATACCATGCTGCCATGATTAGAAATAATGGGGGATTTACAAGAGGTGGATTTACAAGAGGGTAAGTGGGCTGAAATGGAGTGTTTTGAACAGTGGTTGTGTGGATAGGAGTGGAAGAAACACTTGGGCCAGCAAACTGATGATGAGAAGATTTGTTATGGAAGGAGCTGAAATCATGGAGAAGCTGAGAATCAGGTGGAGTAGAAGGTGAGGCCTCTTTGCTGAAGATCTGTTGCAAATCTGTGGTTTCAAAATTAGCTTAGTTTAAATCACTTTGAGACTTG
The DNA here is from genome assembly GCA_034641835.2 of Pinus albicaulis. Taxonomy (NCBI): domain Eukaryota; kingdom Viridiplantae; phylum Streptophyta; class Pinopsida; order Pinales; family Pinaceae; genus Pinus; species Pinus albicaulis. The sequence goes on along the minus strand of CM076574.1, from coordinate 525,392,132 downwards.
TTTCTAAAGAGGTTCTTTGTGTGAGGTAAGTCAAAGTGAGGATCTTTCAAGACCGTAAGATTTTCAAGGACAGATCTTGTTCTTGGAATGGTCCTATTAGTAGTTGGTTTTCCAGGTCTAGAAGTTTGCTACAAAATCCTCTCTGGATTTTCAACTATGGTAGGGGGATTAGGATCTGGATGGGATCTAGTATTTATCCTATATGAAGCCATATTTTAGTTTCCAAAATTTAGAGAGGAAGAGGTTTTTAGGACTGTTTTTCAAAAATTTTCCTCTCACAGTGATTTCTATAATAGGATAACTAGGCTTCTAAACTTCCTCAAGGCTGGTTAACACAATCCTAAAGAAATCTGGAGATCTAGTGAGGTAATATGCATACTGGGGCTAGTGGAGTCACTAGGTGGAAATTTTTAGCTTTTCTGAAGGTAAAATTTTTTATGGTCCACCACCAGTAGTTTATTTGAAAACCAATTTGAAATGTTTTTCGGTTTTTCTGAGTTTTTATGGTTGTTGAAGGACTAATGGGTCTATAAGAGCTTGCTAGGAAACTATGAACTCAGATGTCCCACCGTGATCGCCAGAATGTTGGGATCCTGTGATTTAGCAGATTGGCATACTAAATGACAAGGAAACACATAAACCGGTCCTTATAGCTCTAGGATCTAGCCCTCCTAGTCTGAGAGAGGGATCTCTCAATTGTTTTGCAAAGATATGACTTGTTTGCTTGTAAAAGGTTTATTTTAGGCTAGTTATTAAGCATGAGTTTGTTTGATTGTTTGATGGGACATGATGATCTAGGCATCATAGATAGAAAAGAGAAATCTCTAAGTCATTGTGTAATGGAGTCAAGTGGAAATGGTAACAAGTTGGTAGATGAATCAGGGGTGTCAAAGGAAAATCTAACTTGGCTATTGGATCAACAAAGTCTTTCAAGTGAAATGAAATGAACATTAAGGGTTTAGAATGAAAAGCAGAACTAAGGGCAATTAAGAATCCTTAATTATGTGTACTTCTAAACAGAGGGACTTAAAACATTATTTGAACATGAAGAAGTATTTTATAGACAGGGCTAACCATGAATTCTACAAATCACACTTCAGCAAATAAAAATTTCAAGACAAACTTTCAAAATGAAATCTAAGAGTCGAGGAACGCTCTATTTCATCAAAGATTTCACTTTCAAGGATAAGAAAACATTCAAGATTCACAAATAACTACATTCATAGAAGAGGGAACTCCTAAACATCTAGGAATGCAATTATAAAGACCTTCAAAACAATTATTTGAGCAAGTACAAAGGTTATGATCAAAACAGACCTCTTTGGAAAACTTTGGACAATGGTACTTTGAAAGGAGATTTTAGAAATAGTTTTTTAAAGTGTCAACAAGAAGCAGGAAAAACCATAAATCATCTTGAGGCCAACTATATTAAACTATTCTTGAAATAAACAATATTAAGGGTTGAAAAGTAGTTAAAATACTCAATAAAACCTTCAGCAGATGAAAACATAAAGACAGTGAAGATTAAACAGGTCTAAGGTGCTTCTAGGAGACATTTCTTAGCCTAAATTGTTTACTCTATCGTAAGCAAGCAATGATGAAAACATAATGGAAAACAAGAAAAAACATTAACATTTTAGAATACTTCACCAACATCCAAGCTTAGGGATCTAATGACAGAGCTTTCTCCATCAACCAATAGGTCAAAACATCCACAGGTTCTAGTACATCAATTTCTTTTCAATCTCAGCAGAACTATGTATTACTTCAAAGAGTTATCAAATGCCCAACATACAATGAGTTCGAATGCAGTTTTTATGCTGCAAATGAGGAGGTGGAACCGTCTAGGGTTCAAAATGTTATAAATGAAATATAAATGCACTCTTATCCTTAAAATCCATGCAAGGCATAAGGTAGGAATGTCTCCCAACTACTTCTATGTGTAATAAATCTATCTTTTCTTCCTAAGGATAAAATAGCTAAAAAGATTGACTTTGAGACCCTTTTCTGTCTTTTACAATAACTCTCTAATAGCCTTAAAATATATTTTTTTGTAATAACTACCATTTTTCCCTTTGAGACATAAAGTAAGTGAAAGGTGTCAATTTTGATTTATGAAGTGAATAACTTCTCTGTGTTTGATTTATCCGAGGCTACTTTAGCCTAAGTTCCCTTGATTTCATCATAAAACTGTGTTTTAAGGCCTTTAGCCTTGATCTTCTTTTTAATTAATCTTTTTTGATGTCTTTTGCTTTATCACTTCTTAAATCATTTGTTCTATTCCTTTATCTCCTTTCGAACCTTTTTAAACTTCTTTCACCTATCTTTAACTGTGTTTTTCTTCCTTAATCTGCCAATTAAACCATTTAACCCTCTGTATGCCTTTATCATCATCTTTATGTTTTTGAAACCTTTTAGATTATTTTGAACTTTCATTCATCTGTCCTTTAATTGCATTTTTATTCTTTAATAGTCCTTTAAGCCCTTAATCTCTATTTCTTTGGCCTTAATCCTCGCCTTTATCCCCTTTTTATTTAAGCTTTAAACTCTATCTTTTCCTTTCTTTTTACTTCACTGATTCTTCTTTGTTTTGTTGTGTATAGGTGGATTTTTAGTGCGTTGGAGGGTTTGATGGTATAAACAGTGCTTATAAAGCACTTATCAAACCATGAAATGAAACCTGATAGCCCCTTTATTCATTATTTGGCCTCTATTTGGATCGTGAAGGTCATCACCTTCTGGCCCTGTCCTTTTATGGATTGTAGGAGGGCTTTTGGCCCTAAAATCACCATAGAACCTGCAACAAACCACAAAACATGTTATAAAACCCTACATGTATTGGAAATACTGCTTACAGAGGTCAGGCGGAGGAGGAAGGAGTAGTGAGGAGGAAATGAATGTGCATAAGGTTTTCCATGGCAAAAAATCATGAAAACTTGGTTTAAAAATGACTTTGGTGTGAAAATAGGAAAAATAAATTTTTGGAAAACCACCAGTGGTTTTCGCGTTGCAGTTGTTCGTTTAGCAGTTTTTCCCTAGGGGAATGTGATTCCATTCATTGCTTGCCACGTGCCCTAAGAAAAACCACCAGTTTCACATAGAAATGAGGTGTTAGACCTCGGGAGGCAAATGCACGCAATATCACATATGAGCTGTCAGATATAGGGAGATAGATCCAAAGGCAGAGGATTAGCATGATGGTGGAGAGTTGAACGGTGGATGGGGATGGTGGAAGACAAGTGTCAAGCCAGGGTTGGGCGATGCTTTGCATAGTGGGTGGTAGGCCATGGCTAACATAAGCAGTTTTGTTTGGTAGCGGTGGTGTTTATGGGTGATGGGTTTAAATGAGGGCCATTGGATCTCAAGATCCACGGTTGAGAATGGTCTAGGAGATGAAGGGATGGGAGGATAATTGAGGGAGGAAAGGGGTTACGGTCGCCGTTGGATCTACACGATCAATGGTTGAGATTGATATCAACTTTTATGGAGTGGGGTAAGGGAAAAAGGGAAGGGGGATACGGTCCGGGCCGTTCGATTAATGTGATCGACGGTGTAGATCATTTCAAAGAGAGTAACAAATGGGGGTAAGAAAGAAAGGAATAGGGGCTTAAGAAAAGGGGCTGGGGCACGTTCCCGTGGAGAAATAAGGGGACCAGGAGCTAAAGAAAAGGTGCCAAGGGCTAGCGCTGAGAGTTTAAGCGCTTGGTCGAGGGTGTGAGGTTATATGAATAGAAAGGGGCGGAGGTTTTTAAGCCCAAAAGGGGCTTTAAAGCCAAATTTTTAAAAAAGGGCGGAAAAGGCTAGAACAAAAGGTTTTCTTGGCTTTTTTGGAGTTCTGACAAGGGAAAAGGGAGTTTTTAAAACCATATAAAGGAGTTATGATGATTTGGAGGGGTTTTTGATGTTTTTAAAATGTTTTTTTAAGGGAAATGAAGGGTTAATGAAAGGAGAAAAATGAATGAAATGGTTTTAGAAAATGATGGAAAATTGCCTACATAATAGTATTTTTAGTCAACAATTTTTCTTGAGGATTTTTAAAAGGAACAACAGGCTTTAAGGAAAAACACTTAGGGAACAACACTCAAGGAACATCAAGCTTCAAGAATGAATGATTTTCTATGAAAATAATCTCTTGAAGGCTCAAGACCTGTTTTAGCCATCTTTTGTTGTGAAAAAATTTACTGATGGCTAACACTCTCTTTGGTTTTCCTCTTCCTTGATTTTTATATAAGGCATGAGGATTCATTGTAAACAATTGGGACTTGATGTGTTAAGAGCAATACATGTTTTTTGAAAGTTGAAGAACAATTTAGTGTTATGGAGCTTGTGGATGGATTTCCTTGATTGATGGTGATGAAGGCTTGCTTGCAGGATCCCTGAGGTTAGTTAATGGTTATGTATCTCTCATATGTTCATTTTTTTTTCTTGTTTTCTATATGTACATATTTCTATTGTGCAGTAGCTCAGTAGAGTATAGGATGATAAATGTTGTTTGAGGCACCTCAGTCCTCCTATTAGCTATTGTTTCATGTTTTCTTCTACTGGGTTAGCTTAAAGAATTCTTCATTTCTCCTTAGGCCCACCTAAACTTGTCTATTTCATTGTTGGATTAATATGCTAGTTTATAAACATGATTCATGGTATGCCCTACTTTTTTAATGTTATCTAAACTCTATCTTGAAATCTCTCTTTGATGTATTGATTGATAGGTTAAGTCAAAGAGGTCTTGTTTCGATCTTGCCCTTTGAATATGCTTATCAGTTTGCTTTGATGTTCTTTATAGTTTAATGAATGATATTTAGGCATCCCCTCTTTATTTATTGATGCTATTTGTCTCTTATATGTTTTCAAATCTTGAAAGTAGAATCATTGAAGTTAGATAAGTTGTCTTACTTCATTTGCTCCACTAGATTGTATATCTTGAATGTATATTTGTTTAAAAGTATTGTTATTGAGAAAATGGTGTGCACTATCTCATAACTAGTATCTTTTGCTTATCATTATTTAATATCCCTCTATTCATATCTATTTGACAAAGGATTCTTAACTGCCCTTTGCCCTACCTTGGTTCCCATACTTAATTTCCATTTCACCTCACATATAGACTTAAAGATCCATTAACTACACTAGATTGCCCTGTGATGTACCGTGATTCATTATCAAGATATCAATGACTTCATAGACTCCATTACCCAATTGATTTGATAACCTCACACTCCACCTATGCTACTTGATCATCTTACCCCAACCAAAACAAACAACAAACCTACACTTAACAACTACCCTAAAATCAACCATCCAAAGCGAACAAGTTCACATCCTTCGCATAATAGAGAGAGCCCTCTTTGAGTCCAGGAAAGCTAGGTCCTAGGACTCCAAAGACTAGTTTGATGTTACCCTGTCATTTGGTTTACCAATCTACCAAATCATGGGACCCTAAAAAAGAATATTTCTTTGCAAAATGCACTGAGGTTCCAACTGGAATTATCGTTTTGGCTCCATCTGCAATACAAACCCATCAATCACATGATCAACATATTTCACATATCTTTTAAGCAATGAAACATGGAAAACATCATGGAAATTCATTATAGGAGGTAGTATAATTCGATAGGCCACTAGTCCATTGCTCTCGAGGATCTTGAAAGTCCTACAATATTGTGGTGCTAGTTTCGCACATGACCTGATCCTCAAGGAGATATTCTTAGGATTGATGCAGAAGTATGCATCTTTCCAAACTTGAAACTCCTTAAATTACTTATGATGATATGCATAAATCTATTGTTTTTCTTTTGATTCCTTTATATTCTTCCTCATAACTTGCATTTCCTATTCCATTTTTGCAAACATGTATGGCCCTAACAATATCGTTTTCGTTGGATCCAACTAATAGGAGTATTACAAGTCTGCCCATATAGTGCCTCAAATGGACTCATCCTCAATGAACCCTGATACCCATTGTTGTAAGAAAAATTAACCAATGGAATATACTCTTCCCACTTCCATCGTTGATGCATCACATACATCCTCAACTTTCCTCCAGTATTTTATTGACCCTCTCTATTTTTCCATCTATCTATGGATTAAAAGTTGTGTTGTAGGCCAAATTTGTACCCAATCCTTCAAATAACTATTTCAAAAACTTGGAAGAAAACTTAGCATCTATATTTGACATAATATTCTTTAGAACACCATACAACCTCACTATATATCTGATGAATACCTATGCTACCTCACTAGCTAAATAAGTAGACTTCACTGGAATGAAGTGTGCCACCTTTTTCAACATTTCCACCACAACCATGATGGAATCATGTCATCTAGATGTCCTTGGAAAACCTGTAATGAAGTCCATAGAAATTACCTCCCACTTCCACTATATAATTGGAATAGGTTGTAGTAAACCACATGGATGCTTACACTCTGCTTTTAACTATTGACAATCCAAGAACCTAGCCACAAACTCTTCCACTTCCTTCTTCAGATTTGACCAATAGTAGAAATTATTCACCATTGTCAATGTATTCTTATTTATTGGATGACCTAAGTATTGTTTAATATAAAATTCCCTAAAGATAAGATTCTTGAACTCACTGTTGTATGATACATATATCCTGTCCCTAAATCTAACCAAACCATCTACTGTAAGATGATAATCCACATCCCAATCACATGTACCCAACTATTGTAACTTGTGCCTAAGATCCCTATGCATGTCATTATGTTGTTCATCCTGTAATATATGATCCTGTAAATCTATCCCATAAGAAATCATAGCTACTATATGGTTCACTTGCACTCCTCTGCTAAGCGAATCGACAACCCTGTTTTCCTTTCCCTTAATGTACTTGATCTCAAATTCAAACTCAATGATTGTCACCAACCATATAGTTTTCCTGAAATTCATATTTAGTTGGTCAAATAACTATCTCACTCCATTATGGTCTCTCATCAAGATGAACCATCTTCCAAGAAGATAGTTCCTCCACATATTCAAAGCATGGATGATCGTTGATAACTCAAGATCACGTGTCACATAGTTATACTCATTCTCATTCAATTTCCTTGATTCATGGCATAACACCTATCCCTCTTACATGAGTACTTGACCAAGTCCCCCTTTACAAAAATTTGTACACACCACAAACTTTTTATCTGAATCTACAATATTTAGAAATGGAGCATTTGTCAACAATTGTTTCAACTACTCAAAACTTGTTGCACATTAATTTTTCCATTCAAATTTCTTCCCTTTTCATTACAATGATGTGATAGGATATATAATCCATGAGAAGCTCCTACTGAACCTCCTGTAGTAACTTTCTAACCCCATAAATAACCTTACCTCGTCCACATTCCTAGGAGCTTCCCATTCCATGATTTCTCTTATCTTTTCTGGATCCACTACTATGTGTTTCTTAGAAACACCATGCTCCAAGTAATGTACCTTTGTCTAAAAGAAATTGAATTTTCTAATTTTGGAATGTAATCGATGCTCTCTCAAAAATATCAACACTATGGCTAAATTTATGCATGATCTTCCTCATTCTTTGAATATATCAAGAATTCATCAATGAATACAATAAGAAACTTGTCCAAATACAGACGCAACACACTATTCATCAATCACATAAAATTAGTTGGACCATTAGTCAAACCGAAAGGAACCACAACAAAATCATAATGCCCATAGCTGGTCCAAAAATTAGTATTGTAAATGTTCTCTTCTTTGATGTGTACCTAGTGATATCTTGATCTCAAATCAATCTTCGAGAACACTGTTGGTCTCTTCAATTGATAAAAAAGTCATCAATACTCGACAATGGATACTTGTTCTTGATGGTTATATTTTTCAATTGCCTTTAATAAATACATAACCTGAGAGAACCATCCTTCTTCTTCACAAACAATATTGGTGCACCCTAAGGTGACACACTTGGCCTAATGTATCCCTTCTCAAGCATTTCATTCAACTGAAATTTCAATTCCACTAACTATGGAGTGCTCATCCTGTAAGGTGCCTTCAATGTTTGTTTTTCCCCTAGAACCAACTAAATAGAAAATTTCACTCCCCCGTGAGGTGGAAAATTTGAAATATTTGCAGGGAATAGATCCTAAAACTTCTATAAAATTAGGTATCTGCTCAATACCTCCGCATACTCAACATCCTTACCTTTATCAATGAAGATATGCCTTGTAAATAACACATACCTTTTCCTACGACTCTGCTTTGCCTACATAGTTATAACCATTCTAACTGATGTTTCCTTATTCTTACCCTATAATATTATTTGTTCCCCATTTTCATCCAAACAATCAATAACCTTCTCATTAAAATCCACCTTAGTCCTGTGAAGATACAACAAAATCCATACCCAATATCATATTGTATGATCATGACATAAGTGAATTCAAATGTGCTTATGTAGGCATACCATTCAACTCAAATGCATAAGAACTTACCCAATGATGAGCTTTTCTCCTGTTACCTATAGCCAACTAAACTAACCAATATTATGCATGTACTTCTTTTCTCAAACCACACTTATTAACATAACTATAATTATATCTAGGGTCAATCAAAATAGAAACAACTTGATGACAAAGATTATCATCCATATCGATAATAGATGCCTCGTGATCCACCTACTTGTTATCAAATTCTTCACAAATATGTGGAATTCTCTATCCAACATCTCCTAACTGCCTGCACTTCCTGTGCACTGTAAATCTAAGGTATTTCACCTTGATTTTGCAAACAATATTACTTAAGATGCTCCTTACCACATGTCCAACACTGCAACGGTCTCCTACCATCACCTTTGTTCTATTATTCTCTAAGCTGAGGTCTGTTAAACTTATTGTAAGGTACAAAATTCTCTTTCTCACCTACATCGTGTGGTCTTGTTCTTTTCGGCTGCCATTTACCTTTAATATTGTCTTTCCCTTTCCAACCTTGTTGATATTCCATCTTAAGCTTTGATTACTCATAATAATTAGGGGAATTTTGAGGTCTAATATGGGCCTCCTAAGGAAATTATAAAATAATAGTGCAAATAATAAAATAATATTAGATTACATCATCAAATTTTAGAGGGAAAAAATAAAATAAAAAATACTTTTTCAACTCATATTTTCAACTTATCTATCTATGAGTTTATTCAAATTCTATGAACACTCGTTGGATGCAAAATTTGATTCCTCATCCAAGGAGTACCCATGTTGCATACTTTCGATGGACCCTGCTACACGAAAAATGAGAAATACATGAAAAATGTGATTGAAATCACGTCCTTATTGTATTTCTCATTTTTCATGTAGAAACGTCCATTGAAGGTATGCAACATGGGTACTCCTTGGATGAGAAATTAAATTTTGCATCCAACGAGTACTCTTGCTAGAAATTTGAGTAAAACCTTGGGGAGATAAGTTGAAAATACAAGTTGAAAAATTAGTTTTATTATTTTATTATTTTTTGATCTTTTTACCTTTTTACCCAAAAAATGGTGAATCATCCCCCATGATTGACATCATCATATTGAATCCTATTGGTTCTTCTAAATTTTATTTTGGTTGTACATTTTTATTAGGAGGCCCTTTTTAGACCTCATATGTTCTCTAATGAGTGCTTCAACTTCATAATGACTTATTCAAGTGACTGAGGCACATCATACTCAATCTGATATTTAAATGCTAAGGGTAATCCACTAAATAAATATTTTAACTTTTTCTTTCACATGCTTAAGATATGGTACATAACTCAAAAATTATAGGAACTTGATCTTATACTCCTCATATGTCATTGATCCCATCTTTAGCCCATAGAATTCCTTCAATTTATTGTCATAATACCTCTCTGATAAACACTTCTTGCTAAAAAGTATCTTGAATTCATGCTAACTCAACTCCTCTGACCTAATTTCTCTAACCTTCTTCACATCTTCCAACCATATGTATGCTTTCCCTTTGAGGTTGAAGATAGCTATTATGGCCTTCATATTCTCTATGTAGTCATGAAACTAAAGTAACTTATTCATCCCAAGTAACCATGCCTCTACATATTTCAGCTTCTTCAAATCTCCATCAAATGTAGGCAGCTTTGCTTTCTTGAACTCATCTGTAAAATATCCTTTGTCACTCCTATTATAAGGATGATAATGATAATGACCACGGTACCTTTCAGAGCCAGAATTAAAATAAAGAATGTGTCCATCACCTATCCTATCCGTCGTATCTAATAATCACCATCTCTGGTCATATCATCTTTATCTGACCTATGCCCACCATGAGACCTATTACCATATTCTCATTCGTCATTTATTCATGCTCATGAATAATGTGTGGTTGTCCATGTCTCTAAAACTCTGACAAGCTCTTAAGGATGACTACATCAACCTCTACTTGTTTCTCACATGCCCTAGAAATTCTCTCCTATGACTCAATGATCTTGTCATTATTTTTTTTCCAGCTTCTTATTTCTGCCTTCGAACTTTTCAAGATGTGTGCTATGTGATGGGTGTACTCATCACCATGTTGCTCATCTGAACTGTAGGGAGAATCTCATGAACTGTAATCCACCCTTTTTCTAGTCATATTTGATCTTCGTCTTGCAAGTATATCATATTAGGTAAACAAAAATATAAACATAATCAACATACCTCAATATAGTTTAGGGGAGGATATATCATCTGCGAGATAAACCAGATTAACATGATACATGTATAATCATAATCATAAGACTATACCATCATCATCTCCATCATTATATAGTTACCATGCATGAAAATACCAACTGCATACCATGACATCATGCACGAAAAATATTGACAATGCATGCATACATCTACATAGACAACATACATACACAATACATGCATATTCAACTGACATGCATTTAAGGCAACCACATTCCAAAAAAATCATCATCAATTTCCACATGAAAATGCAATTGTAACAATGACCACCATCATGCATACATAGAAAACACTTATAAAACATTCATGCATGCATGAAAATCCACATTCCTTCAATCTAGTACAAGGTTTGAACCATGCTCTGATACCACCATATGGTATTAGATATCACCAAAGAGAATGAAAACCCACTCTGATACCACCTTGTGACAACCTCCTCCCACACCTACCCAAGTTCACCAGTCCACTGGGGTAAATATTTGACGAAGAGTTACTATGATATGATTCAACCTCTTATATCACCTTAAGCAAGTGGAATAGACAAACCAAAACCTTAATGACTTCCCTCAGGTGCTACAGGACCCCCAAGGGCTAAACCACCCTTCTAGGTGCCCAAGCCCTGAGATAATTTTTTTTTTCACTATTCTGAACTCCCATTCACATGAAAATTCCTACATCCATGTGACTAAAATCCTCTAGTAACGTGCATAAGCCTACAAGGGAGTGATTGTAGTCTTTTTTTCACATTTCTCTGCCTGCTACCATGAAATTTGTGCCACCTTTTCATGGCTAGACTCTAGGTCACTGAATAGAACTTGATGAGACCCTCCAAAACAATAAATGACACAAGTTCAAAGCCTCTAACACAGAAATTAGCCAAGAACTTGACCTAACCAAGCCTCACCATGAAAAACATTCCATCAAACACATTATGAAAATATAATCTATAGGTCATAATTACATATTTGAACACAAAGATCTCATACTTATCTCAGAATCACCAAGAAGGTATGATGGCATCTCACAATAGTTGCATTATCATATATTAGGTCATACATTCAATAACCTTCCATTTAAAAATAAAAACATGATGAGAGACATAACTAGAGTTTGTCAGAAAACCATGCTTATAACCAACATATAACTAGAATATTATCAGTGATAGAAAAACCATTAAAGCTGCATAATAGAAAGTGTAAATATTCATGAAATAAAAAAGGGAAAAGGAATCTTATTAACACAAGGAAAATCCAACCAAGTCAGGTACTTCCACATACAACCCGACCATAGATTGGGCTAAACCAAATATTTCTTTCAGTCAATCACCCTCGTTCCATATTCCAAGCATGAATGTGGGACTCACAAAAAAATGACCATGCTTCTCAGGTGTTATCGGATACCCTACCAAAACTAGGCCATGATTTATAGGCCCAACGAAATCACTTATAGAACCAATATTTATGGTATATCCCACCATTACTAGTTCAGGATTCCTAGGCCCAAACAAGAAACATACACTACCATGCTTTACATCAATCCCACCATATATAGGTCTCAGGATCACTAGGCATATACAAGCATGGATTCCTCCATATTTATTCACCTACAGTGTGAGGAATTTTCTCGTCTCTACCCTCAGGCTTTACCACATATCCCATCATATACAAGTCCATGGATTCTAGGCCTTCGGGAATTTTCTTGAGACCACCTCACTCAGTTTTGAAACCATCCGATGATCCAGCTCAACCAATTGAAAGAACCCCATCACACCATGACTATATGGAAATGGAAAGGAAAGGATTAAACCATTGTCACACCTATAAAACCCATGTCATTGACGAAAAGATAACTAGACACATACATGCGTGTACCATGCATCCATAAACCAGCTAGGAAATCACACATGCAACCTGTTACTTGCAAGGATTCTTGTTGAAGTTGCTTGATCCCAAATTTTCCTTGCTTGATCCTTTATTTACTTTGATTTCTTGTCCTTCCTTTGATTTCCATTCCCCAATGCTAGAGTGCTCCAATAATATTCAAAGTGTATGAGACTATGAGAGAGAGAATTAGAATAGAGAGATCTCCAAGCTAAGACTGAAAAAAAATTCACACGGTGACAAAAAGATGTGAATTGATAATTAGAAGAATTTTCATCAGTGAGGCCTCTATTTTCTTCAATTTCCATTACTTTTCCTTCATTTTCCTCCTCATGCATACTTGCAACCTTTCACCTTCCTTTTCTCTTAATTTCCATTATTTTCATAATAAATTCCAAATAATGCCTCTTGCCTTTTCAAATGTCTTTTTCAATGCCTTTGCCAATTTCCCCTTAGCCATAATAAATGAAATGAACACCCGCTAGGATGTTGTTCCCAACATTCAGCTTAGAATGTGTGTCCCATGACCTTGGTCTTATTTTCCTTTATTAACTTTATTACATGGATTTTTAACCCATGGATGTTGCAAACCCCAGCAAGTGCTTATAGCTTTGAAAAAGAACCCTCTTATGAGAAACCCACCGATGTTCTCATGGTGAAGTCCACAACACCCAAGAACTCTCAAAAACTTAGCAGTAAAAAGAATAAAAAGAATAAACAAAAGACTCAACTTTCTTAAAAGACTCACCCAAATCCATCTAATCATGGAGGGGGCACCAATAATTGATGTCACAAGATAAAGTTCCCTTGTAAGATTTTTCTAGGTGAGTATTTGACTCATGAGTGCCCTCAAATGAATGAGTTCCATAGGCTTCTTTCACTACCACATGCTTCTCAATAGCCATCTCTCTCAAATCATCCATTCCTTGAACAACCTCAACAACAAATTGTTTCCCTGACTCCTCAACCCCTGTAAGGGGATAGGCCTATTTCCAACTTGCCAGTAGTATGTCCATATTTATTTGCCAAAAGAAAGTCAATGTAACCATGTGAGCTAACTCATATGATACTCCTGAGTCGATTTCTTCCTCTAATTAATCAACCACTCTAGATGCTTCCACTGGACCACTCATGCTAGATAAACCCATAGATCTATTTTGTCACCTCCCTAATGGTTTTTCTCGCAAGTCAAGACATAATCCATCTGCACAAGATTCTGAACACTACTATGTCATTGAGGATTTATCTCAAGCTCCTTGTGTCATGTCTACCTTGGAGGTTTTTCAAAGCATCCCTCAAAAATACAAAAACATTGCTAACCATGATTGAAGGGGTGGATCCCTCAGATTTTTCTCTCATTACTTTTAATGTTCACACTCCTCGTTATAGGTGTGATTGGTGTTTCTTTAAGAAATAGTCCCAAAACAAATTTCCTTTAATATTGGTTGCACCTACAAGAAATATACAAAATAGTTGGTTGTTGTTAGTGGACAAATATGGATAAAAAAACATTCAAATACTGCATGAACATAATCAAAATAAAACTACATAACATGGAACATAAAATTGCTTAATGAAGAATAAACATATAAAAAAAATAGAGAGAAATATAATTCCCTTTATTCATTAATGTTAGAAGAGATACAAATGAGATTTCAAACACTTGAAGGGAAGCCTTTCAACAATTATTCTCAAGAATCCTCGGCAAAAAAGTCCTTTCTTCAATCTCCAATGTAAGACTCTCTCTCTCAAAGAAGCTAAGAGAAACTCTCAATGGTGGTAGAATCTCTCTCTCCAATGTAATGTAGGATTGTCTTGGGACAAATTTTCCAACATCACAAGGCTCTAATGAAATGTTGAATTTCTTGTGAGAAAATTTTCTAGCATAACATTACTTCTTGTTTTTTTTCTTCTAATGGCCCATTTATATAGAATTTTGAACTCCTCCTTCCCTCCCTTAATTCATTAATTAGAAAATGACTTGAGAGAAGGAATAGAGGATCCCTTAGGGACTGAGTATATCCAAGTCGACTTGAAATCAACTGTCATTTGGTTGTACATGTCAGGAATCTGAATCCAAAATTTTGTGAAGTGGTCCTAAATTGCTGACTTGGACTTTGGCTGACCCGCACGACTATTTAAGGAAAATTCATGCCCTCTTTAATTTCCATCTTTGGAGTGACCAGAAGGTTTTATTTTTTAAATTAGACCTTTGGAATATATATATATATATATATATATATATATATATATATATATATATATATATATATATATATATATATATATATATATATATATATATATATATATATATATATATATATATATATATGATGTTTTCAGCTGAAAAAAATTCACTTGTACATGTTGTTGTATGACTCTAGATGTCATAAGACTTGTGAAAATGTTTGTACAATTTTTCCATATTAACAATTTCCCCTTGATTTATGAGGTTAGGAGAAAGTGTATAGCTGAATTACATCATGTTTTTCTATTCTTAGTATGGGTCTAACTTGCTCTTTGAGGGAGAGGATATTTCCATGGAGATGATTGAGGAGGTTTCCTTTACTGATAAGTTGTGGATAGCTAGTGATATGAAGAAATGATAATAAAAAATTGTTTGTATGAGGCATGCATGTCCCATGCTTGCTATAATGACTAAGACCAGTGTAATAAAAATACATAAGAAAATTCATGTCAAATCAGTGATGACATAGCTAATGTGCTGATAGTTGATGAAGATAACTAATTTCACCCTTAGGGGCATTTTTGAGAAGCAGGATGATTTGGGTGCCCCCATACATCTGAGGTAAAGCACTAGTGAAGGGAGATGTGTTGGGATTCATAAGTCTTCGACTGGATGAAATAAGGTGTAATGGTTCAAATGTATGATACTACCATGATATGAAGGCTTGTGTTGGGGTTAAATAATAGGGAGGTCGATGACATTAATGGGAAATTGATAATTCCCACTGTGCCACACGATATTATCCCTATAAGATGGGATTTACCAAGGTATTGATTCAATCCTGGAAGATGAGTGTTGAAGTCGACATAATGTAGTGTCAACCATCTAGAGAATGGTTCCAAGTAATATTTGGTACATATATTTGTAAATAGGTTATAGGCATAATGGAGAGAATTGAAAGTGTTTTGGGGATACAGAAAAGCTGCCTAAGGTTGGAGTACCGATGCAAGCAGAGGCAGTCAAAACAATAGTGCTGAAGGATGTTCCCTTGGGGCTAGTAGGGCCTCCACCTATGGGGGTGGAAAAATGATTATTTTCATTTTCATAGGATGGTGTGAGAAGATGATGATCACGAACAAATGGATATGACATGGGTGAATGCTAACTCCAATCAAGTTTGACTTAGTACTCTCGCCATGTAACTGAAACAAAAATATGGGTGAGAATTTTTTTCCTTAAAAAATATTTTGTACACTTTAAAAAAGAATTTAAAATTGGTTTCGGATGTACAAACATAGAGATGGGTTCCCCAAGAAAATAGTGGTCCGTGTGATGATTCAGGTGGGTTTGTTGTTGCGGGTGGGGGCCCCATTGGTTGGTATCGATGTTGGTTGGATGAGGTAGATGGAATGATGCAACCAATCTACTACAATATGGGTGGATGGTAGGCCAAGTGTAGCATGTGGTGGTGCATGCAATTCAATCAGTTTGTGAACAAGAGTGATGACCTATGTTAGGGATGGTAAGGTATATGTGAAGAAGAGAAGTATGAGGTTGATCTTTGAGGCATGTGTTTGAAATGGCTCTTGGGATTGGGGGAATGGAAATGGATCACTATAGTGTGAAGGAGACTATGAACATCATTGATCCATGTGGGTGAGTCTCTACCGATCAGTGATGAAGATTACCATGTGTATGTGGAAGGTCATGGTAAACATGATCGAGGTGATGGGCCTTATGGTTTCTTTCAAGTAAATAATTTTAGGATATGCAAAGCTTTCAGGGAAGCCTATCATTCTGAGTGGAGAATGATATATTAACGGTTGCTTGTCACTGAGGGACTAATTTTGTAGGGAAACTACATGGGGGCCTACAACTTCAATAACCAATGCCTCAAGTGAAAACATTTTAATGAAACCATTTGAAAAATAAAATACTCTAAACAAGATGAGGTACACAACATGGAAAGACACACCTAATGGAACATGGGAATTCTATATCTAGATCCTTGTAATCAGTACAAACATGTATGGTGCCCTTTGTTTTCATGACGTGTACAGGTTTGGAAACCCGAGATGTGCAAGAAACTTGGTAGATGAAACCATATTTGTGAAGCTTGTTGATTTCTTTCTTAATTTCCTTTACTTTTAAGGGTTGGAGATAATGTTGCTTCTTCTTGACTCAACGGGAATCAGGCCATCTATAAATATGGTGCTCAACAATAGTGGGACTAATACCTGGCATCTCTTAGTAACACCATGAAAAGATGTCCCAATATTCTTGAAATAAGGCTTTATATGAGTCTACCTCTTCTGGGGAGAAAAATACCCCCATATTGATTTCCTCAACCACGCCAGTTTTAGTGGAGATATCTACCTTGATGGTAGGTGAGATATTAAACATATTCCCTTCCTTGAATGAATCTGGTGAAAGAATGGAGTTTTTAAACCATTCTAGATGTCATGGTGCCATGAATTATTTTGTCTCTACTATGCAGGTATTATGATTTGGTGCCTCAGTAGGGATGAATGTTTTATGTGGTAGAAATAAATAACGGTAATGCATGACATCCCATGGACACTCTAGTTATGTTATGGCCTCCATAATATCTTTATCTAAATGGAAAACATGGTCTAATGGCACAAGAGGTTGCAGGAGGTCATGAGGATGAGATTTAGATCGAGTAGTGTTGGTTGAAAAACAATACAGTGATTCGTTGGTTTCTTTCGTGGGACCCAGCGATGTTGACACATTGTAGATTGGATGTGTCTGTTAGCCACCTATAAATTCTGATATACTTTGTGGTGGCTAAATTTGTTTTCAAGCCTTCAAGAGATACATTTCCTTTGAAATTCCATCATCTTTGAAGTCTCATGATGATTCTTTGTCCTTTGGATTAATCTTCACTGTTGTTTCACTATTAGCCCTAAATTACCTACTGATTTACCAAGAGAAAGACTGCTTGAGAAGTCCCATTTTCCCTCATTTCACCTCTCCATTTCACTCTCTAATTTCATCCATAAAAATACCTTCACTTGACTTCTAAATCATTTCAAAAGCCCCTTTAAGCCTTATACCTCCCTTTTATCTAGCTTAAAAATCCTCTTCTCATCTATCAAAACCCTATTTTTGCTTTAAAATCTCTTTGTTTTGGCCTAAAAACAACCTTTTTACACTCCTAAGCATTAAGCCCCCAAGAGATTATATTATTAAGCACTTTTCCTCATATGTTCTTAGCCCTGCAATCGGACACTCAAAAAATAAAACCCCCGTGATAAAACCTTTTCCTCCATTTATTTTTCCATTCACGATGTTATGGTCCAAGAAAATCTGGACCATTGATCTACATAGATCAATGTCCATCGGGCTACCTGTACTTCTCATTACCATCTGTCCTGGATTTTTCCCTTTTTAACATTCTTCGTCTCATCTTTAAATCTCATCCGTTCATTCTTAAAATCCTATGATCGGGACCTAACCTGATAACCCAAACACCTGACCACTACGCGACAAAACCATACGTCATCATAGACCCCACCATTTTTTCCACCCACGCACCTTATCCTCCATCGCGCTCTCCCACATCTGTAGATCTTCGGCCTAAAGATCTTATGGCCAGGGCATCATTGTTGAGCCCCAAAGATGTCCTTCTCTTTCACCAAATTTCACTTCAATTCCTTTGTCCTTTATCAGTTGCAGGCTTAAAGATCAATAGGATTAATTAAAGTCACTTTAGGAATGCATATAATGACTGACTTGCTATATTTTCATGGTTTTGTTGTTGTAGTAATTTTTGACTAGACTCAGCTACAGAATGCAGTCATTCTATAGCCAGTTGCCTATTTCGTAGCTATCTTCATGTTTACATAGGTTACAGGTGTCACTTAGAGGAAAAAGGCATATGGTTGAAATCTAAACTTCATCTACATCGTTACTTGTCCTCTACAAAGTCTGAGTAAAAAACTCCAAGTGGTTATGCACGTGGAAGAAATCAAAACTAAGAGGAAGACTTCTACCAGGACAAGAACTCTACAGATGTCTTTAGCAAGAGTACGAGGCTTTCACAAGAGTTATAATTTGATTTTAATTGGGAAAGACACATATCCCTATTTCCTCTCAAGGGTATTTATGTATTTCTTTTATAAGAATGACTCAGGAGACCGAGAGACAGTTAGCTAGATTGATGTTTTGTTGTTAGATCTCAAAAATTCGTAATAATCTGTTTCTAAAGTATTTTCCCTTTAATGAGAGACATTAAACTTCATTGCATGATATAAGGCAATCTTGAGGAGATTTGTATGCTAATCTAGTGGTAGAGGGCCCCTACTGCCCGAGAAGCTCTGTGCATATTGTTTAGATAAGTAACTTTAGCCTTGTTTCATTCCTAGTTTTAGCAATTTTCTGAACTTTATGTTTATACTCACTTGCATCGGATGCTACAGTCAGTCTTGTTCTTACGAATTGTTCCAAAACATCACTAACACTGCATGAGATATAGCTGTAGTATTTTAGGGATTAGTTGCATTTTTTTCTAAACTTTATGTTTTATGCTTACTCACATCAAATGTTACAGCCAGTCTTATTTTTATGAATTGTTCCAAAATATCACTAACACTGAATAAGATATAACTGTAATATTTTAGATATTAGTTGAATTTTAGTTCAGCTGTAATACTCTGGATGTTAATGGCACTCTAGTTCAATTCTATCCACTGTATTTCAAGTTTGAATGATTTCATTCTAGTTCAGTTCTATCCATTGTATTTCTAGTTTTATTAGATAGTTGTATTCTAGTTTTGTTAAATTATACTTAATAGCCTTCATTATTTACAAACTACTCTTGTTCTTAATCTCTATTAATACATTATCATCATAGGAACAAGAATTGGTAATGTCATTTTGAAGTCTTGACTGTTCTGCAATTTCTCATAGTTTCACAAACTGCCTTTTTCCAAAGCTATTCCAAAAGATTTGTAACTCTTGAATGAGGCTTAGCAATGATATTCTGAGTTGTAGAATGGATTAATTTCAGTTTCATAAGTTAATTTAGAGTAGAGTTCCTCACTATGTTGCAAACAACCTTTTCCAAATGTGTTCCAAAAAACTTCTAACCATGGATGAGGTTTTCTCTATGATATTGTAGGTTGTTGTTTACTTAGAAGAACCTCATTGCATTAAACTCATCCTTTTCTCAAGTTATTCCAATATACTTCTAATGAATGAATTGGACTGAGTTCATGTTATGATTTATTTTCTTCTCAAGTTTTGCATTCTCTGTTCTCAAGTGACATACATAGTTTAGAAGAGATTTTGCTCTGTTTTAGTGAGTTATTTTCTTGTTAAATTTTGCATTCTCTGTTCTCAAGTGCCATACATAGTTTAGAATAGCTTTTGCTCTGTTTCAGTGTGACCAGCAAATTCTCTTTACCAACACTTATTTCTTTTCCTCTTAGCATAAAAAAACAAAACAACAAAACCAAAAACACTAGAAAAACACTAAACACAACGAAGTAGGAAGCAAATACCTAGGCACATATAGTGCACTTCACTTCAACAGTTTACTAGCCCTGGTTGACAATTTATGACATCAATTTAGGAACACTAAGTTGAGCAGACATTTTGGCACCGTTTCTGGGGAAGTGTAACTAGGTAGTCTTGTTTCTTACCTCCCAAAAACAATGATATTCGTAGAGAAAGAGAGTCAAGGGGTAGATTCATAAGAAGCAGAAGCTTGATTCCTATAACACCACTTGCTTCACCAAGACCAAGAGCCAGCACACCTCCAACTCAAACCTACATTCCATCCTTTACTGATCCTAGACTTCCAGAGGACTTAAGATCATATATTCCATTATAAATACCTTCCACTTTATCCACTGAACCTGTCTTAGAAGAAGATTCAGGGACCCATGCTAGGGACATAAACTTTTCAACTTCCACAGAAGAATCAACTATGGCAGAAGAAGGGGGAGGAGGAGTCTTTAATGAAGAACAAACATTATTTGGAGGGGGTAGAGGTAGAGGTAGAGGAGAAGGAGGTAGAGGTGCAGAAGGAGAAGGAGGTAGAGATGAAGAAGGAGGCAGAGGAAGAGGTAGAAGAGAAATGGGAAGCTCTTTTGGGTTTCCTATAGTAGATGAAGAAACCAATGCAACTATGAAAAATATTTCGCCCTCTGTCCTTCCAAACTTTTTATGGACTCAAAACTAAAGATCCTGAAACCTTTCTATTTGAATTTGAAGTCCTATGTAGAACCTATGATTACTTACAAGATGCCTAAAAACTTAAACTATTCCCTTCAACATTGAAAGGAGCAGCATTAAAATGGTTTATGAGTTTGATCAGCAGTTCTATTAGGACATGGGAAGACATGAAACATGCATTTCTAGAGAGGTATTTGGATTACTGTATGCCAGTCAACCATAAGTAGGAAGTGTTTAAAATGTTACAAAAAGAGGATGAAAATTTGGAAGATTTGTTGGAGAGATTTAACTACAACATCAAAAGAGCAAAAATGGAAAACTTAGACCAAGACACTTTGAAAGCTCTCTTATTGAAGAAAATTAGGGATGAATGGTTAGATATCCTTAACATGATGGGAAAAGGGGATATATCTCAGCTCACATTAACTGAAATAGTTGAATTATGTATCAACATTTCAAGAGGGAAATCTAAAACTGTAAAAGGACCACGAGACCCTGCTCTTGCAAGGGCAAGTAAGTCTGTTTCTGGGACAGTAAGTAGCGCAGAAATAGGACGTATGCTTGATGAATTAAAATCTGATATTTTAGGGAGTCTTAGTGAACAAATAGACACCCTTAAGTTACAAAACAAGCAGAAAACTGAATCTGATGCCTTAGCAATCTTTTGTCCCAAATGTAGAAAGAAGCATGCCTTGAGAGAGTTCCCTTTGGATGTAAAAGTAGTAGAGACCTGTGTAATTTGTTCAGAAAAACATGAGACCAAGAGTTTTCCTTCACTTCCTGGTCTTAAAGTTGTCTTTCAAGAAGAAATCCCTACAAATTCCACAAAATCTCTCAATTTTGTCTCTAGAAGGCCTTGGCAAGGACCTCAAACACAAGGATTCCATGATCAGTTGTATAATCAACCCCCACCAAATTGGAATTCTTGGCAGCAACCTTGGCCCCAATTCCAGAATCAATCTCAAACTTGGGCACAAGAAGCACAAAATCCCTATCGAAGATACTCTCAGTATTATCAATATCCGCCATCTTATCCACCATATCCACATTTCCCTCCTCAACAAAATCCTCAACAGAATCAAAAAAATCCACAACATCAAAATTCACCACTTCCGTTACCATTTCCTTAGAAAACAAATCAGTTTCCTGCCCAACCCATACCAAACCCCAACAATAAACATCCTCAGAACACATACATGATAGAAGGTCAACAATTTCCAACCTATTTGATTACTCTTTTAGACCTTAATGATGTTCAACTTAGGTCTGGAAGAATACTTGAAAAGAAGAAACCTTTTGTAATCATACAAGAACGAAACAACTCTGAGGAAGATTCTCTACTGGTGAATAAAAGTCTTGAAGAGAACACACCTTTCCAAGATCCAAACATTGAAAAATAAAAACAAAAAAAACCAATAATTTCAACTCCTATATTAGAGCAGCCATCAACATCCACTTCTACACCTCCCTTTCCAGAAAGATTACAAATTGATAGGGGTGTAGAAAAAAAAATTATGGTGCCTAATTATGATTTCCTAGATGAGCT
The DNA here is from genome assembly GCA_034641835.2 of Pinus albicaulis. Classification (NCBI taxonomy): domain Eukaryota; kingdom Viridiplantae; phylum Streptophyta; class Pinopsida; order Pinales; family Pinaceae; genus Pinus; species Pinus albicaulis. The sequence continues at coordinate 525,369,620 of CM076574.1, read as the reverse complement.
AAGAAATGTTTGTATTAAGATCCCATTATTGCAAGCTATCAAGGAAATTTCAATCTTAGCAAAGCCAATAAAGGAGCTGAGCATGAAGAAAACAAGAAAAAGAATAAGAGAGACAAAGAAAATTCAACTAGCAGGAAAAATAGCAGATATCATGATGGGTAAGATTGCCATTCCAAAGTATCTAGACCCAGGAAATCCAGTTGTTAAAATACACATCAATGGAACTGAGATCCAAAACACACTTACTGATTTAGGAGCATCAATCAATATCATGAGTAGACAAATCATGGATAAACTGAAACTTCCTAATATTATTTTTACACCCACATTATTACAATTAGCAGATAGATTTGTGATCAAACCTAATGGGGTAATAGAATACATTCCAGTGTCCCTAGATTCTTGGGAGTATCTTGTGGATTTTATGATCCTAACTCCTAAGAATAATCTAGGAGGACATCCAATTATATTGGGAAGACCTTGGTTAGCTATAGCTGATGCTTTCATTAGTTGTAGATCCGGTGATATGTATATCTCTTATGGTAGTTTAACCAAGAAATTTACTTTGTATCCTCCAGCAAAAAAAATTACATAATTAGATGATACTCAATGGATTGAGGATGAAGAAGACATACAAACTCTCTTCACATTTTTAGAAATTAGTGAAGATAGCCAGATTCTGAATACTTAGAAAACTTTGAATCCTCTTCGGAATAAAAACATGAAAAATTTCAAGAAGAATTCAACATTGAGTTTTTATCATCAAGACAGATGTCTCTTTATTCCATGGATAAATTTGGCAGCTCTACAATTGAGATATTTCCAGGCAAAACTTTAAACATAAACAAGAACCTAGAGAAATCTCAACAAGAAGAGCTAGTCAAGATCTTACAGAGACATTCTTCTGCATATCCATGGGAGTACACTGATATGAAAGGGATAAGCCCTAAGACTTGCAGTCATCACATCTACATAGAGGAAAATTGTAAACCAATCAGACAACCTCAAAGACGGATGAATCCAAATCTGAAGGAAATTGTTAAAGAAGAATTGCAGAAATTGTTAAATTTCAACTTTATCTATCCCATTTCAGACAGTCAGTGGGTTTCTCCTTTGGTAATTGTGCCAAAGAAAAATGTTAAATGGAGGGTATGTATTGACTACCGAGAATTAAACAAAGCTACTCTTAAAGATCATTTTCCCCTACCTTTCATAGATCAAGTGTTAGATACATTAGCTGGCAAAAAGTACTTCTCATTTTTAGATGGGTTTAGTGGTTATAACCAAATTCAAGTAGCACTTGAAGATCAAGAAAAAACCACATTTACCTGTCCTTGGGGTACCTATGCTTACCGAGTATTGCCATTTGGGCTATGCAATGCACCTGCAACATTTCAAAGGGCAGTACTAGGAATTTTTTCAGATCTAATACATGATTGTGTGGAGGTATATATGGATGATTTCACAGTTTATGGGAACACATTTGAAGAAGCCTTAGCAAACTTGGAAACAATTTTAAAGAGATGTAAAGAAGAAAATCTTTCACTAAGTCATGAGAAGTGTTTTATGATGTTTACTGAGGGAATTGTTTTGGGGCATCACATTTCAGAGGATGGGATTAGAGTTGATGAGTCAAAAGTTGAAGTCATCTCTAACTTATCAATTCCAAGTTGTCAAAAAGATGTTAGGAGTTTTCTCGGATTTACAGGATATTATCGAAGGTTTATAGAAAACTTCACCAAGATAGCATCTCCACTTTTCAAATTACTTACCAAGGACTGTGAATTCAAGTGGAATCCTGATTGCCAGTTAGCCTTTGAGATATTGAAAACAAAAATCTCTGAAGCACCTATTTTAAGGGGACCTAACTGGAAGTTACCTTTTCATATTTCAACAGATGCCTCAGATATAGCTTTAGGAGCAGTATTGGGACAAAAAGACCTAATTCCTTATGCCATCTACTATACAAGTAAAAATTTGACTCCTTCAGAGTTAAATTATACTGTAACTGAAAAAGAGTTTTTAGCTGTTGTTCATGCCATAAACAAATTCAGACACTATATAACAGGCTATGAAACTTTTGTTCACACAGATCACTCTGCAATTAGATATCTAATGAAAAAATCAATTACTAATGGTAGAGTCATAAGATGGTTATTGCTTTTACAAGAATTCAACATCACCATTCTAGATAGGCCTGGGAAACAAAATACAGTAGCTGATTTCCTATCTAGACTCCAAAACATTAAAGACAACACCCCAGTTGAAGATCAATTCCCTGATGAATATCTTTTTGCAATTTCTACTCAAACTCCTTGGTTTGCTAACATTGCTAATTATTTGGTTTCAAGGAAATTTTCTTCAATAATGAATGCAAGAGACAAAAGAAAGATCATTTATGATAGTGCAAAATATTCATGGGTTGCTAATGAGTTATACAAAACAGGTCCAAATTTTATCATTAGGAGATGTGTTCGGGAAGATGAGATGCCTGAGATCCTCAAGGCATGTCATGATGAACCTTGTGGCGGACACTTTGCTGATAAAAGGACAGCTTATAAGATCCTTCATTTAGGATATTATTGGCCATCCCTTTTTAAAGATGCTAAAGAGTATGTCAAAATGTGTGACAGTTTCCAAAGGGTAGGGAAACCTTCTCCTTCAGGTGAGATGCCATTGTAGCCTTAGGTACATATTGAACCTTTTGAAAAATGAGATTTAGATTTTGTAGGTCCTATTAGTCCCCAATCAAGACAAAAGAAATATATATTAGTTTGCACTGATTATGTTACCAAATGGGTAGAGGCCAAGCCATTACTTTCTGCTACTGAAGCATCTGTAGTTAATTTTCTTTTTGAGGATATTTTTACTCGTTTTGGTGTCCCAAGGGAAATTGTTACAGATCAAGGAGCTCAATTTAAATCAAGGCTAGTGGAACAAATGATGGAAAGGTACAAAATTAGACACAGAAAATCTACTCCCTATCATCCACAAGAAAATGGTCAAGTGGAATCTACCAATAAATTCATTGAAGGGATCCTAACAAAAACTGTTCATTTACATAGAAGAGATTGGGCAGACAGGCTTCCTGAAGCCTTGTGGGCCTATAGAACTACATGGAGAAGCACAATAGGTCATACCCCTTATGAACTTGTTTATGGAAAACAAGTTTTGTTTCCCATAGAGTCTCAGATTCAAACTTTTAAAATGGCAGTTCAGCTAGGACTTGATCTAACAGAGGCAAAAAAGCACAGATTGGAGCAGATTAATGAATTGGATGAGATCAAACAAGATGCAGTCCAGAAAACAAGTATAGTCCAATAGAAAAGGAATAGATGGCATGACAAGTACATCAAGGAAAGGAAGTTCAAAGAAGGTGACTGGGACCTCTTGTTTGATTCAAAGTTCAAAGATTTTCAAGGTAAATTCCAAACACATTGGCTTGGGCCATATGAAGTTATGAAAATTTTTGACAATGGAGCAACAAAAATCAGGACAATAGATGAAGAGAAGGTCACTTTTCTTGTAAATGGTCATAGATTGAAGCTGTATCATAAGCCACTTTCAAGAGAAGAATTTGTCAAGAGATTCCAGGAAAACAGTGATGTGAAGTTAATGAAGAAGAATTTTTCTTCTTCATCAACTTAGTTGAATTTTCTGAATTCAAATGCATGAAAAAAAATTAAAATAAATAAAATAAATAAAGTATAAACATGAAAACTAATCACTGATTAGCATGTTTATACAGAAAAGACAAAGTGAAAATCAGAATCCTTCTGACACTTTAGCTTTTCAATTTTTTTTTTTTTTTTTTTTTATTTAATTTTTTTTTTTTTTTCTGCAAGCAACTATCACAAAATCATAAGTCTCACTCCATCATGTCTCACTTCATTCATATTTCATTCAATCCATTCATTCATATTTCATTCACTCCATTCATCCATACTTCATTCATTCCATTCCATGGTCCACCTCATTTTCATCTCAGATTTTTAAAATTTGATCTCTTTTTGCAATTGAATATTACAAATCATAAGTTGTAGGCCACTTTTCATATTTCACTCCACTTTACATTTATGATCCATTTCATTCCATTACATTTCACTTCACTCATGCTCCATTACACCATATTTCACGATCCATTCTAATTCACTTCATACAACATTCCATTCATGTTTCAAATCATTGCATGTTTCAAAGCTTCTACAGGTATATTTTGTAGCCAGACATTCTACAGCCAGATTCTGCAGCCAGACATTCTGTAGCCAGCTAGACATTCTACAGCTAGACATCTTGAAGGAAACTATCTAGTAATCACTTGATCAGTAGCAAATTGATCTTGCATACCTATGAAAAGCAAGAAAAATCAAAAGGGATTATGAAGACTGAAGAATGAATGATTTTCAAAGGAGGACAAAGCATATCGAAACCACAAAAATTAAAGGAAAGGAAAAGGTAAAGTTGTAAAATTATTATGATGACAGAATATGAAAGTTATAGTATAGTTAAGTCATGTATGATTCAAAAAGTTGTTTTGATTATTCATGTTGATCATGCCTATTAAACCTATCATAAAAACTTTGGACAAAATCCCTTCCATTCCGCCATATTAAATCATCATTTAAAACCTAACGCTTAAGTAATGAAGTGACCTATTCGGTCACGTCACTAGCCCGAAGTATTCAGTGATGATTTTGAATTTCTCACGAGATGTTTCCGCGGTATTTTCTTCCATGATGGCTCTCAAAATCATTAACTGGTGTGAATCACCCTCACAATATTTCACTCATTCTATAACCTCTTCATATCATCCTTCCATAGCCAATTCCTACTGCATAAACAGAAAAATCACCTTTGGGGTAAAAAAAACTCTCTAACACCCATTTTCACCGTGGATAGAAGAGCAGTAAATTGAAGGTTGAGAAGAGAAGCCATGGGTCTCATAGTAAGGTTCGAATCAGTCGGAACCAAATACTTAGAGGGTTACCCACAAATTAGAGAAATGCTACAGCAGGCTGGGTGATTACAGTTTTGGAAAAATTCAATGGTTTTCATAAAGAGGTAACTAAGACATTTGCACGGTCTTTCAATGGAGCAGAAGTTGAAATAGGAGATGTTAAATTCACTATTACAGAATCTTTCATTGCAGAAGTAGCAGAATTACCTAGGCAAGATGAAAAATGGTTCAAAAATAAGGAATTTCATAATGAGGCATGGAGGCAAATGCTCAAAACACCAGGTATGGATATTTCAATTTTTAAGAAGGGCATTCCTAACTCAGCACTAAAGAACAAATGGCGGAATATGTTGCTCATTTTGAAAAAGTTTATAACTTTTGAGGGAAGGTTTATTACCTTATATATTTATCATATTCGGCTAATGATGCATTTCTTAGATGAAGAAATCAATTTACCCTTTTTCTTACTTCATAGCCTAAAGAGAATGGCCTCTAATGTTCAAAAGAGGGTTCAATTCTTGGAAACCACTTTGTATCACCATGGCCTAGTTAAAATCCTAATTGAACATCATTTGAGAAAGGCGAAAGACAATTGGGATGAGTTCCTAGTGAGGAATCACTTTGAAGAACCCAAGGAATCTCCATCTGAAGGCAAACTTACAAGAAGAAGGAGGAGAAGGAAAATTTCCAAATCTGTTGAAACTAAAACTGGTAAGTCCATATAAGAGGACAGTGAGGAGATAATTTCTGAGAAATTGGATGAAATTAAGAAAAAAATTAAAAAGGAGAAGATGATAAGAAGGTGTGCCAAGGAGAGAGGTGAAGGACCATCTCAACCAAGACGAAGCCACAAGCTTATAGGTATATTGAAGAAAACAGAGGTTAGACAAATGGGAATCATAAACATTGAGGATGAAGAGACACCAACTGCTAGATCACCTGAATACGAGTACGAAGAGGATCTTGATGAAGGAACTCCAAAGATAGACCCAGCACAACAACAAATATATAATTATGTTGAGTCATTGGAAAAGAGAGCCTCAGAAAGTAGAGGAAGAACTCCTAGCCCATCAAAATCTGCAATTGATGTACTAAGAAGAGACAAATATGAGTTAGAAGTACTCAATAGGCACATAAAGAATGAAAATGAAATTTTGAGGGAGCAGGTTAAGCTGAAAAGTGATATGAATACAACTCTCTCTCTGCAAATGGAAAAATTGTACAAGGCTAGTGAGAAGCTGAAGAAGAAAAACAAAAAGTTGAGTAGGGCACTTATAAATTTGAGATTCAAGTTGGTCATAAGGAAGCCTAGGAGGCCATGGAATATCAGAAAAAGAAAAATAAGGAGCCTAGATGTCATAGCAGAAGTCTCATAATACATGAATTGATTGCATGAGGACATGCAAAAGCCTTGCAGTGGGGGTATGTTGAGCCCCAAAGATGTCCTTCTCTTTCACCAAATTTCACTTCAATTCCTTTGTCATTTATCAGTTGCAGGCTTAAAAGATCAATAGGATTAATTAAAGTCACTTTAGGAATGCATATAATGACTGACTTGCTATATTTTCATGGTTTTGTTGTTGTATTAATTTTTTACTAGACTCGGCTACAGAATGTAGCCATTCTGTAGCTAGTTGCCTATTTCACAGCTATCTTCATGTTTACACAGGTTACAGGTGTCACTTAGAGGAAAAATGCATATGGTTGAAATCCAGACTTCATCTACATCGTTACTTTTCTTCTACGAAGTCTGAGTAAAAACCTCCAAATGGTTATGCACGTGGAAGAAATCAAAACTAAGATGCAGACTTCTACCGGGACAAGAACTCTATAAATGTTTCTAGCAAGAGTACGAGGCTTCCACAAGAGTTCTAATTTGATTTTAATTGGGAAAGACACTTATCCCTATTTCCTCTCAAGGGTAGTTATGGATTTATTTTATAAGAATGACTCGGGAGACCGAGAGATAGTTAGCTAGATTGATGTTTTGTTGTTAGATCTCAAAAATCCGTAATACTCTGTTTCTAAAGTATTTTCCCTTTAATGAAAGAAATTCAACTTCATTGCATGATATAAGGCAATCTTGAGGATATTTGTATGCTAATCCAGTGGTAGAGGGCCCCTACTGCCCGAGAAGCTCTGTGCATATTGTTTAGATAAGTAACTTTAGCCTTGTTTCATTCCTAGTTTAAGCAAATTTCTGAACTTTATGTTTATACTCACTTGCATCGGATGCTACAACCAGTCTTGTTCTTACGAATTGTTCCAAAACATCACTAACACTACATGAGATATATCTATAGTATTTTAGGGATTAGTTGCATTTTTTTTTGAACTTTATGTTTTATGCTTACTCACATCAAATGTTATAGCCAGTCTTATTTTTATGAATTGTTCCAAAATATCACTAACGCTGAATAAGATATAGCTGTAATATTTTAGAGATTAGTTGAATTTTAGTTCAGCTGTAATACTTCAGAGGTTAATGGCACTCTAGTTCAATTATATCCACTGTATTTCAAGTTTGAATGATTTCATTCTAGTTCAGTTCTATCCATTGTATTTTTAGTTTTATTAGATAGTTGTATTCTAGTTTTGTTAAATTAGACTTAACATCCTTCATTATTTACAAACTACTCTTGTTCTTAATCTTTATTAATACATTATCATCATAGGAACAAGAATTGGTAATGTAATTTTGAAGTCTTGATTGTTCTGCAATTTCTCATAGTTTCACAAACTGCCTTTTTCCAAAGCTATTCCAAAAGATTTCTAACTCTTGAATGAGGCTTAACAGTGATATTCTGAGTTGTAGAATGGATTAATTTCAGTGTCATAAGTTAATTTAGAGTAGAGTTCCTCACTATGTTGCAGAAAACCTTTTCCAAATGTGTTCCAACAAAATTCTAACCATGGATGAGGTTTTCTCTGTGATATTGCAGGTTGTTGTTTACTTAGAAGAACCTCATTGCATTAAACTCATCCTTTTCTCAAGTTATTCCGATATACTTCTAATGAATGAATTGGGCTAAGTTCATGTTATGAGTTATTTTCTTGTCAAGTTTTTCATTCTCTGTTCTCAAGTGCCATACATAGTTTAGAAGATATTTTGTTCTGTTTTAGTGAGTTATTTTCTTGTTAAATTCTGCATTCTCTGTTCTTAAGTGCCATACATAGTTTAGAATAGTTTTTTCTCTGTTTCAGTGTGACCAACCACTTCTCTTTACCAAAACTTAGTTCTTTTCCTCTTAGCATAAAAACACAAAATCACAAAACCAAAAACACTAGAAAAACAATAAACACAACGAAGTAGGAAGAAAATACCTAGGCACATATAGTGCACTTCACTTCAACAGTTTACTAGCCCTGGTTGACAATTTATGACATCAATTTAGGAACACTAAGTTGAGAAGACAATCATATCACATAATTTTTGGCTCTCCCTAGTAGTGCGCTACTTCCGCACGATAAAAGTGGTTTTTATTTTCAACGTGTTGAGCGATGAATGGAATCACATTCCAAAAGTTAATACTGCCTCCCCCCCCATTTTGTTGCACAAAAACCATCCCCAGTTTCCACCATACCACTGCTCTCCACAACGTTGCCTTCGCTTTTAATCCCAGCCATCAATCTTTGAGATCGAACGACTCATATTATATCGCAACCCCATTCATTTTCCATTCAACTATTCTCCCAAAATGTTTCATCAATAGATCTCCACCGTAGATCATCCTCATCTAACGGTCCACGTCTCTTTTCGCACTCAGACCTCTATTGAACTTGGTCAGCTGCTCCGCTAGGGTTTCTTCTGTTTTTCCACTGAATGCACCACCTCCTCACTGCTCATCTGCCACCCCATAGCCTCTGCAAGCAGTCTAAACCAAGCCTGCAGGATTTCATAACGATTTTTTGTGTGTTTGCAGGTTTAAAAGAGTAACTCTGTTAGCAGTTTTTCCTACAGACACGAAGGTGACAGAAAGGATTAGATGGCAATCTTAGGGCCAAGAAAAAACATCCAAGGGAACCCAAGAAAAGGGTGAGGTCACATCAATCAATGGATCAGATCCATGAACCCTCAGTGACCCTCCAGCTCAGCGAAACCCTCCACCTGTACACAGAACACTCAGAAAGATGAGGATCACATATCCAGTGGCAGAAGGCAAGGCATAGAAGATTAATAAAACCTTTGAGGGCATCAGTACAAAAGCAGTTCAAGCAATCAGTAAATTGAAAGCATAAACAGAGCTAAAACAGGTTGAGGTACAAAGGAATAGAGCAATTATTGGTGCAGAATCTGATTGACATATACATAGCCCATCTCCATGCTCAAAAGTCTGCCAAGCAGTTATTACACCAAGGAAGCTACTACAAACTATCATAAGCAGTTATTTAGATGTTTGGGAGTCCTCAAGGCCCATTCTCTCACTTAACTCACTCAAGAGGAGATAACAATACCATTGTAGATAGTTTGTCCTCCCAAAGGACACTCTGTAGGGTGTTTTTTGTCATGTCAAAGGGACCTCAACAAGCAACGAGCTCACCAATTCTGTTTGGGATTCAATGTTATGTTTATGACTCAAAATGGAGCATTCAAATTCCCTCTCCTATCTCTGATGATCATTAAAACCTTCTTTACCTACCTTTCCTCATTTTTCCTATGAAGACTCTTTGAAGTCTCATTGTAAAAGGTTGGCATTGTGTTCTGAAGGAGTGTGGAATTCTCTGTTTTCTGTTGATGAAGGAGGCTAGACCATTGGATCCTTGAGCCTAGTTTTGGTGAAGTAATCTCTTATTTTTAATGTTGTTTCTCATTTATCACTTTGTTCCATTATGCTTTAACTTACAATAGGATAAAAATTTCAGGCAGAGAAATGTATCTTAGAAGCACCTCTAACCTGTTTATCCTTCACTGTTTATATGTTTTCTGCTACTGAATGTGACAAGGTATTTTGACAGCTCTCTTGGATATTTAGTTTGTTTTATTTTATAAATGGTTAATTCAGTTGTGCTAAATATTGTTTAAGCATTCCCTCTTTCTTTGCCACTGAATGTTGTATCTGAAATTTCCCTTTAATTATTAATGCTTGCAGTTTGACAGAGAGGTATGTTTCAATCATACCCTCTATTCCTTACTATAATTATTGTGTTAAAGGACCCTATATTTGTAGTCCTAGATGTCTAAGGTGTTCCCTCTTATTTGAATGCAATTGTATGTCTTTGTTGATTAAGCCCTCAACAGTGAACTTATAGGAGGAAATAGGGCATTCCCCGAATCCTATAATTCATTAAGATGGTTTTAGTCTACATTTCTCGTTTTCTTTGAGTGTTTATATTAATTAAGTCCATAACAGTGAGCTTACTAGAGGAAATAGGGTGTCCCCCGAATCCTTTAAGTCTTTGTGAAAGGGTTTATTTTTATTTTCACTCTTAGTCCTTAATGTTCATCCCATTTCACCTATACTATTCAACAGATCCTTAACCGAGTTAGATTTGTCGTCTGGTTTCCGTTCCTTCTCAATAAGAATGAATTTCACATGACTCCGTTGCCCAATGGCTTGTATATTCCCATGCTCTATCTATACTGCGTGAAACATATTTTTCCAACCAAACAAAAAAAACAACCCTACACTTCATAACTAGCCTAAAATCAACTTCTAAACCATTCAAGACACATCCTTATAAACATATTGAGAGATCCCTCTCTAAGACTAGGAGGGCTAGATCCTAGAGCTCTAAAGCTTGGTTTGCATGTTTCCTTGTCACTTAGCATGCCAATCTGCCAAATCATAGGACCCCAACATAATGGCGATCACGATGGGACCTACTGAGTATATGATAGTCTAGCTAAATCTTGTGCACTTTTTAGTCCTACAAATCTCTAAGAAAATCAGTTAGTGGGACAAAGAGTGGACTCTGTTTGTTTGAGAACCTTAGCTAAGTGTTAAGATCAAACATAGGACACTCTCATAATCATAAAATGTACAAAATCAAAAAATATTTCAGATTGGCTTCATAATAATCATGGTGGTGGAACCATAAAAAATTTACCTTCACAAAAAGCTAAAACTTCCACCTGGCGACTCCATTAGCCCCAGTAGGCCTATTACTCATATAGGTCTCCAGATCTCTTTAGGACTGTGTTAACCAGCCTTCAAGAAATTGAGAAGCCTAGTCCCATATTAGATAAGACATTCTAAGAGGCAAAACTTTCAAAATAGTCCCTACAAACTTTAGCCTCTCTCATTTTTGAAAAGAATTCTGGCTTCACATAGGATCAACACTGGATCCCATCCAAACCCTAATCCTCCTACAATAGTTGACAATCCAGAGAGAATTTTGTAGCATACTTATAAAGCTAGAAATTTAGCTGCTGATAGTAACATCCTAAGAACAAAATCTCTTCCCGAGAACCTTGTTGTCTTGGGGGATTTACACTTTGATTTGCATCATACTAAGAACATTTTTAGAACCATATCTCAAAGTGATTTAAACCAAAATGATCTTGAAACTATAGGTTTGCAACAGAGCTTTAGTAGAGAAGCTTCAACTTCTACTCCTCCTGATTCACAGCTTCTTCACCACTTTAGCCTCTTTCATAACCAACCTGCTCAAAACCAGTTTGCTAGCCCGAGTGTTTCTTCCACTCCAATCCATAACGCCACTATCCAAAATACTCCATTTCATCCCACTTTCCCTCTTGTAAATCCACCCACTGTAAATCCACCTTTCTTTCCAGCCATGGCAGCATGGTATGCCCCATTGGTATTACCACAACCTATGGTTCCCTTGCCAAATGAATATCAGTCTAAAATTCCCCATTTCACTGGAAAAGAATCTACCACAGCTCAAAAAAATGTAGATAGGATGGAAGATGCTTGTGATTATATGGAAATCGAAGATGAGACCATAAAGATGAGAATCTTTGCTCAAAGTTTAGGAGGAGAAGTAAAAAAGTGGTTTAAAGACTTAACTCCTAATAGCATCAATGACCTTCCCTCTTTACATCAAACATTCATAAACAAATGGGAGATCAAAAGCAACCCTCTCCAAATATTAGCAAAGTAGAAGAGTCTTAAAAGAAATCAGGGAGAGAGTGTTCATGATTACTCCACCAGGTTTAACAGTGTCTAAAATGCTCTTCCACCTCACATGAAACCTCCTCAAGTCTTGGCTTTAGTGAAATATCCTGAAGGTTTCGATGTTGATATGGCCTATCAAATAAGGGAGAGAGATTATTTAACTCTATAAGACATGCAGAAGGGAGCTGTGAGTGTAGAAGCAAACTTAATTGAGAAAGGAGCTAGGTTAAGATCAGAGAAGAGGGTAACTTATAAAGATGATGTTGCACCCTCAACCTCATCCTCTGATGCCAAAATTGACAACCTAGTGAAGGTAATGGAGAGAATGCTTGAAAAGATAAACTTGAATGATAGAGTGCCACTAAGAGAACACCAAAACAACCTTCAAAATAGAAATAGAAATCAAAATTTTAGAAGAGAAAACAATCAAGATAGGCAAAGAGCTAATGACCAACAAATTAGACCTCCCTTACAACAAAACTACATAGATCAAGAGGAAGAAATGGAGAGTGAAAAGTTGGGAGAAAACCATGTAAACTTGATTGGATCAGACAGTGGGGATGATGTTTTCCTCACTGCAGAAGAACAAGGTTTCTCCTCCTCAGAACCAAAGGAAGGTACATATGAGGAGTCTGAAGATTATAGATTGGGGTTTGAGAATGCAATCATGGAGGTACACAAACACTATGATCTAAGAAGAAAAGGGAACATAGATAATCCAAATGAAAAAATAATTAGCTCTGTTGTTAGGAGAAATATAGAAGATCAACCTAAAATGATAGCAAACAAAACCATCACAATAGCGAAAAGAGCTAATTCAAACAAAGAAAAAAGCAACCAACAAGGGTTTGAAGAAAGTTACCCTAGTACCTCTGCTAGTGGCCCTACTAAAACAACTCAGTTTGAGAGTCCAAATAAATCTCAGCAAGTCAAAATCGCTGAAAGAAACATAAGTGAGAAAACAGATGTAAATTTGAAAAAATCAACAGTTCCAGAGCTGTTGTTTGGTCATAAAATTGGGGGAAAATACCAAGAAGGGGATGTGCCTCCCTTCTATGTCAGTCTAAAAATACATGACAAGATCTCACACAATGTCATGCTATATTCAGGAGCATAACACAACCTTATGCCCAAGGTAATAATGGAAATATTAGGCTTAGATATTACTAGACCATATAAAGACTTGTATTCCTTTGCTTCCAAAAGGGTCAAATGCTTGTGGTTAATTAAATATTTGTGCGTTAACTTGTCTCTAATTCCTGCCAAGAATCGTGTAATGGATGTGGTAGTAGCTGACATTCCCCCAAAATATGGTATGCTTTTGTCTAGATCATGGGGAGCTAAGATTCAGGGCACCCTTCAAATGGATATGTCTTATGCCACCATACCTGTGTTTGGTCAAACCAGAAGATTATATAGGGAAACGCTCATGAAATACATGGTGAGCAGCAAGGACAAACCTCACAACACTCCTGTTTATTCCACCCATTCAGATCTAGATTCCTTTATTTTATACAATGAAGATGAAGTCACCCAAAAAAAGAAGGAAAATGAGCAGGACATTAGTGCACTGGAGCATCCAGAATTGTCTTCCTCTCAACCTCTAGATATCTCAACTCCCAGTAGCTTTAAGCAACACAAAATGGATGAGAATGAAACACAAACACTTTGGAGAATGAGCTTTGATGGCTCTTGCAGCAAAACTAGTGCACGGGCTGGTGTATGGATACACAACACAAACAAAGGACATGCCTACAAACTATATTTTTCATGCACTAACAACATTGCAGAATATGAAGCCCTTCTCCTTGGCCTGCCCATACTTAAATATTTAAAGGAAAAAAATATATTAGTACAAGGAGATTCTAAGTTAATCATCAGAAAAATCAAAGGGGAATACTCAACCAAAAACCCTAGACTCAGATAATATAGAAAAACTGTTTTAGATCTCCTGAAAACTTTCAAAAAATATGAGCTTATGTTCATACCAAGAGCCCAAAATCACCTGGAAAACGAACTTGATTTTGTTGCTAGTAATTTCCAAATACCACAAATCGATGAACAGTTCATTATAAAGGTAAAAAACAAACCAGCAGTGCCTGATAACGAAGATCATTGGCAGGTTTTTAACAATGATAAACATATAGAGGATTCCCTGCAGTCAAAAAATGAGTTTTCCATAGCATCACCAAGTTTCAGCCATGAAAAATAATGTTTAAATGGAGAATTAATTCCTGAAGTAGAGTCTTCCTCTCCTACTATTATAAATCGGTTTGATCATCTTTTCAAAGAAAAATTATCTGATGATCCAGGCCAAAAGGACCTTTAAGTTCTAGGGTGTAAAGGTGATGCCATACCCAAAGGCCTATCCCCATTAGAGCAACTTTTTGATTTCAACGATGTGGCTAAGGAACCCAAAACATAACCCATGAAAACTAATGTGGAAGAGCACAACATAGGCAGCCCAACTGAGCCTAAAATGATTAAGTTATCTAGCACCCTTCCTGCCCACATCAAACAACAATACATAGCACTCTTCAAAGAGTTTATAGATGTTTTTTCATGGGACTATAAATATTTGAAATCATATGACACTAGCCTCATTCAGCACAAGATTCCTCTTAAGGAAAATTAGAAACCTTTTAGACAGAAATTAAGGAGGATAAACCCTGTTTTATTGCCTGTAGTAGAAAAAGAGATTAGGAAGATGTATGATGCAGGGATCATTGTTCCTCTTAGATACTCAAACCGGGTTTCCAATCTAGTGTCTGTTCGGAAGAAGACAGGGGAGATAGGTTGTGTATTAATTTCAGGAACCTAAATAGAGCCTCTCTTAAAGATAACTACCCCTTGCCAAAAATGGACCACATCCTTCAAAGGGTAGTTGGGTCAAAAATAATATCATTGTTGGATGGGTTCTCAGGTTATAATCAGGTTTTGGTACTCTCAAGTGATCAACATAAAACTACTTTTACTACACCCTGGGGGACATTCATGTATGTCAAAATGCCATTTGGTTTAATGAATGCAGGGCCCACCTTCCAGAGGGCCATGGACATAGATTTCTTAGAATACATAGGCTATTTTATAATCATTTACCTTGATGATATTACTTTCTTCTCCAAAACTGATGAAGAACATTTGGAACATTTAAGGAAAGTTTTTGAGAAATGCAGAAGATTTGGCTTGTCTTTAAATCCCAAAAAGACACTCTTTAGCCTCCAGGAAGGAAATATTCTTGGTCACATAATCTCTGAAGAAGGGATCAAAGTAGATCCTAAAAGAATTGATGGCATACTGAATATCAGCCACCCTAGAAACCTCAAAGAATTGTAGTCTTTCATTGGAAATATTAATTTTTTGAGGAGGTTCATCCCCAACCTTGCTGAGCTATTAAGAAACATCACTAACATTCTTAGGAAAGAAGTAGGTGTTAAATGGACAATGCAAGGTAAAAAATCATTTGAACTGGTAAAGCAAGCCCTTACTCAAGCACCAGTCCTTATCAGTCCTGATTTCACCAAATATTTCTATATTTTTTCCTTTGCATCTTAGCATACAATAGCTGTAGTGTTGCTACAAAAGAATAACTTGGGGCAAGAACAACCTATATCCTTCTTCAGTAAAGCCTTATGATATGCCCCACTCAAATACAATATCATGGAGAAGCAAGCCTTGGCACTGGTAAAAGCATTAAACGACTTTAGGGTGTACATTTTACATTCACATATCATTGCCTTTGTGCCACACACCGTAGTTAAAGATATTATAAGTCAGGACCCCGATGGTCAAAGGGTAAAATGGATTGCCACCATTCTAGAATATGACTTATAAATCAGGCCTAATAAACTCATCAAGGGGAAAGGATTAGAAAAACTCATGGCTAAGTCTAATTTCAAAGCACTAGATATGAATATGGTTGATGCCTTGGAAGAGATAGAAGAATTCCCAACACCATTTACTGAAGAAACATTCATGAATTCTCCATGGTATGCTGACATCATTTATGTGTTGCTTTATTTGAATGCTCCTCCTTCTTTATCAAAAACAAAAGCCAGGTTTGTAAAACAGAATGCTTTAAATTATTGTATAATAGATGGAGTTTTCTATTGGAAAAATGTTGTTGGGATATTACTAAAATGTTTACTTGAGGTTGATGCAGGAAAAATCATGCATGAAATGAATGAAGGAGAATGTAGAGGGCACTTAAATTAGAAGGCCACAACAAACAAGATCCTCAGATCTGGTTACTATTAGCCCACCCTTTTTGCAGACACCCACAAACTAGTAATGTCTTGCCACAAGTGCCAAATTTTTGATGGTAGAAGAAAACTCTTACCCTTACCCTTGCAACCTATTAGTGTTGAAGCACCCTTTCAACAATGGGGTTTGGACTTCATAGGAAAAATCCATCCATCCTCCTCAGCCCAGCACAAATGGATCCTCATAGCCATTGATTATTTTACCAAATGGATAGAGGCCATACCCACTAGGAATGATACCGATTCTATCATTATTAAATTCCTTCATACCAACATATTGTCCAGATTTGGCTGTCCTAGAAAAATAATCATAGACAATGATGCTGCCTTTAAATCCAAGAGGATGGTTGATTTCTGCCATAAATATTGGATCACCTTGGGCCATTCCATAGCCTATTACCCCCAAGGAAATGGACTTTCTGAATCCTCCAACAAGAGCCTGATCAACATCATCAAGAAGTTGTTGGAGCAGAATTAGAAAGCATGGCATAGTAATCTCATTCATGCCTTGTGGGCTAACAGGTTAACCACCAAAAAATCAATCAACATGTCCCCTTATCAGCTGGTCTATGGCATGGATGCTATTTTCCCAACATCTTTAGGAGTTACAGTCATGAAACTCCTGCAGGAAGTCCAAGCTGAAGAAAATGATATGCAGAGAAGGATCAATCAGACCATCCATTTGCAACAGACCAGAGAGGAAGTTTACCAGAGAACTCAAGCAGTCCAAGAAAACATCAAAAGTTTATTTGACAAAATGACTAAAGAAAATGACTTCCAAGTTGGAAATGTGGTTCTAAAATGGGATTCAAGGAGGGAAGAGAAAGGAAAATATGGTAAGTTTGAAAATCTGTGGAAAGGGCCCTACATTATTCATTCCATAAGAGGGCATAATGCATTTTTTCTGCAAGAACTGAATGGTGAAGAAGTGCTGGGAGGTCCTGTCAATGGCAGGATGCTTAAACACTATTTCTATCAAGAGTCTTAGTTTCATATTTTTTATCCATTGTACATACCATTTGCATAAAAGAAAATACAAAAACAATAAAAAAAAATATATAGAAAAGAGGGCAAAAATAAAACAAGAAAGGTATAGCCCCATACCAAAAAGAAAGGAAAATATGAAAGTGTGCAAGCTCAAATGCCACTATGTCAAGGAGCACTACTGTCCGATCATACAGCCTAATCATGATTGGGCAAATTTCAATTTACTGTTGATAGGATAGTGAAAAGATCTGCCAAACTGTTTAATCTTGGCTTATCAGTAGAACAGATTAGGATAGAAGAAAGAGAAATGGTTCTAATATGCTCAAAAATTGAACCAACAAAGAAAAGAAAAAAACTCTAACAAGATCAAAACCAAAGCTGAAATGATGAAAAAGGGTGGCTCTAAAAAGCTCAAAATCTGAGTCACAATAAGAAGGAAGAATGTTTGAATTTCAGATCTTTAGCCTCAAATTTTGGTTTCGAATTTCTACAACTTTCAGCTCATGTGTAGCTTTTTTTTATGCCATGGACCCACAACAATTCAGACAGTCTAATCCTATTTTAGCTGTGTTTTCAATTTCTATTTTAGAATGTAGAGAATGAAATCAGTCAAACAGTTTAATATTGGCTGATAGATAGTTAGGTAGTGAATTTATGAGTTCAATTGCTTAATCTGAACTCATGGAGAAATAAGGGTAGCATTATATAGGTTTATTTTTTTGTTTACAAAATAAAATGTTGGAAAAAGAGTTTTCCAGTCCAAGTGCACTCTAAGAAGAAAATAATGATAGGAAAAATAGTTTGGGGTAGGTAGAAGTGTTTTTCAAATGGATTTCTTGCTGCTAGACAGTGAAAAGTTGTCAAATGGAGAATTCTGCCCAATGGAATGGCACTGGTCTGCTGAATACAGAGATTACTGAGGTTCTAGACACCTAAAGGGAAATTTTTCCTCCCCAAGTGGAGCCACTGTTAGCCACCTATAAATTCTGATATACTTTGTGGTGGCTAAATTTGTTTTCAAGCCTTCAAGAGAGACATTTCCTTTGGAAATCCATCATATTTGAAGTCTTATGATGATTCTTTGTCCTTTGGATTAATCTTCATTGTTGTTTCACTATTAGCCCTAAAGTACCGGCTGATTTACCAAGAGAAAGACTGCTTTAGAAGCCCCATTTTCCCTCGTTTCACCTCTCCATTTCACTCTCTAATTTCATCCATAAAAAGACCTTCACTTGACTTCTAAATAATTTCAAAAACCCCTTTAAGCCTTATACCTCCCTTTTATCTGGCTTAAAAATCCTCTTCTCATCTATCAGAACCCTGTTTTGGCTTTAAAATTTATTTGTTTTGGCCTGAAAAAAACCTTTTTGCACTCCTAAGGCATTAAGCCCCCGAGAGCTTATATTCTTCAGCCCTTTTCCTCATATTTCCTTAGCCCTGCAATCGGGCGCTCAAAACATAAAACCCCCATGATAAAACCTTTTCCTCTGTTTATTTTGCCATTCATGATGTTGTGGTCCAAGCAAATCTGGACCGTTGAACTACATAGATCGACTTCCATCGGGCTACCCATCCTCCGCATTACCATATTTCCTAGCTTTTTCCCTTTTTAACATTCTCTGCCTCATCTTTAAATCTAAACCTTTCATTCTTAAAATCCTACGATCGGGACTCAACCCGATAACCCAAACACTCGACCACTATGCGACAAAACCATACGTCATCGTAGACCCCACCATTTGTTCCGCCCGTGCACCTTAACCTCCGTCGCGCTCTCACACAGTCGTAGATCTTCGACCTAAAGATCTAACATCCAACACATCATATCACGTAATTTTTGGCTCTTCCCAGCAGTGCACTACTTCTGCACGATAAAAGTGGTTTTCATTTTCCACGTGTCGAGTGATGAATGGAATCACGTTCCAAAAGTTAATACTGCCTCCCCCCCCATTTTTTTGCGTGAAAACCATCCCCGGTTTCTGCCATACCGCTACCCTCCACAACATTTCCTTCAATTTTAATCCCATTCATCGATTATTGAGATTGAATGGCTCATATTATATTGCAACCCCATTCATTTCCCATTCATCTATTATCCCGAAACGTGTCATCAAGAGATCTCCACCGTAGATCGTCCTGATCTAACGGTCCACGTCTCTTTTTGCACTCAGACCTCCATCGGACCTAGTCAGCTGCTCTGCCAGGGTTTCTTCCATTTTTTTGCTGCATCCACCACCTCCTCAGTGCTCCTCTACCAACCCATAGCCTTTGTAAGCAGTCTAAACCAAGCCCGTAGGATTTAATAACAATTTTTTGTGTGCTTGTAGGTTTAAAAGAGTAAATCTGTTAGCAGTTTTTCCTACAGTCACGAAGGTGACACAAAGGCTCAGATTGAAATCTCAGGGTCAAGAAACAACATCCAAGGGAACCCAAGCTAAGGGTGAGGTTGTGTCAATCAATGGATCAGATCCATGAACCCTCAGTGACCCTCCAGCTCAGCGAAACCCTCCACCTGTACACAGAACACTCAGAAAGATGAGGATCACATATCCAGTGGCAGAAGGTAAGGCATAGAAGATTAATAAAACCTTTGAGGGCATCAGTACAAAAGCAGTTTGAGAAATCAGCAAAGTGAAGGCATAAACAAAGCTAAAACAGGTTGAGGTACAAAGGAACAGAGTAGTTATTGGTGCAGAAGCTGACTGACACAGACATAGCCCATCTCCATGCTCAAAAGCCTGCCAAGTAGTTATTACACCAAGGAAGCTACTAAAAAATATTAGAAGCAATTATTTAGAAGTATGGGAGTCCTCAAGGCCCATTCTCTCACTTAACTCACTCCAGAGGAGATAACAGTACCACTGCAGATAGTTTTTCCTCCCAAAGGACACTATGTAGCTTTGTTTTTTGTCATGTCAAAGGGACCTCAACAAGCAACAAGGTCACCAAGTCTATCTGGGATTTAATGTTATGTTTATGACTCAGAATGGAGCATTCTAATGCCCTCTCCTATCTCTGATGATCATTAAAACCTTCTTTACCTACTTTTCCTCATTTTTCCGATAAAGACTCTTTGAAGTCTCATTGTAAAAGGTTGGCATTTGGTGATTTCAAAAGTAATACATAGATTGTTGCTTTGAAAAAGCATTGGTGTTCTAAAGGAGTGTATAAGTCTTTGTTTTATGTTGATGAAGGAGACTGGACCATTGGATCCCTAAGCCTGGTTTTGGTGAATTAATCTCTTATTGTTGATTTTTTTCCCCTTTATCACTTTGTTCCATTATGCTTTGACTTACAGTAGGATAAAAAGTTTAGGCAGAGAAATGTATCTTAGAAGCACCTCTGACCTGTTTATCCTTCACTGTTTATATGTTTTCTGCTACTGAATGTGACAAGGTATTTTGACAGCTCTCTTGGATATTTAGTTTTTTTTATTTCAGAAATGGTTAATTCAGTTGTGCTAAAGATTGTTTAGGCGTTCCCTCTTTCTTTGCCACTGAATGTTGTATCTGAAATTTCCCTTTAATTATTAATGCTTGCAATTTGACAAAGGGGTCTGTTTCAATCATACCCTCTATTCCTTACTGTAATTATCATGTTAAAGGACCTTATAATTGCATTCCTAGATGTCTAAGGCAATCCCTCTTCTTTGAATGCAATTGTATGTCTTTGTTGATTAAGCCCTCAATAGTGAACTTATAGGAGGAAATAGGGTGTTCCCCGAATCCTATAATTCATTAAGATGGTTTTAGTCTGAATTTGTCCTTTTCTTTGAGTGTTTATATTGATTAAGTCCATAACAGTGAGCTTATTGGAGGAAATAGGGCATTCCCCGAATCCTTTAAGTCTTTATGAAAGGGTTTAGTTTTCTTTTCACTCTTAGTCCTTAATGTTCATCCCATTTCCCCTATATTATTCAACATATCCTTAACTGAGTTAGATTTTCCCTCTAGTTTCCCTTACTTCTCAATCAGAACTATTTTGACTTTCACATGACTCCATTTCCCAATGGCTTGTAGATTCCCATGCTCTATCTATATTGCATGAAACATATCTGTCGAACCAAACAAAACAAACAACCCTGCACTTCATAACTATCCTAAAATCAATTTCTAAACCATTCAAGACACATCCTTATAAACATATTGAGAGATCCCTCTCTGAGACTAGGAGGCCTAGATCCTAGAGCTCTAAAGCTTGGTTTGCATGTTGCCTTGTCACTTGGCATGTCAATCTGCCAAATCACAAGACCCCAACAGTGTCTGGATAGTCAGAGGTGGTAATACCTTCATGTTGGATGAAGCGGTATTGAGACAAAATATTGATGAAAATATTACATGAATCAGGGTTCCTATATATGGTTGAGGAAAATAATCATATATTATGTTGAGTGTCATTGACACCAGGTGGTGGGAGAATTTCCCATAATATTTTCTCTTGATGGTTAGTGGGAAAAGGATCCCTAGATAATGTGGGTGTCTCGAGAGCCTAAGCATCCTCCTATATGATAGAAGTTTTTCCATATGTTACTTGAGTAGGGTGGCACCTGATGTTAATTTTTCCAAATGTTTGCAACATTGGATAGGCCGTCGAACTCTGGAAAGTATTGGTACAGATGGTGCATAGATTTAATGAATAAGGAGTAGGCCCTATGTTGATAGAATAAATAGTGTCGGTAACATCCTTTTCTATGGTCCATGATGATGACCCTTGATAATGGTCATTAGGCGGAGAATTTAATGGTACATACCACCTTCGGATCTTAGCATTAGTGGGAGGGATTGTGACCTCAATATCGGGTTTCTTCAAAGCTACTCTTACTTCTTGAAATCGTAGTAGGTGGTGAGCCATGGTATTGCACCAAGAATGCTGCAACTCCTAGAGGTTACCCTACTTTACATTATCAACCTGAGTTTCTTACAAACTTGGAGGTCACATTGATATATACACAACAGATGCATTCTACTCATTTCATCCAGTTCTGAGCTCTACGAAAGGGTGCTACTTCTAGGGGTTATGGATGAATTTTGTCACACTTCTGAATTTAGGCCTAGGGCTACAAATGATTCAAATCCATGAATCTATAAACACGTACATAAATACACTATAGCAATCCAATACATCTAACTACGCTGCAATGAAATAAATATACACATTAAGCTATGATAAGAAATCAAATCAACCAAGGCATATTGCATGAAGTAAATTTATGAATTGAAATTGCATAAGGGAAACTACCCTAATCACACTTCACTGGGACAAATGGATAAAATCACTCTACTCACTCTATGTTCTATCTATCATGCTTTTAATCATGCAGCTAATCGTGACCTAACTATGCTTGTAAATGCATTGTTTTTCAGCTAGGAGGAGAAAGCACTAAGGTGTCTTATGAAAGGATTGAACACATGGGTGCAAGGCTGAAGGTGTATGGGTGGCTTTGGAAGGTATAAATGAGGTGGATGGTGGTTTATAGTCTTAAGGAGGGTCCCACTAGTGCTGTTGCAAGTGCTGCTATAGGTTTCCTGTAGTGCTACAGGAAAGTATTGAATTGGTACAGGAAACAATCTGAGGGAAATTCGAGGCTAAAAATGGGTGTGAAAATTGTAGGGGAGGTGGAGTGAAGGCGTTTTTGGATGAGTGGAAGGTGTACCACCCCTTGGCCAAGATCAAAACCTCTTGGGAGGCTTGTCTTTCACCTCTATGGTTTTCTCACAGTGTAGGGATGAAAAATCTAAAAACAGGGTTGATGACGGTTTTGCTGAACAAAATGTTGATGAAGGGTGAGAAATGAAGTTGAAGTTGCTAGTGAAGTACTCCTTTTATATGCTACCTGAACCTGCAATAAAAATACCTTTTCATGCAATAAATATGGACAAATTCATAATAAATACAATGGAAAAGATGAATTGAATTTGGAAAGAAAATCTACTTTAACCTAGAAACAAATATCTAACACAACATTCTAAACATATTCAAGGAACTACAACAACCTAACTTATTCATTTCAAGAAATCATAAACTAAAAAGTAATTTTGCCTTGTGGGGAAGGTCTACCCTCCTCAAGCTCCAATGAAAGAGATGAGAGGGGGAGTCTTGACTCACATATTTTTGAACTTATAACCTACTCTACCAACGTGTAAGCAAGCTAAATCGATACCAAAATAAAAATGGAAGAAAACTAAAAAAAATGAATTGAAATGCAATAAAAATAGCTAAATACTCATAGTCAAAACTAGATAAAATGACATAAAAGTAAAGATGAATACACAAGAGATACTAAAGCATATGGATTGGGCCTTAACAAACTAGATCAGTGTAGCACAATCTAAATACTCATTTTATTGCAAAAGTTAGTCCCATTAAATTTTTTGTCACTCCTAGAGATAGCCTAGAGTTGCTATAGAATAGTGCCTAGGACATCTTAGCATAACAGGGAGGTTATAATAAAGCTTGGGTGTCAATCCAAAGACTCACCTGCTACCTCTTGTAAACAAGGAAATTGGTTTTGAATGGGACCAGAACTTACAGAAACTGCCACAAGGAAAGTAATGTTGCAGGGACAAGATGCAAAACTCCAGTATAAAAGAATTAGACAGATAAGAGACAATTTACTGTAAAGAGGGCCGATTCAAATAATATGCCACAGAAATTAAATATCAGAAGGTGTATGCAGGGAAAGAAACATAAGAGGATATTAGCTAAATTTGGTCTGATACCCAGATACACAACAGAACCACACATGGGCTTATCATTCTAAGAATCCATACGTGACAATGGCGTTTTAAAAGCACCCTCCAAAAGCAACTAATATAGTAGAAAGATGGATGGAATGAATATGAAATAGTATATCATGCCTGAGCCAATTTAAAGCGCTTGACTGATTCAAGCATGGGCATCAACAGGGATGAATCCTTACCTAAAGTCAGTGAGCCACTCGCATTCCAGGATCATGATACAAGAAGAATATATATGAAATGAAATATTGTATTAAGCACATAGAAGAAGTTTACACCCTGTGAAATATCAAAGACCAGAATCCTCATTACAGATAGAACTCCTCCTCATTGAGACCCTACGGGCTCTGAGCCTTCATACCAAAGTTTTACAAAATGTATACAAAAATGCCTTTCGCTGTACAAATTTTCTGATAAAAATCTGGAACCCTTACAATGTCTTTCTTCCTCCCTTTTATAGAGGAAGGAGGAGAGAAACTAAGAAAAGAAGTAGGTGAAAACAATTAATTGTTCCATTAAAACAGAAATTAATTGTTCCATTAAAACAGAATGGAGGAAACATTTCGCGCCCATACTATTTGACGGCTCTAGACTGCTGTAAGTACTCTACTGCTGCTCTATGGAATAAATGTTGTGGGTGCAAATTTCTTTAGGGATAAGACATGACAAATAAAATATGTAACATTTTGTACTTCCCTGAAGAGAATTTGGCTGAAATGAACCCTGAGGACCTTATTTTCTGTGAAAATATCTTTCTAATGATATACAAGGTCTTCGATCTGGTACCTTGTCTCCAAAAGGGCATGTAAGAGCCCAAAGTCCTTAAATACGTTTGTTGAATCCCCTGCTCTTCACTGATATTTTATATCGATGCCATTTATCATTCATCTGCCCAACCTATGTATTTGAATGACCTTGGAGGGTTTGATAGATTTAAACCCTGGCTTTTTAATGGATGTCATGTCAGCATATCTTCCCGAATCCTTGCTTCATGATTCTGCATTTGATAATTGGTCCTCTGGGGCGTACTCGACTTCTGTGGTGATGGACGTGAATTCTGATGGTTCTCCATCACCATAAACCTACAAAACCCACAAAATGGTTGAAGAGAACCAGGCGTCAGGGTAACGGATGAAGCAGTGACCACGGAGTGGTGATATGGACTGAGTGAAACGATGAGGGGAAGCAGGGTGACGGAGGAATGAAGAGTGGCCACGAAACCATAGTGGGACAACGCTGTGCGGACAAGGCAGAGACAGACAACGTAAACATGTAAGCGATGCATGGAAATGGTGGAAGTGAACGCTAATGACACGTGGGTGTACGAGAGACTATACGGAAGGGGTGACGTGGAGATGCACTCGGTCAGCTGATGGGGTGCGCAAAAAATTCTGGGTCATACGATCAAAAACTGGATCGATGGTTAATATTGTGTCGGGCGGTGGTGAGGTGGTGGGCCATGGGTGATGTAGACGGGAGATAAAAGCTGCACAACTTTGGAGAATGGTCGCCATTGGATTGAGCGCCCAAAATCAGACGGTTCGCATAAATTTCGTTGCACGTCCATTGACCGAACAATAACGCTCGAAATGGAAGCGGTTTTGGGACGTACAGAGGGAGACTTGTCGTGCAGCGTATGGAATCGCTGGCCGAAGGGGGAATACCACCTGCATCGGATGGGCGGTGCGAAATAATCAGCTGGTTCTGAAGGCGCGGGGACCACCAAAGCTAATAGAACTATGGGCCGTCGATTTATGTTTAATCGGACGGCACGGAACGCGCCCGATGGACATGTACATTAGGCGCTTTTCAGGCTTAGCACTTGGTCATGGGCTTTGGTCATGTGGACAGTAAGATACAGGGGGCTGCAACTAAAGGGGCTAGACCTCTTATGGTTTTGGATACGTGCCCGTAGTGTTTTCTGATGCATTTTCAGGGGGTGGGATAGGCAACAGTCAACAAAATGAATGCATTAGGCCAAGATAGGGAACTCGTAAGTTAAGGGGGGAGGAATTGAAGATCGAAAATTTAAATGAGGGGCTGTCATGTACAACATTGACTCCAACTAGGGATGGCACGTTCATACTTGGACGTGTCAAGAACCTGCAGATCGTCTAATCATTTTATGCGGACTCTGCTCTTCGACCCTTCTGCGTTTCTCTTCATAACTTATCAGTATACTTATCAAGCCACACTGAAGAAAAACGTATATGCAGTATGGTACATCAGGCTCGCTCTGCCTAAATCAAAATTGAAAATATGGCTTAAGAAATTGACCATTTACAGGGGAGTCCAGCAGACCACCCTGTAAGTTCTCCAATATGAACGTATTGTTACTTCTATGTTCAACTATTTTGAAGGGACCAAACCAGAGGGGATCAAATTTTCCATGCTTGCCCTTTTTAGCCCTCCAGACATCCCATCTGAGCACCAGATTGCCAACCTGAAATTTCCTGTCTTTTGCATGCTGATCGAATATGTGTTTCATTTTTTCCTGATATTCAGCTAATCTCTGGTTCGCTTGGTTTCGTGTTTCCTCTAGTTCCATCAATTGATTGATTCTCCTGATCATATCATCAGGTTCCTCCTGACTTTCCTACATGAAATGTGCCACTGGTAAAGCTAGTTGCACAGGAAACACTACTGCTCGTCCATATACCAGTTCATATGGGGATTTCCTAGTTTCTCTCTTGATGGTTATTCTATTCGCCCATAGAGAAAATTTCAATTGGGAATCCTAGTTTTTCTGATTTTCATTTATGGTTTTCTTGAGGGCCCTTATCAGAGTTTTATTGGAAGATTCTTCCAAGCCATTTCCCTGTGGATAGTAGGCTATGGAGTGATTCAATGTAATATTATATTGCTGGCAGAAATTTACAAATTTTGCAGATTTGAAGGCCTGTGCATTATTAGTCACTATTCTAGCAGGACAGCCAAACTTGGATATGATGTTTTCTTCCATGAATTTTATGATGACAATGTCAATAGCATTCTTTGCAGGTATGGATTCCACCCATTTTGTAAAGTAATATGTGGCTGTCAATATCCATTTATGTTGTCCACTTGATGGGGGGTGTATTTCCCCAATAAAATCTATTCCCCATTGTTGAAATGGCTCATCCACATGAACTAGAATCAGGGGTAGAGCTGCTAACTTTTTCCTTTCAGAAAATTTTTGGCACTTATCACACACTCTGACCCAAGTAAAAACATCTCCAAATAATTTTGGCCAGTAGAAATCGGCCTTCAGGATTTTATGAGTTGTGGCCCTGATTTCTTCTTCTTCTTCGTGCAATGGGCATTCTACTTCATCATTGTTTGAGAAGGCAAGATTTGCATCTTGCAGTTCATAGGCAGCATCTTTAGTGGAGTCATCTACTGGGCCTTCCAGGTACAAAGGATGTGGTACTTGATCTTGTTGCTCCTTTGCTTCCCTTGGCAATATTTGCAGGGGTGGCTTTCTATACTGAGGATTATAACCCCTATTTGGAGCATTCTGGAAATTCCTGGGGGCTACATTTTTAGCCTCCAATTCAAGCTTGACCAGTTTATTAGAGAGATTCTTAATCATTTTGCTCATTTCTTCAATTTTATCCGAATCCTTGTCCTAATTTGAAGTAGATACTTCCTCTTTACCCCTTCTTCTGGTATCCTGTTCAGCCTTCCCTTTTAGTTTTCCAGTGGAGGCAAAATTTGCTTCCAACTCAAGAGCATTTGACTGAGCATCATCTAGGGTGGTAGGATTTCTTTCCCTGGGAGAGAAACCAAAATCTGAGTCAAAGGCTGCTATGAAAACAACTTTGGCAGCATTCTGATGAGGCTTCATATCGGCAGGAAGATTTAGATATAACTTGTTAAATATTTTGATAAATTCTGACACCCCTTCATTATGTTTCTTCTTAAGTGTATTGAACTCGGTAAGACACTATCCATGATCTTTCTTTTCTCCCCATTTTCTGAGAAAAGTACTTTCCATATCATCCCAGGTGGCTATTGAACGGTTTCCCAATGTCTTGAACCATTTTATGGCTTCACCGTCCAGAGATTGCACAAATAGTCTTAAGACTACGTCTAGGTGTTCAACATTAAAGTTCTCTGCAAAAGAGCAGAAAGCCTCAAGATGTTTCTGAGCATCAATTTCATTTTCTCCAGTGAATCTGGGCAGGATCTTCAAATAATCTTGAGGCATATCATTCAGAACTTGATGCAATGCCAGGGGAGCATATTTATTTAACAAAAAAGCTGGAACATTAGCCATTGGAGGAGGTGGAGGTTGTGCAACAATCTGATGTACAAATGGAGGAAGAGGAGGAGGTGGAAGTGGAGTATGAATAACAATAGGGATATACTGTATAGCAGCCTGAGGTGTGGATGGGAATAGTTCAAGGTTAACAGCAGCTACTTCGGTGACCTCTTTAACTTCCTCAACCTCAGGGGTAGGATGAAAGTTCTCTTTAGTTCTAGCACGTTCCCGGGGTGGGCTATCTGAGTAATATTCAAGATTTTCCTCAATGGAGTCAAGATTTTCTACTTGGATTTCTTGAGAAGAAGAGGATGGATAATCTTCTACAGAACATTCAGGGATCTCAGCACGGACTGATTTCCTTTCTTTCCAGCTTCTTCTATGTATAATATTCTCAGGGTCAGATACTGAAGGTGTCTTTGACTGTGATGTATCTGACCTCAGATGTGGCTTACGAGGATCCAGGTCTACAAATATATTTATCAAATAAACAATAATGGAGTCGCTAAGGTGAGAGATATGCAACTCTTCAACTCTCTGTGCTCACCTGATTAGAGAGTGAATATGATTTGTCGAGGCCCAGGGAAACTGATATTCTTAAATTCGTCCCCGGCAACGGCGCCAGAAAGATGTTTTCGACAATTGTTGTCACTCCTAGAGACAGCCTAGAGTTGCTATAGACCAGTGCCTAGGACATCTTAGCATAACAGGGAGGTTATAATAAATCTTGCGTGTCAATCCAAAGACTCACCTGCTACCTCTTATAAAAAAGGAAATTGGTTTTGAATGGGACCAAAACTTACAGAAACTGCCACAAGGAAAGTAATGTTGCAGGGACAAGATGCAAAAATCCAGTATAAAAGCATCAGACAGTTAAGAGAAAATTTACTGTAAAGAGGGCCGATTCAAATAATATGCCACAGAAATTAAATATCAGAAGGTGCATGCAGGGAAAGAAACATAAGAGGATATTAGCTAAATTTGGTCTGATACCCAGATACACAACAAAACCACATATGGGCTTATCATTCTAATAATCCATACGTGACAATGGTGTTTTAAAAGCACCCTCCCAAAGCAAGTAATATAGCAGAAAGATGGATGGAATGAATATGAAACAGTATATCATGCCTGAGCCAATTTAAAGTGCTTGACTGATTCAAGCATGGGCATCAACAGGGATGAATCCTTACCTAAAGTCAGTGAGCCACTCACATTCCAGGATCATGATACAAGAAGAAGATATATGAAATGAAATATTGTATTAAGCACATAGAAGAAGTTACACCCTGTGAAATATCAAAGACCAAAATCCTCATTACAGATAGAACTCCTCCTCACTAAGACCCTACAGGCTGTGAGCCTTCATACCAAAGTTTTACAAAATGTATACAAAAATCCTTTCACTATACAAATTTTCTGATAAAAATCTGGAACCCTTACAATGTCTTTCTTCCTCCCTTTTATAGAGGAAGGAGGAGAGAAACTAATAAAAGAAGTAGGTGAAAACAATTAATTGTTCCATTAAAACAGAAATTAATTGTTCCATTAAAATAGAATGGAGGAAACATTTCACGCCCATACTATTTGACGACTCTAGACTACTGTAAGTACTCTGCTACTGCTCTATGGAATAAATGCTATGGGTGCAAATTTCTTCAGGGATAAGACATGAAGAATAAAATATGTAACATTATGTACTTCCCTAAAGAGAATTTGGCTGAAATGAACCCTGAGGACCTTGTTTTCTATGAGACGATCTTTCTAATGATCTGCAGGGTCTTCGATCTGGTACCTTGTCTCCAAAAGGGTATGTAAGAGCCCAAAGTCCTTAAATACGTTTGCTGAATCCCCTGCTCTTCACTGATATTTTCTATCTACGCCATTTATTCTTCATCTGCCCAACCTGTGTATTTGAATGACCTTGGAGGGTTTGATAGATTTAAACCCTGGATTTTTAATGGAGGTCATGTCAGCATATCTTCCCGAATCCTTGCTTCATGATTCTTCATTTGATAATTGGTCCTCTGGAGCGTACTCGAATTCTGTGGTGATGGACGTGAATTCTGATGGTTCTCCATTTCCATAAACCTACAAAACCCACAAAATGGTTGAATAGAACCAGGCGTCAGGGTAACGGATGAAGCAGTGACCACGGAGTGGTGATATTGACTGAGTGAAACGATGAGGGGAAGCAGGGTGATGGAGGAATGAAGGGTGGCCACGAAACCACAGTGGGACAACGTTGTGCGGACAAGGTGGAGACAGAAAACGTAAACTCGTAAACGATGCATGGAAATGGTGGAAGTGAAGGCGAATGACACGTGGGTATACGAGAGACTATACGGAAGGGGTGACGTGGAGATGGACTCGGTCAGCCGATGGGGTGCGCGAACAATTCTGGGTCATACGATCAAAAACTGGATTGACGGTTAATATTGTGTCGGGCAGTGGTGAGGTGGTGGGCCATGGGTGATGTAGACGGGAGATAAAAGATGCACAACTTTGGAGAATAGTCGCCATTGGATTGAGCGCCCAAAATTGGACGGTTCACATAAATTTCGCTGCACGTCCATTGACCGAACAATAACGTGCGAAATGGAAGCGGTTTTGGGACGTACAAAGGGACACTTTTCGCGCAACGTATGGAATCGCTGGCCGAAGGGGGAATACCACCTACATCGGATGAGCGGTGCAAAATAATCAGCCGGTTCTGAAGGCGCAGGGACCACCAAAGCAAATAGAACTATGGGCTGTCGAATTATGTTTAATCGGATGACACGAAACGCGCCCGATGGACATGTACATTAGGCACTTTTCAGGCTTAGCACTTGGTCATGGGCTTTGGTCATGTGGACAGTAAGATATAGGGGGCTGCGACTAAAGGGTCTAGACCTCTTATGATTTTGGATATGCACCCGTAGTGTTTTCTGATGAGTTTTCAGGGGGTGGGATAGGCAACAGTCAGCAAAATGAATGCATTAGGCCAATATAGGGAACTCGTAAGTTAAGGGGGGAGGAATTGAAGATCAAAAATTTAAATAAGGGTCTGTCATGTACAACAAAATCAACATGAAAGTCTTAAAAACCTATTACAAGAGTTAAGAGCCTAGTGGCTTTCTCGAAAGTTAGAATCCTAATGAGCTCTTTCTCAACCCTATTTAACCTAAAGGGTAGCTACCAATAACTCACTAAAAATTAGGTGATGAGTCCACTTTGACTGCAAGTGAAGTGTAGCTTTGGTGCACTTGATCTTGAGTTTGCTTGGCTACCTTTGATTTTGAGCTTCTGGAGGGAATCTTGAGGATCCCTTGGCTACCTTTGGGAGTTAAGGAGGTGTACAATCACCCTTGAATATCTCCTTGTTGTCTACTCCGAGACTTAATGGAAAAATCCTTATAAAAAATAAAATATCTTCATGATTTTCCTGCATTTAACTCATGTTAGACACTCGAAGTATGATAAGCCTCAATCACCATCTGCACTAGCATCATAAGGCCATAATATAATTAAAATGCAAGAAAAGAGACCTAATAAGGCAAAAAAGTGATCATTAACCCCTCCAAATACACCTAATGATGGAGCTCATCATCACCCCCCTACCAAATGGCTTCTCATCCTCTCAGAAACTTAGTCCTCCTTCTACATTTATTTCAAAGGTTTGATGGACCCTTTGACTTCCCAAGGAATAAGTGTGGAAGACCTTTTAGGAGGGTTAAAACCATAATTATTTTCTACATCCTCCCATTCTTTTTTATACTCATATTGGTCCTTTCCATCACTCAACCACAACAGCAATGGTGGACTGAGCTTCAAACCAAGCCACTGAATCGTTTTGGCCTGCATGGCCCTATTGTATAGTGGTGCTATTTCCAAGGCACCTCTCATTATTTCTAGTGTGTGGTACTCCATGTTTCTAAGGCTGTGAGGAAGTTTTATTCATATCCTTTGGCTATCCATTATGCACGCATCTCCCAACAACCTAGAAACATCATCAAAGTGAGCCATGGCTTGAACTTGTGTTTGGAGGTATTTTTTTGCAAATGCAGGATCCTTTTCAATCTTAAGATGGTTTTTGATGACTCCCCTAGGGATGAATAGTTCTTCCCCAATGTGTAAGTGTTCTATGTTTTCTCTCCTCGTAACCCTTCTCATTTCTTGTGCTCTAGTCTCTTCATTAACCATCCATGATGCAAATTCCTTTAACTCCATGTCTCCCCTCCTAGGATTGGGGTCCCAAATGTTCAAGTTTGTCAACACAAGGTTGTGCATGTAGAACTCTTCCATTTTTTCCTTTTCTGTCATACTTGATTGGTTGCAAAAGTAAATAAGCTGTTTGTAGCTCTGAAAAGGTAAGGATCCATGGGAGGCTAATGTTTTGATTTGAAATAGGAGCCATTGTTCTTTTAGGTTAACTGCATAGGAATCTGATGGATATCTGTGTTGAATTGCCACCATGCGAAAATTTTCCATGGTGGCCATTTTTTGTCCTTTTATTGAAGTTTCTCCTACAATGCTACATTCTTTTCTTGGACCTTCTGAAGATGCTCTTTCAACATGGATTCTCATAGCCTAACATCAGAAAATTCCTTCCCCAAGTCAGGCAGTTTTACTTCCATGACCTTTATGTCATGCACACCTTAAGATGTGGCAAGATTCATCCAATGATGAGTGTGTGCCCTCTCCTTTTCCAACTAATAAAATAAATGAACTGTGGAATTTTGAGGAATCATATGCCCCCTTTAATGTATGTGTAGTAGGAGTTGAGATTGGGTTGAGGGATAGGGTTTGGCACTATTGCTACATCTTTGAGGACTAATTTTGGTGAGGTGGGTTCCTCCTTTTCTTATTTTTCTCCCTCTTTTTCATCTTGTCCTTCATTTTGTGCCTTGTCCTCAACTTCTTTGACTCTTTCCCATCTATGGTTGTCTTTTTTTCCTTAACCAAGGCCTTTTTATCTAATTATGGGCATGTTGGAGTTTCCCGTAGAAAAAATAGAGTTTACTATAGAAAACTCTATTTTCCTTGCTAAAGACCCTCTTTTCCTTGTTTTTCACTCTTTTCAGTCCTTATAGGGTCTGTGGGGGTTGCATGAGGTTTATGGGATGCCAAACTAACTGAATATATTCTGATATATGTTACAGGGGTCCTTACTGGTGAAGTGACCTCTTGCACCCTTCCTTCCTCTAATATGATTTCATCATCTTTCTTTGGTGATTCTTTAATGGAAATACGGCTCTTAGTGGGAGTCTATGGTTTCTCCTGCCTCACCCTTTGACTCTTCCTAGTTTTGAAATACATAGATTTTTTTCCTCTTTCTTTTTATTTTGACAGGGGTACTAAAAGGGGTTAGGGCATCCACTTCTTGATATGTGATGTCTGGTGACATGTTGGTGTATTGAGGGGAGGTTTAACTACCTAGGATAGGGAAGAATCCTTTATTTTCCTGAGTATTTTCTTCCTCCTTCCCCTCAACTTTTTCTTTCTCTACCTATGTTTTCTCGATGTTTGCAGCGTAAATTTCCATCTCTTCTTTTTCTTCCTTATTTTCTGCCTCCTCTTCTTCTTCTCCTACCTCCTCTTCAATCTCTTCTTCTTGTTCCTCTAACTCCCTCTCTCTAAGGCTAGAAGAAGAGGTTTTCCCTTTTTGGGTAGCTATAAAGTCTTCCCTATCCATGTCTATGAAAGAAGACCAGGATACATGTTTATCTTGATGATGAGCTACAGTTGGTAGTTCGAAATGCGTCAGTCCCTAAAATTCTTATGTGATGTCTCGGAAGAGTTATAAGTAAAATGTTATGGATCAGAGAAGCTTGCACTCTCAAGGTTCAACCTTCTCAAATAGTCATTCATAATTAGTTTTATGAGGTCATGATGGTCCAAGTGATGATATTTTCCTTGCCTCACCTTACGGCTCATGTCATTTATGGAGTTCAAGAGAAAGTGAGGGATGCTTAATCTTTATTATAGAGGGAGTTCTCTCTGAAACCTAAGTTCATTTAAAAATCTGAAATGATACCCATAGACCACACTAAGTCTATATTCACAAGAAATAGACTTCATGATATGGAAGGCTACTTCATCCTATGGGTATGGAAGGCTTTCTCTCCTCACTCCATTTTTGTCTTCAATGTACTCTTCTCTTGGTAGAAAGAAGTTCTTCTTGGCTATAGTGCTAGGCATTCTTTCCTTAACCCATTTGATTCCTAAGGGAAAAGTTTTAACTTTTCTTATGAGTTCGGGTGATAGTGTGATGGCTAGGACTCTAACCATAATCATGGCTCTCTCTTCTGAGTGTGACTGCAGAGCCACTGCAATTTCTCTAGCTATCTCTTCATCAAACCCTTTCAAAATCTCAAATAACCCTAGCCATTAGTGATTTCGGAAGATTTCAATGACTTGAGGATGCTGCCTAATTCTCTTTATGTCAGGGGGGCTCCCTTCTGTTAAATCCCCCTCCCATTTTAATGGTTGTGCTATGAAGGTGGTGAGAGGTTTGAGAGTTATGTCTTGGAGATGGAGGTCTTGAAACAAAATGCAAGAAAAAATCTCTTTTACCCTTTAATTTCCAAATTTACTTTTTTGAGTGTGATTTTCATGAAGAAATTTCAGTGCTGGAGGATGGAAACCACTTAACTTTGTCCTATATTGTTTTGGTTTGAGATATGGTGGATTTGGGAAGAAAATTCACCGACATGTGACTATGTGTTGCCTTCTAAACCCTTGTTGGTCTGCTTCTGAAATTGCCTATAGAAAAACATTGTTTCCTGTATCATGATGGTGCATGCAAGCTCAAATCTCAATGATGCTCTCGTGATGGCTCCCGCTACTCTCCTACTCTTGCTGCTCTTTGAAATTATCAATGAAATGGTGGAAATGAAAAAAATCTTACCTTTATGGGATTTTTAACTAAGTTTGGAGTGTTTGGGTGTCTCGTACTTAACACATGTTTTCCTCTTTGAGACCGTTGGTCTCACTCTGGTTAATGATTTATGGATCACCTTCTTTGTACCCATCCACTCTCTCTTGAATTTATTTGACTTTCCCAGTTGGCATGCACGTTCAATTTTCCTCCAAGTTAACTAGCCACCTTTTTGCCTTTTAAATTTCTAAAACTCGAAATTCAACCATTTTGGTCATTATGGATGCATAGCGAGAGGTGAAGGGAAATACCTAAGCCTACCTAGTGTTGGTGAGGTGTTCAATGAGTTGGTACAAGGTCCTAGAGTTGGTGGTTGAGGCCATGATATTTTCTTTGTTTTATCTTCATTTCGTATTTATTTTCCGAGTGACCAGCCTTTCCTCAGTGAATTTCTTGTATTTTCTGAGTAACCTGCTTAATCTTTTTTTGTTTTTTATTCTTTGCAGGTATTGCATGGAGGTATTAAAGTGCCATGGTTTTATTTTTTCCCTCCTAGAGTCTGGTGGTGGTATTATGGAGTCATCCTCATCAGCTTTTCTTCATATTTTGGCCTTGTTGTGTCACACACATATTTTCTACAAGAAACTTTTTGATGCCTGTAGCAGTATTTTTATTGCCTATTCTTGCTTCAGTTTGCTAAAAAGTGGAGGGATAAGATTCATGGAGGCTATGGATGGAGTTATGGGATGAATGGAGTGGAGGATAGGAAAGTGAAGGGGTATCATGCCAAATTTTCAATGATCTAGCGGCTAATGGTGCATTATAGGGTTTAGAGAGCGAATCCATGTGCATAGAGTGAAATAAGGGTTTGGGAATGGTAGGTATAGGAAAAAAAAAATTATCATGCCCTCATTAAAGTTCAAAAATATCCGAGAGAGATTTTTACTTCATGAATGGGTTTCCTATAGGATTTACAAGAGTTCCTATAGCATTTATAGGAGTTTCCTATAGTGCTGTAGGAGTCCTGTAGCTACCAGACTTGCCTGTAGCAATTACAGTTTAGGAATAAAAATGAAATTTTTTCCTATATAAGGGGTGAAATGGATGAAGGGATGTATGTTGGAGTGGGTCATGGATTTTGCAAGTAGAGGAGAATAGAAAATGAAGAGAAACTTCTCCTCTGGACCCCAAAAAACCATCTTTGATCACTAATCTGCAAAACAGAAAAACACATAAGTGCATAGTTATTTTTATTCCTTTTCCTTTTCCTTATTTTATTTTTCTCTCTTTTTTTTTAAGGCAAGTGGGTTACCTCCATAGAGGTTTTCAACCCACAGGCTTGCCTTGGGTGCCTCATAGAGGTTTTCACCCAAGGTTATTTTATTCTCTGCTTTTCCTTTCCTTCTTTCTTTTTTCTTTCTCTAGGATTTCCTCATGGAGGTTTTAAACCCTGGAGTTGGCCAAGGGAACCTCAGAGAGTTTTTCACCCGTGCCCATTTATTTTTTTACTTTTTATTTTTTATCTCCTTTTCTAGGAAGGGGAGGTGCTGGAAACTATGGAGTTTCCCATGACATACACCTCCCTATTTATGGAATTTATAAATTCTGCCCTAGATAAGGGCTTCTTGTAAACCTTAAGCCTGTAACCATTGACAAGTAGGGGAATTCATTCCTCATCTATGGTTCTGATCTGAACTATGGCATTATCATAAAATTTGTCTGCTTTTTAGGGTCCCAACCATGTTGTCATTATTTTTCGTTTGAAATCCTTAAACCTGAGTCATACAACAATGTGCAATCTCCTTCTTGAAAGGTCTTTTACTTAATGTACATGTCATGCCAGACCTTCCTTTGTAGCTGAATCACTTTTGTGTGAAGGAGTGCTTTCATCCTAAACTCATCCAATCCATTTAATTACAACAATATCTCTTTTTGGTCATTTTACATATCTAGGTCTAACTCAAATGCCATTCTTATAGTGTTGAACTCAAATTAAATTGAAAGTAGAGTTAATCTTATTGTTTTTTCCCAAGTAGTGGTTTAGGCCCAAGTAGCTTCTATCAATTTGTCTGCCCAATCTTTCTTGCTGCTACTCACAACCTTGGTGAGGATATTCTCCAAGGCTCTATTGCTCACTTACACTTGGCCATTTTCTTGAGGGTGCTAGGCAGTGGAAGTCTTATTATTTATCTTGTGCCTCCTCGGAATATTCTTAATGAGATGAGATGGGAATTGTTCCCCATGATTAATGACTACCTATATGGGGTATCCAAATTTGTAAAACACATTCTCTCTCAGAAATTATGCTACTTTCTCCTCAGTTGCAACCTTCGCAGCTTTTGTTTCAGCCCACTTTTTTAGGTAGTCAATGTAGAATATGATATACTTTTTCTGTCCAGATGGTGGGTCAATAGGTCCAATGAATTTGATGCCCCACTTGTCAAATGGATCAAGGAACACCTGAGGGTGCAAAGGTATCCCATACCTCTGTGTAGGTTTCCCCATCCTTTGGAATTTTTCGCACCTACTACTGTATCTTCTAACATCTCGGTGAAGGGTCGACCAATCGTATCATGCCTGCAAAACTTTGAAGTCAATATTTTTTGCAATAAAATGGCCTCCACAAGGGCTATCATGACATGTAGAGAGGATATCAAAAAATTATTCCTCCCTCAAACATCTTTCGAGAATATGGTTATGGCCTAGCTTGAAGATATTTCCCTCAATCCATGTGAAAGGGGTGCTTTTCCTAATGACCTTGATTTTCTCCTTGAATGAGAGATTCGGAGGGAACTTTTCAGCAACCAAGTAGTTAGATATGTTGGTAAACCATGGTGAGAGTGTTGAGTAGCAAAAATATGTTCATTTGGTAGTTGGTCATCCACCATTCCCTCTTCATCTACAAATAGAGCTAACATGGATAAAAATCTGCAACAACATTCTCCTTTCCAGGTTTATCAACAATGGTTAGGTAAAACTGTTGTAATAGTAACAAGCATCTAATTACCCTAGCTTTAAAATCTAGTTTGTTCACTAAATATTTGATGGATGCATGGTCAGTGTGTACAAAGGTTTGATACCTACTGACATAATGTCTAAATTTGTTTAAAGCATGAATAATGGCTAACATTTCCTTCTCTGTGACAGTGTAATTGAGTTCGGGCTTAGACAAGTTCTTACTGATGAAATATATTACATAAGGTAACTTGTCTTCTAACTGCCCCAATGTTGCTCCCACATCTTTTTCTGATGCATCTGTGTGGATGTGGAAAGGCAGAGTTCAATTTGGACCTCAGAGAATGGGGGTCGTAGTTTAGTTTCCCTTAATGAGCTCAAAAGCTTCTTGATAAATACTAGACCAAGTAAACTCAGAATATTTGGCCAACAAACCAAATAGTGGTGAAACCAACTTACTGAAGTCTTTGATAAATCTTCTATAATAGACAACAAAACCCAAGAAACTCCTGACATCTCTCTTCTTTTGAGGAGCAGGCACCCTTTTGATGATGGTGATTTTTCTTGGGTCCACATGTATTCATGCTTGGGAGATTGAGTGTCCCAATTCAACTCCTGCTCTTTTCAGGAATTCACACTTTTTTGGGCCCAGGGAGAGATGCATCTCAATCCACCTTCTCAACACTTTTCCTAAATTGGAGAGAGGCTTATGGAAGTAATCCCCATAGGGTGTAAAATAATCCATGTAGATTTCAACTGAGTCATGGAATAGCTCAGAGAAAATGCTCAAGACATTGCTTTGGAAGGTAGGTGGGGCATTGCACAACCCAAAGGGTAGGACTCGGTAAGCGAAGGTACCCTAAGGGCAGGTGAAAGTAGTATTGTCCTAGTCTTCAGGGCTAATTTGGATCTAGTTATACCCACCGAACCCATCTAAGAAGGAAAATAACTTCTTCCCTATAAGGCCATCTAAGACTTGGTCTATAAAGGGAAAAGGTAAATGGTCCTTCTTGGTTAATTTGTTAAATTCCCAATAATAAACATAGATTCATGATTTTCCATTCTTCTTCGGGACTAGGACAAGAGGAGATACCCACTCACTATCTAATATAGGATAATTGAAACATGCATCCAATAATTTATGGAGTTCTTCCTTGACTATGTCCTTTAGAGATGGGTTCATCCAGCTTTGGGTTTGGTGCACATTCTTACATCCTTCCTTAATGTAAATATGATGTCTGCATACTGAGGGATGCACCCCATTCATGTTCTTGTAATCCCAAGAAAATGCATCTAGGTTTTCTTTCAGAAGTTGGCATAGCTTCTTGTATTCTTCACCTAAGAGGTTTGAGTTGATTTTCAGAGATCTGGATGGGCCAAATTCTACATCCTTTGTGGTTTCAAAGGTTGAATCGACTGAGTTCAATTCCATCCAAAGGTGGCTTTCAGATTCTTTGACTAGGTTTTCAAGTGGACTGTTAGTGGGGAGCTAGTTTTGAATGACATGGTCATTGAGTTCATCTTCATCAAGCTTCCCCCCTCTAAGAACAAAATCTATGGTACAAATGGGGGTAGTTTTGTATACTTCATATTATTCATCCTCCAACCATATAGGTAGATCATGATCAAGGGAAGGTTGGACGGGAGGATATAATACCGGCTATTTAGGCAATTTCCCATTCTTAATAGTCATGTTTCCGGCCTGGCAGTTGATGTAAGCATCAACAGTGGCTAACCAAGATATCCCTAAGATGAGAGGATATCCATTGAACTTTATTTTTGGCTACAGAATCATGAAATCTATAGGATACTCCCAAGAGTCAATTGAAACCATAACATCCTCAAAAGTTCCTTCTGGAGTTACTGTGGACTGATCTGCAAGTTGCAGAACTGTTATGGTTTTCCTTAAAGTCCCTTAGAGGTTGAGTTTTAACATAGTTTCCTTGGTCTTGACATTGATGGTAGCCCCAATATTAATCAGAGTATTGGGGACTATGACACCATATATGTGCACATCTACAAATGGACTACTAGGTTTCAAATACTTTGGAAAGATCACCCTTCCCAACATTAGGTCGGTCAGTTATCCTACTATATTGATGGTGGGGATATCTTTCTTCTTTCTCCTAGGTTTCTTGAAGAAATTTTCCTTGATGAGTCTATTTTAAATAGGGGCATCCTTAATGGCATGGAGAAGCGGTATCTTTACACACAAATGTTTCATCTCTCTCAGAAGTTTGGTCTCCTCTAGGGTTTGGTGAATAGAATATATCAAGTGCTCGGGAAAAGGAGGTCGTTGGATCTGAGTTTTACTTTATTCATTTTCCTCCTCAACCTTTATAAGTGGAGATGGAGGGTGGTTTTCTGGGGTTACTCTTCCTGACCTGAGATTAATATCTTGTATCTCAATAGCATAAGCTGGATAGGATGTCTCTCCACTATAATCCTGTTGTGCATGTCTATTGTTCAGGTTCAAATTGGGTTGTGTAGGCATCTGAGGCAACTTGGGTGGAGCAGTATCAGTAAGATGAGGTTGAGGTTGGGGTGGAGGCATTAGAGTAGGTGGTTGATTATGCTGAGGCCTCCACCCTTGCGATGGATTTTTCCACTGAGGTTTTTGAGGAACATACTGCTAAAATGTTCGGTTCATAGCCTAAGGGTGATATGGAGGGTTGAAAGGCCAAATAGGAGGTGTAGGCCATGATGGAGGAGTGGGGGTGTACCAATATCGCATGGGTGAATTCTAATTATTGTGATAGTAAGAGTAAGGTGCACCTTGCATGCCCTGCTGAAATGACCTAGGGCCTTGAGGACTTCTCTGGTTGATGAAATAGAGTTTCTCTGGTCCTACTTCCCCACCTTGATATACATCTTTGAGTGCAGGTAAGGAGGAACACTTTCTTGTGGCATGATTATCCTCACAGACTAAGCAAACCTGTATGACATTTAATGGGCATTAATTTCTAGGGTGTTTTGTAGTGCATCTAGGGAAAAAAATAGCCAAGGCCCTTTTTGCTTACTCTTGTTTCCTCTTGACATGCATTGTGTCCATTTGCAAGGAAACATTTTGGAATTTTGAGGTCTAAAATGGGCCTCCTAAGTAAATTATAAAATAATAGTGGAAATAATAAAATAAGATCTGATAACATCATCAAATTTAAGAGGGGAAAAATAAAAAACTACTTTTTCAACTCATATTTTCAACCTATCTCCCAAAGTTTTTACTCAAATTTCGAGTGGGAGTACTCATTGGATGCAAAATTTAATTCCTCATCCAAGGAGTACTCATGTTCCATACT
The DNA here is from genome assembly GCA_034641835.2 of Pinus albicaulis. Classification (NCBI taxonomy): domain Eukaryota; kingdom Viridiplantae; phylum Streptophyta; class Pinopsida; order Pinales; family Pinaceae; genus Pinus; species Pinus albicaulis. The sequence continues at coordinate 525,328,239 of CM076574.1, read as the reverse complement.
TTCAATGGACCCCGCTACAAAAAAAATAAGAAATACATGAAAAATGTGATTGCATTCACTTTTTTTCATGTATTTCTCATTTTTCGCATAGCAGGGTCCATCGAAAGTATGCAACATAGGTACTCATTGAATGAGGAATTAAATTTTGCATCCAATGAGTACTCCCACTCGAAAATTTGAGTAAAAAATTTGGGAGATAAGTTGAAAATACAAGTTGAAAAAGTATATTTATTATTTTATTATTTTTTAATCTTTTTACATTTTTACTTAAAAAATGGTGAATCATCCCCCGTGGTTGACATCATCATCTTGAATCCTATTGGTTCTTATAAAGTTTATTCTGATTGTACATTTTTCTTAGGAGGCCCATTTTAGACCTCAAAATTCCCCTAATGAGGGTGTGCAGAATGTCACTTTTGAAGTCCTCCAACATATTTCCAATCTCATGCTTGATGGAGGTGGAAGAGGAAGGGGTATTGTTTGTACTTTGGCTAGCTGTGCCTTTCTTCCTGGCTACCCTAGAATGGTTCCTGAAGATAGTTTTGATTGTCTCATAAGGCAGCTACTAGATATCTCCTCCTGATAACATATTGAGGTTTTCTATCACCTCCTCCCTGATCCATCAAAGAAGTACTAGTTTAAGTGATCCTGGATCAAGAGTACAGTTGGATCTCTTATATTTTAACTGAAACTTCTCTTCATAGTATTCTAGGGATTCACCAGGCTATAGATTCATTCTGAATATCTCATCTTTAGTTTTCTTGGACCTACAGTAGTCCCTATACTTGTTGTTGAAGTCCTCTTGGATCTATGTCCAGGTAGTGATGTTGTTCCTAGTTATACCCATGAACCAATGCAAGGTTTCATATTTAAGGGTAGATGGGAATAGTTTCAGCTTTTGATCATCTGAGACATAGTCATAGGTCCTACAGACAATAGAAAATTCAAACATGAATGTGTCAGGATCTTCAAAGGTAAGTCCATGAAAGTGTGGAAGGGTTGAGGGGCTAATGTTCTTCATTTTAGTTTCCCCATCTACCTATCTAATGGGAAAGGCTCCCTGGGCTTTAGTTTCAACCATGGTTGAAATAAGTGAAGCCAGTTCCTCAGGTGAAACAAGATCTTCTTCTTCTCCAATAGGTTCTTCAAAAAATTTAGAAGTCTCACCTATGGTGTGTTCAACCTCACAGTCACTGAAGAAGAGTGAAGGGTGACTATATAGTGATGTGGGGGTTTTAGGTAAAAAATTTCCTTGAGTATCCCTACTCCTATGAGGCATGAAAATTAGATTTTTTTGTATTTTTTTTCAATATTTTTGAAACAACATGTAAAAGGAAAGCAGAAAAGAATGCTAAAATAAAATTAAAGAATATACTAGACACCTCCCCGACAACGATGCTAAAATGTGGTGATCCCTAGTATTGCACCAAGAATGCTGCAACCCCCAGAGGTTTCCATAATTTACTTTATCAACCTAGGGTTCTTACAAACTTGGAGGTGACAGTGCTATATAAACAACAGATGCATTCTACTCATGTCATCCACTTTTGAGCTCTACAAAAGGATGCTACTTCCGGGGTTTCTAGATGAATTCTGTCACACTTACGAATTTAGGCCTAGGGCTACAAATGATTCAAAGCCATGGCTTTATCAACAAGTCTAGAAATACAGTATGGCAAGAAAGTACATATAACTACTCTGCAATGAAATAAATCTACACATTAAGATATGATAAGAAATGAAGATAACCGAGGCATTTTTCATGAAGTAAATTTCTGAATTGAAATTGAATAGGAAAATACCATAATCACACTTTTTTGGGAAAAATGGCTAAACACACTCTAATAACTCTAATTTATATCTATCATGATTTTAATCATGCAGCTAATCATGACCTAACTATGCTTGTAAATGCATTGTTTTGTAGCTAGGAGGAGAAAGTGCTAAGGTGGCTTATGGAAGGCTTGAACACATGGGGTGCAAGGATGAAGGTGTATGGGTGGTTTTGGCAAGTATAGATGGGGTGGATGGTGGTTTCTGGGCTTAAGGAGGGCCCCACTAGCGCTGCTACAAGTTCTGCTATAGGTTTCCTATAGTGTTATAGGAAATTCCTGAATTGCTACAGGAGATAGTCTGAGGGAAATCTGAGGCCAAAAATGGGTGTGAAAAGTGTAGGGAAGGTGGAGAGAAGGTGGTTTTGAATGAGTGGAATGTGGCCCACCCCTTGGCCAAGATCAAAAACTCTTGGGAGGCCTATCTTGCACCTCTAGTGTTTGCTCACAGTGTAGGGATGAAAAATCTAAAAATGGGGCTGATGGAGATTTTGTTGAACAAAAGGATGATGAAGGGTGAGAAATGAAGCTGAAGGTGCTGGTGAGGTCCTCATTTGTTGTGCTACCTGAAAATTCAAGAGAACTACCTGTTCATGCAATAAATAGGGACAAATTCATGATAAATACAATGGAAAATATGAATTTAATTTGGAAATAAAATATACTTTAACCTACAAATAGAGATCTAACACAACATTCTAAACATATTCAAGGAACTAAAGCAACCTAAATTATTCGTTCCAAGGAATCATGAAATAAAAATTAATTTTGGGTTGTGGGGAAGGTCTGCCCTCCTCAAGATGAAATGAAAGAGATGAGAGGGTGAGGCTTGACTCACAACTTTCTAAACTTATAACCTACTCTAACAACATGTAAGAAAGTTAAATCTACAACAAAAGAAAAATGGAAGAAAACTAAAAACAATGAATTGAAATGAAAGCAAACTATCTAAATACTCATAAGAAAAACTAGCTAAAATGACATAAAATTAAATAATGAATACAGAAGAGAGACTAAGGCACATGGATTGGGCCCTAACCGACAATCTTAGCCCTATGAAACTAGATTAGTGAAGCACAATCTGGATACTGATTTTATTACAAAAGATAGTCTCATTACATCAACATGAAAGTCTCACAAACCTATTACAAGAGCTAAGAGCCTAATGGATTTCTTCAAATTTCAAATACTAATGAGCTCTTGCTTAGCCCTATTTAATCTAAAGGGTAGCTAGCAACAACTCCCTAAAAATTAGGTGATGAGTCCTCTTTGACTGCAAGTGAAGTGTAGCTTTGGTGCACTTGATCTTGAGTTTGCTTGGCTGCCTTTGATTTCGAGCTATTGGAGGGAATCCCAAGGATCCCTTCGCTACTTTTGGGAGTTAAGGAGGTGGAAAACACCCCTAGAATCTCTCTTTGTTTTCTACTCTGATTCTTAATGGAAAAATATTCATAAAAATGCAATCTTCATGATTTTCCCGCATTTAACTCATGTTAGGCACTTAAAGCATGATAAGCCTCAATCACCATCTATACTAGAATCATAAGACCATAATATAATTAAAATGAAAGAAAAAGAGACTTAATAAGGAAAAAGGGTGACCATTAACCCCTCCAAATATACCTAATGATGGAGCTCATCAGTAGGTATTGACAATTCCGTGTATGATGAACTTATAAGCACATGCAATAATGATTTCACTTGCACCTAGACTAGTTTGAGCGAGTGGGTTAGGGGAGGTGGACTACCATGAGAAAAAAATATCTAATTTTTCTCAAGTCTCAACATTGGTTAATTAAATGACCCGATGTATCACATAGGATGAAAGTGTGGTATGGTTGCGATGATATTGTTGACGGTTGGTCTGTGGTCCTATTAGTGTGTAATTGCTTGTGTGAGGTAGAATGTAAATGGGTGCAAAAGTGTGTTGGGAACAAATTTTCTTCCTCAAAGACACAGAAAATGGTTTTGGTCCCATCATCTACCCTTGATCTTGTGGGAAGTGATGAAGTCACTGTGTTGGCTTGAGCGAGTGCACCTAAAGCATCTTGATAACGAGGTATTTCATGACAGTGGTGATTGTAATATCCATACTATGCACATATGGCGCATGGGCAGTTGGTGCATAATTCCTTATTACGAGTTTGTGTGGCCTTTTCCAATGAAGGGGATGTGGGGCTACTAGCATTTTTGGGGCATGAAGAAGTTCTTTTAACTCCTCTAATTCTAGGCACAAGTTGTTAGGGTCTCCTAATACTTCACATAAAGCACAAGGTGGTGGTATCCTATATGAGGAGCTTTCCACCTTCTTCCTTTTTTGCTTATCCCGGTTTTTGGCACCTACTGGTGTTGGCGTAGGCGTAACTTGTTTTGGGGTGGCTTCCTTAGCAGAGGCTATAGGAATAATACCTATTGAGGTAATACCTGAGTGTGCATACATGGCATGTGGGGCCAGATACCAAAAACGTATCTCCAATTCCATATTTGACAATGTGAGTGTTTCCATGACTTGGAGCAAGACAAAAACAGGTAGGGGATATAAAAAGGTGTCTGAGTGATATCGTAGGGTCGGAACGTTGGGTCATTAATCTCAGCATTGGAGGTGTCTGGAACTGGTTCCTAAGTTTGTGGGGTGTTTGATGAACTCATCATACACACTAGGGATGGAGGTGGGCCTCTATTAGAGGTGGGTGTCCAGGGTATGTGCCAAGTATGGATGGTGGCTTGAACAACCTTGGGGTCATTTCAGTAAAATTTGTGAGTATCTGTTTGTGGGATCCTGAGAAAGGTAATACCCTGTCGGGCACATTGGTCGTCTTTTTCTCGTAGTATGTGAGATGATATATCGTAACAATATTCCCAACATGGGGGAACATCATAACATGAAATATTGAAGATGCCACTGCACTCATAACATACTTGTAGCTACGACCTAATAGAATATTGTAATCAAACTAGGCATCAAGGACCTCTATATCGATGAGAATGGTTTTCTTAGACAGCTCTACAAGAATGTCCTGAAAAATACGCAAGGGAGTGGAGGGGTGCCCATCATATGCTTTGATGGTAATGGGTTATGGTTTAAGTTTGGGGGAATCCATTTTCTACCAAAATTATTTTGACATGTTTCTGATGGATTCCTCACCATCAATAATTCAACGATGATGTAACATCCCAAATGGGTAATGTAGCAATACATGAACACAAAACTAGAGTAGAAGTGACAAATTATCTCAAAAAATGTGTATAGAACACATAGCCATCATATTATTATTAGAGCAACAAAATTATATTCCACTAAGTTGCCTCCAAGTGGGGAAAAGCAGGAATATGGACCATAAAAACGTTATTTCCGAAAAATTATGTTTTAGCAGGAAGAAATAATGCTTGGTTCCCTTATCATATGTATTAGGGCCTTCAAATATAAAATTTTATAAAAAACAAATCCCTTTTTCTAAGGTAAACAGATATCCCGACCTCAAGATGGCTTAAAAACACCCAAACCCCATGACTTAGGCTATGCAGAATTTCTGAAGCATATGATAGCATTATTCAGTGAGGGTTTCTACAAAATTATTATAGAAACTCATATATATAGAGTTTTATTGAACAATATGCTAAGAAAATAGAGATTTGATCTCCTTAATACATTATAGAAATAACCTGGCAAGGGTTTCTTGAAAGCTTGAGTACAAAAGAGTAGATCTAAATATTTAGCTCTAAAATAATGCAGTCTTACTAAAAAAATACATACACATGGTTGAATAATACAATAGAGGGATGAGAATCCATTCTTCTAGCTTTCCGGGAGAACGGTTGGCCCTTTCCCTAGGAAACTAACTCAAGTACAAGGGTTTAAACCCTGTTGCTGCAACTCTATGAAAAATGACGCAGTTCCTACAAAGGAATTCACTGTAGGAGATGAGGAATGCTTTGGCCAAGTTCCAAGATGTGAAATGTGCCTAGAAATCCTCCTAGCTAGTCTCTCAAGAGAAGGAAAGCTCCCTCTATTGATAAACAGACCCGGAAGTGGTGTTATCAATCCTCCACTGCAACACCCTGCAACACAGCACTATTATCTGTATAAATCACATTGTAGCTGAAGACTGATGCTTGGTATCAAGCCTGGATGTGGAGCAGTACAATGCAATACTCTCCCAAGAGGTCTCTCAAGGAAAGAGGTTGGATTCCCGCTCGGGAACACCCGATGTTAAACAACACAACAACCCTGCTAAACAACAAGATGAAGCAATAGTCTAAGCAGACCAATATCAAAATAATAATCTTAAAAAATGATCTCAAATGGCTGCCATCCTATTTCTTAAATATAATGTTATCTTTCTTGCCCTTGGCCCCACTCAATTAGGTCATTTCCTTCATGAGATCCATCTCCCTCCAAAACTGTGTTATTCTCTAATTAATCTCCACTCCTCCTTAATAACGCTGTTGACTTGGCCAAAGTTGACTGAATCAACATGATCCATACCCTGTTCACACATGGAGGATATTTATTTAGCTACTACAAGGGCTCCTTTCACACTTGAAGTGTTTTTATTTCTGCTCAAGAGACTTATGGGCCTCCTCACCCACTTATTCACCTACCTAGTGATAAAACATGTATAATATTCCATTTAGCTTGAAGGCTATTTTTTTGAAATATTACAGTCCTGCCCTCCAAAATTTTGTTTGTCCTCAAGCAACTGTATAAGGAGAGAAAAATTCCTCCCCTCCTCTTCTTGTGGCCTCCTCATCAACAGTCCCCACCACTACTCAAAATAGTCTGCAATAAATCTTCCCTCCAATGTTTCCTCCCAAGTATGCAAAGCCACTTGGCTCACATCATAGAAAGGTGGAAGGTGTAAGTGGAAACCTCCTTTCTATCCAATGGCCTCCTCAAGGTAGGAGTGATGACAGACATGGGGAATCTCATTCCCAATGACTGACTCCCACACCCATGCTATCATCCAAATGAGATGAGCCATTCTAGGTAGATCATCAAAGAAATCATCAACCCCTGGTTTGTGCAATGTATTTGGGCTGAAATGTCATAGCCTCTCTCCATTTATGGTAAGCATGGGGTTGCTGCTGATCTTGGGTTGAAATTTCATGGCCTCCAAGAATGGCCCAAGTTAACCCACAAAATAAATTAGCCATGAAGTTCCTCCTCCAAAAATTCAATTTCTTCAAATGCCTCCTCCCATATGAAGACAAGAGGTGTTATGTGGCAATCATGGTTTACCCATTGTTTCTCCTGAAACATGAAACATGTAAAGTAGGAAGAATCACACTCCCAGTGGGCATCTCCAACTCATCTAGCACTCTCCAAACAAAGCTCCCCATGGACATATTAATATCAGCAATACATGGAAGAAAAAAGCAATGAAAACAAGCTATCATATGACAACCGAAGAGTGGATCATAGTTCCTCACATGGAACCAGCGCAGTGCATCCCTTGCATGCATCAAAACAAGTAATAAAAAGTGCTCTCCCAACCACTTGTTTGCTTCCAAAATCATCTTAGAAGATAGAAGCATGAAAGTACAATGTGGTGTCAATGGTGCACACCAAGAATTATGTGGCTTCCCCCACAAACCATTAATAAAATAGCCAATCTCAATGTTGGAAGTGGCTTCAAGTACATCATCATATAATATGCAAGAAGGGACAATTCTCATTGGTACAACATGCTACTCATATAAAGTAAAGAAGTACAAAACATAATGTGAAATTGTATCTTCTCCACCATGTACTTGGAACATTGAGCTGAAATCACTCAATTGGAGATTCCCCCTCACCTCCAGAGAGTAGGGAAGTGGTTGTGACATCCTCTCTGTAATATCCCAAAAAGGAGAATGCAGCAATACTTCACACAATATAAGAACTTACAGCAAGATAAAAAATAAATCTAAGTACAAATCAGAATATGCAAAAATATTTGTGCCATTTTAATATATTTGAGATGAATCAGTTACACAAGTACAAGATATATGTATATCTAGCCAAAAAGATGAGCTAGGATCACTTTGAAAACATGTGTGAAGCAGGTAGAGCGTAACTGTTGAGGCTCTGCAGCAAATACTGCGCTGTCTCTTCAACAGAATATAAACATGGAGCTGCATGTAGAAAAGAGAAATGCATATCTACTCAAAACTGGAGCTCTGATGATGCCAATATTCAAGATCTGACCATTGTGATGGATTCCCAAGATAACCCAGAAAAGATTTTCCAGATCTGCAACTTTGGAAAAATCACCTCCCCAGGGTTTGATCCTTGATCTGCTGGGAAATACATATCCGAAGCTAGATCTGAAGAACAGATTTTTGAAATGTATGCTTAGATCAGATCTATGCTTGAAGGGTTGATCCATTCCTCAAATCTATGAGCTATAAGCTCTAGATCTAGCTTCTCAATCCTCCAAAAGATGATTACAGCTGTTGCAACACAACTGCCTCTGAAAACTGTGCTGTGAGGGAAAGAGCGGCCCTCTACCTACTGAAAAATGCTACAATAAGATCCAGGATGATGGTGAGAGTGATGGGAATGTGAAGGAATGATCCTCCACTGGATTTCTAGCTAAAGTTCTAGCAACTTCCTTCCTCCTTTCATATCTGCAATATGGACAACGTTATTCTTGGAGAGAATATTGCTGCTAGGAGGTTAATAAAATTTGGCTTGATGCCAGATCTGTAATGTGGCTCTGGGAGTGCTGATCTATAAGCCCAAGTGATGGGAATAATCCCTCACCTTTTTCTCCAGCTGAAGTACTGAAGACAACTTCCACCTTCCAAACCGATCTTCAGAAATCCGTAGATTTCTGAATATGAATGTTCTGCAGAAAGTAGAAAAAGGAAATGGCACTTAAAGCTTGATATATAATGAAGTACAAACCTCTTCCTTAGATATCACTCAAAGAAATAGGTGGGATTTCCACCCAGGAACACCCTATGCTAAGAAGCACCTGTAATCTCTGCTAAACAGCCCAAGAATGCAGTGGAATGTCACTTAACAATTCCAGATCTAAAATATCATACATCAAAATAATCCAAGATGCCTTCCACCTTTGCCTTCATCTCCTTTATAATGATTGAGCCATCCCAAGCTTTGGCCCTAATCTCAACTACACTGTCTCATGTCGATAAGATCCTCCTAGTGGGACATCATTGATTAACCAAATCAACCAGATAGTCTAGGTGCAATGTACACCTCTTCCATCATGTGTGCTTCATTTGCACATGATCCTCCATGACTTGATCATTAATGCTCAATGACCCTTTGTTTGACATCTTCAAGATCTTAGTTGACTAAATCAACCCTCCATGATCTCTCTCATTAAATGAGACATGATCTCCCATCTCATTCACATTAGTAGTTGCTCAACTACCTATTTTTTCATATCTAGTCTAGATTAATCCACATTCACACACACAAAGTGGATATTTATTCTTATTGAGAATTGTGGGTCCCTCCACCCTTTTATTTACTTAATTCATTAAGAAAATAAAGGACTCTAATATTCCAAATATAATGTGAAAATTTGGGAATATTACACTCTCTATCACCATCCAGGCTATGCATATCTTCATATGCTGAAATATATCATGCTAGATGCCCTCCCAAGTGAACTTCTCTGTCAAAGAATGATATGCATCAAAGTGCATGGAAAGGAAGTCCTCATGTGCTACATGTAGTAGCTTCTCCTTGAGCTCAGAAGATTTAGTCAAGAATAATCTGCCATAGGAATAGATGACCACATCATCCACCATATATCTATCATCTCCACCCAGGTCATAAAGAATCATGCAAGCACCAAGATCCTTGGAGTACTCTACCAAGAGTTGAGACCTCCAATATGGATCAATCCTCCTAATAGACAATGCTAATGATCTGAAATGTGACTCCACATGCTGCTGTCTTCTCCTTTGACATCCCCCATGCCAAATTCATCCTCCAAAATTCTGCCATGCCCATCATGTAGCTACTCATGCTCAAATAGAAGTAGTGATCTTTGGAAGTTGGCCTCCCATGGGAAGCTCTCATCCAAAAAGAATCTCCTGGTCTTGGCCAATGTAAGCATGAGTGGCCTCCATCTACTCCAATGTATGGAGGATTCCTTCCTCAAATAAAGTACCCTCTATTTCTCCAAATCCATGGAGAAACTCTCTTGCACCATGAAGGTGCCATCCTACATCACTGCAGCAACTTTTGTCAGCGCAGTATATGTAGTGAGAGTGGGTAACGCTGAAAATGGGAGAATTTCTCCCTCCTCCCTGAGTCTATCCCAAACTCTCTGCGCTGTACTAGACTCCTCCAAAGTATTCACCTCTCTGGAATCTAAGAGTGGTGAACCAAATGGAAAGATGTCTCTTACCAACTATAGATCTAGTGGCCTCCCAGGTGGAATGCCTCCATGTAATGAGACATCAATGTCAAGAGTATACTGTACATATGGATGGGCAACTTTCCCTTTCCCTCACAACGCGAATCATTTTGCCTCTTCTTTGCACTAGCTCTCTGAAATAGACAGGGGTGTGTGCTCCTCATCAAGTGATGTTGACCTTCCTCCCTACCTTCTCCTTTCATCTACAATGTCTCACAATCATGCTGCTTATTGATTTCGCTTTGTCCTCCATATGTGAGATCTTGGGGAATTTCTTGCAATGATACAAGCATTCCTCCTGTTGCAACACATTGTGCTCCTCCTTCCTCTTCATGAGGGACTAGATATTCTCTAGATGTGACAACGTTGTTTCCCCCATCCTTCTCTTCTTCTTCATTATGAATGGGAGTCACCTGCTCAATAAGAAGATCCTCTTTTGAAAAAGGAACCTTCATGCCCTCTTGTCCAAAGTCATGAAATAGAGACCTTTCCTCTAGGAAAGTGTTATGCAAGATGTGAGCTTCTCCAATATTTTTCTGAAGTTGACTTGAGTTTATAAGTTTTTCTAACCCATGCACAAGTTTTGATTGTTTTGGTTTGTTTGGCTCTACCAAGAGTGATTTAGAATGTTTTCCATAAAACCTCTCCACTAACCTCTTATTGAACCTTGCATAAGAATAAATATGGGATTTTTTTTAATGAGAATGACTCAAATATCCACCAAGCATAGGCCTTACCTTAAAAGTGCAGTGCTGCAACTCTGATGGCTTCATCTTCAGAAACTTGGTGCTGCTACAAATAGGTGTGTAGCTCCTCCACCCAAGCTTTGGCTGAACATGTTGATGATCAATCAAAAGTAGATAGAGAAAATCTATCCATGTAATGCTGCTTTCTCCACTCCATCTTGATCTTGCAAAACTCCTGGAAAGTGATATGATCTCTAAACTTCTCAGCTTGAGATTCATACTCCTGCAGAAAATCACTAAGAGATTCCCTCTTAGGCATTCCTCCTTCTTTCATATCTCTCATGATAGATCTAGGCATTTGACTGCACTATGCATAATAGGGTTTAGCTACATGCTTACACCTATCATATACCAATCTAGATCTGGCTCTAGATCCAAACTCCTTGAGAGATTCCATCTCCCTTCTCCTTTTCTTGAGATCTTCGTTAATGCTCTATATATATTCAGGAAGAAGCTTTGATAGCCTCTCCTCCTTCCTTCCTCCACATAATGGAGTCTTCTCTCTTCTGTACATTTCTTCTTATCCTTATTCTCTTGATAGCATAATGGCTGTGATCCACAGGCTGAGCCAAGACTATGCTCTGATACCACTGTAATATCCCAAATGGGGAATGCAGCAATACATGAACACAAAACTAGAGTGGCAGTGAAAAATTATCTCATAAAATGTGTATAGAACACATAGCCATCATATTATGATTACAACAGCAAAATTATGTTCCACTAAGTTGCCTCCAAGCGGTGAAAAGCAACAATATGGACCATAAAAATGTTGTTTCTAGAAAATTGCATTTTAACAGGAAGAAATAATGCTTGCTTACCTTAGAATATGTATTAGGGACTTCACATATAAAAGGGGATAAAAAACAAATCCCTTTTTTTAAGTTAAACAGATCTCCCGGCCTCAAGATGGCTTAAAAACACCCAAACCCCATCACTTAGGCTATGCAGAATTTATGAAGCATATGATAGCATTATTCAGTGAGATTTTCTACAAAATTATGATAAAAGCTCATATATCTAGAGTTTTATTCAACAATATGCTAAGAAAATAGAGATTTGACCTCTTTAATACATTATAGAAATAACTCGGTAAGGGTTTCTTGAAAGCTTCGGTACAAAAGAGCAGATATAAATATTCAGCTCTCAAATAACGTAGTGTTACTGCAAAATTACATATAAATGGATAAATAATACAATAGAGGGATGAGAATCCCTTCTTCTAGCTTTTTGGGAGAAGGGTTGGCCCTTTCCCTAGGAAACTAGCTGAAGTACAAGGGTTTAAACCCTACTGTTGCAGCTCTATGAAAAATGACGTAGTTCCTATAAAGGACTGTGTTGTAAGAGATGAGGAATACTTTTTCCAAGTGCCAATATGTGAAAGGAGCCCATAAATCCTCCTAGATGATCTCTCAAGAGAAGGAAAGCTCCCTCTACTGAGAAACATACCTGGAAGTGGTGTTATCAATCCTCCACTGCAACACCCTGCAACACAGCACTATTCTCTGCAAAAATAATGTTTTAGCTGAAGACTGATGCTTGGCCTTAAGCCTAGATCTGGAGCATTATAGTGCAATACTCTCCAAAGGGATCTCTCAAGGGAAGAGGTGGGATTCCCACTTGGGAACACCCGGTGCTAAATAACACAGCAACCCTGCTAAACAACAAGATGAAGCAATAGTCTAAGTAGACCAATATTAAAATAATAATCTCAAAACATGCTATCAAATGGCTTTCGTCCTCTTTCTTAAGTAGAATGTGAGCTTGCTTGCCTTTGGCCCCACTCAATTAGGTCATTTCCTCCATGAGATCCATCTCCCTCCAAAACTATGTTATTCTCTAATTAATCTCCACTCCTCCTTAACAGAGTTGTTGACTTGGACAAAGCTGACTGAATCAACATGATCCAAACCTTGTTCACACATTGAGGAGCTTTATTTAGCTGCTACAAGCCCTCCTTTCACACTTGAAGTGTTTTTATTGCTGCTCAAGAGACTTACGGGCCTCCTAACCCACTTATTCACCTACCTAGTGATAAAACAACTGTAATATTCCATTTAGATTGAAGGCTAAATTTTTGGAATATTACAGATGAATGTTGATATTCTAAATGGTGACCAGAATCTGGAAGGTGACTAGCGATGGAAGGTGTGGCGTAGCGTTGTCCATGTTTAAATCCATGAAATTAGAATCGATATGGTAGATTTATCCTAATGCAGAAGGAAGGGATTTTTCTTGGGTTGGGAAATATTGCAACACCTCAAGTGATGACATAGCTAACGGGGATTGGGATAGATCATCAACGATGTTGTAGCTATGAGTTTCTTTGACATATGCCCTGCTCAACGTAGTGGTCCTTTGGCCATACATGGGATTGTTTCTAAGGTAATTCGAGGTAATTTTAAATGGCGCAGAGTTTTAGTTGTGGTTGATGTCGAATGGTTTGTTTTTGGAGGGGTTTTGTAGTCCCTATTTCATGTTTGCGGGAGGAAGTCATATTCTTTCATGTAGATGTCATGATTGGTGGAATCTATGGAACTTCCACCAAGAGTATTTTGATATTGTTGTTGTGAGGGTTCATGTTGTTTATTTACCACTCCTTGGTGGGGGAAGGGACTAGGCATTACTACAGGTTTCTGATTCCCCCCTCAGTATATCTCATCTTCTTCAACTCAAGCAGTTGAAGGAAATGGCGGGTGTAATGGCAATACTCTCCATAAATAGCACAAACATTATTAGTCCTTATACTAGTATTATTTCTTTTCTTTTATGAGTTCTTATTTATCTATCCCTAGTTTTGGTTTTAGTGAGGGGGATTGCACCCAGTCAGTACCCCCCTACCCAAATTCTCCCTTTAGTTTTCCCTTTAATTTATTTTTATTTGCATAATTTTAGTTCTTATTTTGGTTTTATCATACTTGATTGTGAAAAATAATTTCGTTGTTGTGGGAAAGAATGGGTTGTACAAAAATAATCCCAATTTGTACAAAATTAACCCCAATATTAGGTTGTGTTGGGGGGAGATGCTACTAGGATGCAATAAAAGGGAAGTAGGGATTCCCTTGCCCTGGGTTGTTGTAAGTGATTTTGGAGGTGAACACTGCCTCTGTGGTACATGAGGGGAACTAACCACTTTCCATGGGAGGGTGTTGACTCCCCTACATGGTCAAATATTGGCCATTTTTCCCAGCATGGCTCTGCAAGGGTGCAGACTTATGAGGATAATACCCCATATTGGCTAATGGTTACACTGCAGATGGTGTAATATATGTTTGGTAAGTGGTTAGACCATGATAAATGTTTCCATATTGTTGTAAAGTGTTTATAGGTTTATTTTGGGCTATGGTGCCATTAAATCCATATGCAGTAGTTGATGCTCCTATTGTTCCTAGTATAAAAGACTTCAACCGAGGGGTAGATGGGAGGACATGATAAAGGTATCCAGACTAAGTATAAATCATCTCAAACTATTCAGCCTTACTGATACCTAACTCGTCATTTTTTCGGAATTTTATAGCGACCCATTTTGATATATTTTCTATGATAGATTCCAAAAATAATTCGAGGACAAGGTCCTCATCTAGTTGTACCTTCAATTATCCATTCATGGAAATGGTTCGAGATATGTATGGAAGACATTTGATGGAAATGGGTGAGCATCTCTAGGCCAGTGTCTTGGAATATTGGGAGTTGGAAGAAAGTAAGAAATGAGTTGGATATAGAGTCAAATCTTGCATGGGAACCAATGGCTTCACTTATGTACCACTTCACCGAAGGCCTTGTGAGGATGCATTGAAAGAGTCATAGGCGAACTGAGTCATCTGTGATACTTTTAGATGAACTCCATAGATGATAGCTCATTATATGGTTTCATGGAAATTCCCCTTGTTTCCCTTGGAATTTTGTTATATATGAAGGTAACATGGTTGGCATAGGGGGCCAATTCTGATTATGAGAAATGGAGTAATTTTTCAGCTTACTTAGATTAAGGATATTTAGCGGTGTTAAAATTGGGACTTTATTTGCCATTGAAAAATTATTTTTAATGATGATGTGAAAAGTGTAGAAATTATATGCACTAAGCATGCATATGTCCAAGATCCACCTAATCTCACACTATTTAACTTTATGCAAGATACTAAATCTATTCCACTTGTTAATCTTTTGCGAAAATATTTATTGCACACACATGTGAACCATAAACAAAAATATTCAATTGCACATAACACAGTTTTTAACCAGGAAATCCTGAAGCTGAAAACCCCAACTATATATTATGTAACATGGAGATCATATGAAAAACTCATACAAACATACAAAGCTTATCACAAGCTCTCAGTACAGTACAATCGTCATGGACTAATCAGGCCCAATCTTGCAAATCCATGCACCGATCTTTGCCACCTGCTAGCCTGCCTTCATTGCGCAATATCTGCTGAAGAATAGCTCTGAATGAATTAAAATTACCCTTTCTTGCACTGCGCAATCCTCATTGGCATCTCCACGATGTGTTTGATGCAATCAATGCATCACTATAGTCACAACAGATAGTCTATCTTTCCCTTTCACCTATCTCTCCACTGGTCTCCACTGAAACTGTCATGCACTGTAGTTAAATTCTGTATTGTTTAGTTGATTAATGAGTTATTATTTGTGAATTAATTAACTAATTAATTCACTCCAATCTCACTAGTGTATCAATCAGTTAGACTAGATACAACTAGCTCAACTGAGTCTAACTGAGTTAAACTGAATACAACTCCATAACTACTTCTTCCAACCGTGTCATAACTCTGCCACTTGAGTTCTAACTGAGTCCTCCATGCATTAGCTCCAGTAAACCCTTAGGAATAGTGTAATTCCTTATGTCAGCTGATGTGCCACATCTTTGTACTGAACTAAAGTGCTCCAAGAGAATAAGTTACTGTTTAGAGTCTGATTGTTATTAAGAGCTAATAATAATCGACATGCATCTATTTTTAAATTGACGATCTATAAATAGAATTCACCCAATATTCTAAAAATAGAATTTCATCTATTTTTCCAACTTGATCAACCATCCACAAATAGCATCCTGCAACTTCTAAAATATGATCATCATGTCTAAAAATAGACATAGTCTAAAAATAGACTTGTGCCAAAAATAGCCTGCGGGCCCACTTAGTGAAGGTGACTCTTTTCACTAAGCTCATCATCTTGTGGAATCTCAAAACTCCCTCTCAAAAAGATAGAGATTATCCTTCACCCTGATCCTACCTCTATGGTATTCGCATTTGCTCCTGGTGAGTGCCTTCGTTAGAATATCTGCATCCTGATCCTGCATAGGAATGTACTGAAGCAACATGATCTTCTGCTGCACACAATCTATGATATGATGATACCAGATATCAATATGTTTAGATATATAATGAAACACATGATTAAATGAGAGTTTAATGCAACTCTGATTATCACAATATATCACCATGGGATCTAAATGTGAACCAAAAAAACCAACCAGAATCTTCCTCATCCAGATAGCTTCACATGCAACTAAAATTGCTTCCATGTATTATTCTTCCACTGAATTGAGCGCCATGGATATTTCTTTCCTGCTGTACCAAGAAACTATCGTAGATCCGATACTGAAAATTCCCCCTAATTTGTTATTTCTGTCTGTTGGGCTTCCTGCCCAATCTGCATCCGTGAAGCCATGTAACTTCACCTCATCCGTCTATCTATACCATAAACCATACTCATATGTGCCACTAAGATATCTCAGGACATGCTTGCCTACCTTCCAAAAGAGCTTGGTAGGCTTAACCATCGCTTGTGAAAGCTGGTTCACCGCATAGCATATGTCTGGTCTTGTATTGACTAAATACATGAGTGAACCCACCAACTGTTGATAAACAGTGGCATCCACTACCTCTTCCATTGTAGCATCCTCTTTCTTCAAATTTCCTGGAAGAGGAGTGTCGATAGGCTTGCAACCTTGCATGTGAAACGTCTCCAGTATCTCCCAAGCATGTTTGCCTTGAGACACAAACAGTTCACCTTCCCGCTGCCATATTTACAATCCTAGGAAATAATGAAGGACGCCTAAATCCTTCATCTCAAACTCCTTTGCAAGATTTGCCTTGCATGAGTGTATCAACTGCTCATCACCTATTAGTATTAAATCATCAACATAAAGTACAATGATTAAAAGCTTACCCTCCACCACAATCTGGTATAGTTTTGCATCCGCCTCACTCTTGGTGAAGCCAAATCTAGTGAAATAGTTGTCGCTCCGAGTGTACCAAGCACGGGGTGCTTGTTTTAGCCCATACAATGCTCTTTAGAGTCTGCACACATGCGACTCGCTGTTGAAGATCTCAAATCCTTTAGGCTGCTCAATGTACACCTCTTCCACAATGATCCCATTAAGGAACACAATCTTCACATCCATATGATGAATGTGCCAACCCATCTGCGCTGAGAGAGAAAGGATGGTACATATGGAAGAATACCGTGTGAAAGGTGCAAAGGTTTCTTCATAGTTAATCCCCTCAATCTGTGAGAAGCCTTGAGCAAAAAATATTGCCTTATACTTCTCAACACTCCCATCAAAAGCTTGCTTTACCTTGTAGATCCATATTGATCCTACAAAAGATTTTCCCACCGGCCTTGGAACAATATCCTAAGCACTGTTTCTGACAATGGATTCATACTCCTTCACCATGGCATCTACCCATGTGGGCTCCTGCACTTCTTCTTCAAAAGAAGATGGATCTGTCATGATACACTTTCTCATAAGAGCCATGTATCCAGTATAACAGTCAAGTGACTGTCTCTGTCTACGCTGTGATGTAGGAACTCCTACATTCTGTGCCGCATCCACCTTCAGTCTCTCAGCTTCTGTGGTACACTTTTTGCCTTGTTTGATGTTTGGTTCTGCATGAGTGGACTCCTCCACTCCATGAATCTCCTCCTATGGTTGATCCACATCCAGAGGCTCATATTTTGGAACAAGAAGTTCCTCCTCCACATGCAAGTGTAGCTCCCTCTCAAGCGACAAATTCATGGCCTTCACCTCATTGAATTTTATATCCCGTCGCATAATAGTCATTAGACTGTTTGTCAAATACACACGATAATTATGGGGTGTTTCAATGTACCCCAAAAATATCCCAACTTCTGCAGTCGGCTCTAGCTTCTTCCTTGCTTCCTTTGTCACATGAATGTAAACAGGTGAGCCAAAAATCTTCAAATGAGAAATATCAGGATTCTTACCAGAAAAATCTTCTTCAGGTGTACTCATGCCAAGTACTCTATGAGGACAACGGTTTTTCACATAAACCGCAGTGTTGCATGCTTCCGCCCACAAGTGCATCGGTAGGCCCTAGTCATGCAACATCGCTCATGCAAAACGCATAATCATTCTGTTCTTTCTCTCCATGACCCCATTCTGTTGTGGGTTATGAGGCACTATGAGTTCCCCGCTTTGCTACAGAAGTCTTTGAATTCACCCAAGATGTATTCACCACCATTATCACTCAGAGATTTCATTTGCTTCCCCATCTCCTTCTCCACCAATGCATTGAACTCACAGAACTTTGAGAATGTTTCACTCTTCTTCTGCATGAAGGAGATCCAGCATCTACGAGAATATTCATCAAAAAATATCACATAATACCTTTGTTTTTCCGTCGAAGCAACCGAGAATGGTCCACACACGTCTGTGTGAATTCTCTCCAGGATCACCGAAGCATGGTTCTCCTTCTCATGAAAGGTGATCTTCACAAACTTACCTATTGTACATCCTTTGCACTGATCTGACTGTGCAAGAGTAACCTTTGGAAGTCCAGTATAAATTTGCTACAAAATCTTCAAAGCGCCATGGTGAAGATGGCCCAATATCCTGTGCCATAATTTTCCCTCATCCTATCTCACCACTTCTTCTACTTTTCCCACCATTGCAGTGTAGCCATCTACCTCCATCTTGTAGAGATTCTTAATTTGAACCACTATCTTCTTGGTTTAACCCGTTGTTTTATGTCTAAGGAAGGATTTTCCCTCACTCAAAACAACATCATAACCCCTGTCTTCCAGCATTGCGATCGAGACCAAGTTCTTCTTCAAACCTGGAACATGCATGAAATTATTCAACAAGAATGGATTACCGGACTCCCTCTCAAAGGTAATGGTCCCAATGATAGTCGCACTGTACCAACCATAATCACCCATCTCTATATGCATCTGAAGATCCTTCTCCTCCAAGTCACTAAACAACTCTTTGTCTCCCGTCATATGGAAAGATGCACCACTATCAAGATACCACACCGATCCCATGCAGCTTGAAACCAAGCATGTGAGAAAGGAAAAATCCAGCTCAAATTGCAAGGCTAAGGCCTCTCCAGTTGTAGATCCAACAGTCTTCTTATTCTTCTTATTCTGTGGACAGTTAGTGGTGAAATGTCCATGCTCGTGACTGTGAAAACACTTCACTTTGGAAAAATCTTGCTTCTTTCCTTTAGCACCAGATTTTGAAGAAGATTTCTTCCCCTTCCCTTTCATTGCTTTGGCAGCCAAAGCACAATTCTCTTCATCTTCATTCTTTGATGAAGATCCATCCCTGGTACCCCACCTTATCTCCTCCTGCACAAGATCCGACCAAAGTCGCTCCCGTCCATTGACAGAGTCTTCGTAGCTATGCCAACTCTTTGAAAGCCCAAGGAGAGCCAAGCTCACCAAGTCTTCATCATCAAAAATAACCCCCACACTTCCCAGTTCATCCTTGCATTAGACAAACTTCGTGATGTATTTTTGAATATTGTCGCCTTTCTCCATTTTTATTTTTCTGAGCTTGTATTTAAGCGCCAAATTCCTCTGGTCACTTCTGCTTTGGAAAAAGTCTGTCAAAGCCTTCCACATTAAGAATGGAGTGGCTTTCCCATGAAGGCTAGACACAATATGGTCCATCACACCTTCCAACATAATCCTCCTTGTCTTTGCAGTCTTCTTTTTCCATGCATCAAGTAATGCAGCATCGCTAGATCCCGGCTTAGGAACATAGCTATTGATTAACTCCTTCAGCCCATTATCCTCCAACACTGCCTCCATCATATCCTTCTAGGCTATGTAATTTGAGCTCCCATCAACAACATACTCCAATCTCAACTCGTTGAAAGACATTTCAATGTATACTCGATTTCTGCACCAAGAATGTTCTATAGCAAATTCGAATTTTCCACCGGCACAAACTCACTTCACAATTGCAATCTTCAATTAAAAATGCTCCGATACCATGTAGAAATTATATGCACTAAGCATGCATATGTCCAATATCCACCTGATCTCACACTATTTAACTTTATGCAAGATACTGAATCTATTCCACTTGTTAATCTTTTGCAGAAAATTTAATTGCACACACATGTGAAGCATAAACAAAAATATTCAATCGCACATAACACAGTTTTAATCGAGAAAGATTGAAGCTGAAAACCCCAACTATATATTATGTAACACGGAGATCATATGAAAATATCATACAAACATACAAAGCTTATCACAAGCTCTCAGTACAGTACAATCGTCATACACTAATCAGGCCCAATCTTGCAAATCCATGCACCGTTCTTTGCCACCTGCTAGCCTGCCTCCACTGCAAAATCTCTGCTGAAGAATAGATTTGAATGAATTTGAATTACCCTTGCTTTCATTGCACAATCCTCATTGGCATCTCCATTGTGTGTGTGATGCAATCAATGCATCACTATAGTCACAACAGATAGTCCATCTTGCCCTTTCACCTATCTCTCCACTAGTCTCCACTGAAACTGCCATGCACTATAGTTAACTGCTATATTGTTTAGTTGATTAATGATTTATTATTTTTGAATTAATTAGCTAATTAATTCACTCCACTCTCACTAGTTTATCAATCAGTTAGACTAGATACAACTAGCTCAATTGAGTTTAACTGAGTTAAACTGAATACAACTCCATAACTACTTCTTCCAACTGTGTCATAACTCTGCCACTTGAGTTATAACTGATTCATTCATGCATTAGCTCCAGTAAACCCTTAGGAATAGCGTAATTCCTTCTATCAGCTGATGTGCCACATCTGTGCACTGAACTGAAGTGCTCCAAGAGAATAAGTTGTTTAGAGTTTGATTATTATTAAGAGCTAATAATAATCGACATGCATCTATTTTTAGATTGACGATCTATAAATAGACTTCACCCAATATTCTAAAAATATAATTTCATCTATTTTTCCAACTTGATCAACCATCCACAAATAGAATCCTGCAACTTCTGAAATATGATCATCATGTCTAAAAATAGACATAGTCCAAAAACAGACTTGCGCCAAAAATAGCCTGTTGGCCCACTTAGTGAAGGTGACTCTTTTCACTAAGCTCATCATCTTGTTGAATCTCAACACAAAGGAGTTCCCTGTGGGGCTTTGTCAGATGGGATACCTGAAGGGATAATGTGTGGATTCCTCGAAGGGTGTAATGTTCCAAAATTTTCATGCAGATAATTGGAACATTAATTTTTGCTAATTTCACATAGGAGGAGAATAAATGGGTAAAGAGACCCATGCATAATGAAATTATAAATAAAATCCCTCATAGTATGAAAGGGGATCATCTTTGGAGCTGGTTTGCACCCCCTCATGTGTTAATAGAGTTATTTGCAAGTAGACAAGGTCAAGTTTGACCAAGTCAACAATGCTACCATAGGAGGAGTGGCTTACTTAGGAAGCCAACACAGTGTGAATGGGGAAAGGGATATTTGGTGGAGGAAACCCTAATGGATGGGGCACATGGAGGAAGATATTTCATTTGTTCAAAAGGAGGACAAGGCAACCATTGTTTCTCATTCTTGTATTATTCATCTCATTGTCTAGTTAGACAATTGGAGCATTCTTTGCTGCTTAGCAAGAATTGCTGGAGGAATGCCTGCTTAGGATTCCTTCTCCTTCTTGAGAGGTATCTTGAGGGATTTTTCTTCATTTTCCTCACATCCAGGCTTGAGGCCAAACATCCTCCATCAAGACAACGTTATTTCTGCAGCAAAATAATACTGTGTTGCTGGGTGTTGCAGTGAGGGTTCACTACACCATCCCCTTCAGCTATTTTTCAGAGGAGGAGTCCCTCTTTCCTTTGGGATATCAGTTTGGAGGCATCCTAGAGCTTATTTCAGATTTTGGCATCAAGTCCAACTCATCCCATAGCCCTAAAACGCAGTTCCATCTAGTGACTGCATTATTTTGAGAGGAGATTTTGTAGTGGGGCTCTTGCAGAGTATTGGAGGGAGAGATATTTGGTGAAGGGGATCAGCCTTTCACTTGAAAGATCCATTGCAGAAGGCACATTCAATTTGAGCATCAGATTCAGCCATCTCCATCCAGTTCTATTTCTAAGTTGCTGCTGCTACCCAGCAACTCCGACATTTCTGTGGAATTTCCATTTTGTATGTTTTGCAGCCAATCCTTTAGGGGTTGTGCATTATTGTTTCTGGGGGTTTAGATCTTGCTCCCTCTATTGTATTTGAGCCTCATATTGACATATTTATGTATTGACACTTTTATGCAACAGTTTCCCTTCATGGACTGCACAGTCATAGCTTGAGCATACATATGTAGCAGTGGTTTTGTCATGGTTTATGTACTTGTTCTTTGAGGTTGAGCATTGATCATCTTGAGTATCATTTTCCTCAAGATATTGTACTCATTTGTTTCTACTATCATTTAATGATATGGCTATGGATTTCTCTCATGTTTCTATGAGTTGAGTGTTGCTGCTGCACCATTATTGTGCTTGCCTATTGTTGGAGCTCCAACTTTAGAATATCGGGAGATATTCTTTTGCTCAACCTGTGGCTTCAAGCCAAAGTACTAAATCCCTGAAGGGGGAATATTTCGATCTCTATAGATAAAGTCTGCAGATGGCTAGGTAGCCTTTGGATCTCATCCTTTTTTTTTAAAGGTGACATATCTAGTAAATGCCCCTGCAGTCAATCTCTAGAATAGAATTTCGATATTCCTCAGAAGGGAACTTTCCAGTGCTATCAAAGAGAGAGAAAATGAAGACTCCTTCATATGGAGAGAAATGGGAAGATAAGCTTACCAAGCTTCTTCCAAGATCCTTACCGAGCATTCATGAAGAATTTGAGAAGATAAGGAGGGAGATTTGCACAGAATCTCCAAGAGGGTTTGAAATCAAGTCAAAATCTATATTTTCTTGTAGGGGACGTGAGCATGCAGCTACACCCTATGATATACAGTGCAGTCACATGGCCAGTGTTGCCATGAGAGAAGAATAAGAAGAAGAAATGCCGAAGAAAGGGACTCTTAGAGGTTTCTTGCATGAGTATGAATCTCAAACCCAGAAGTTTAGAGATCATACTACCTTTCCGGAATTTTTCAAGATCATGGTGAGGAGGAGCAAGCAGCATGATGAGGATACATTTCTTCTATCTATCTTTGATGGTTCCCCTACTTGTTCAGACAAGGCTTAGATTGAAGAGCTAGACACCTTTTTGCAGCAGCATCAGATTCCTGAAGGTGAAGCCATCAGAGTAGCAGCGCTGCACTTGGGAGGTAAATTCTATGCATGGTGGTTATTTGAGTCTTTTACTTTGAAAAATTCAAATACCTCTTCATATGCAATGTTCATTAGAAATTTGATGAAGAGATTTGATAGGAGGAATTCTGAAATGCATGTAAAGAAAATAAACACATTCAAACAAACAAAACCCTTGCATGTGATGGAGGAAACCATAGACTCAAAAACATTTTAGAGAGCCATGAAGGAGGCTGATATCTTGCATAATGTTTTATTGGAGGCAAGATATTCATTTTTGGCACAAAGAGGCAAACATGTCTCTTTTTCAAAAAAGGATCCATTCATGGGAGGGTTGCCTACTCATGTTGAGGAAGCTAAGGGCAACAACTTTGTCATTTCTAGAGTTGATCTAGCACCTCATGCAGAGGAACGAGGAGCTCTTGCTCCAACTAGAAGGATTCTTGTAGCATTGCAAGGAAGTCCCTAGGATCTCATACATGGAGGTGCAAGCACAATCAATGAGCAACATGATTATGCAACACTACATCTGGGAGAAGGGGGAAGGGAGGAAGAGCAGCATCAGGTGATGAGAGGCACACACCCTTCTCTATTTCAGAGAGCTAGTACAAAGATTAGGAAGATTGTATTGCGCTATGAGAGAAAGGGTAAAATTTCCCAACCATATGTACAGTTCACTCTTGACATTGATGTCTCACTGCATAGAGGCATTCCACCAGGGAGGCCACCTGATCTATCATTGATGAGAGACATTTTGTCTTTGGATTCACTGCTCTTGGATTTTGGAGAGGTGAATAGTTTGGAGGAAAAATTTGGCATGGGGGATGTCAAAGTAGCAGACAGCAACAGGAGGAGAGCTACACATGCCAGATCACCAGCGTTGTCTCTTAGGAGGATTGATCCTTACTGGAGATCTCAGCTCTTAGTTGAGTACTCTAAGGATCTTGATGCATGCATGATTCTAGATGACCCAGTTAGAGATGATGAGTATATGATGGATGATATGGTCATCTATTCCCAGGCAGAGTCTTCTTGAATAGAGATTCTAATCTCAAGGAGAAATTGTTGCATGCATCACAGGAGGATTTCTTTTCCATGCACATTGATGCGTATCTTGCCTTGGAAGAAGATTTCATTTGGGAGGGCATATAGGAAGAAATATTTCATCATATGGAGAGATTCAGAGCCCGGATGATGATCGAGAGGATGTCACAGCCACCTTCCTACTCATGGAGAGTAAGGAAGCATTTTCAGTTAAGCCATTTTAGCTCAAGTCTTCTAGTGCATGATGGAGAATGTACAATTCCACCTTATGTTTTGTACTTCTTGTCTTTTCATGAGCAGCATATTGTACCAAGGAGGATTATTCCTTCTTGCATATTGTATCATGATGTACTTGGAGCCATTTGTAGCATTGAGATTGGCTATCTCATTGGTGTTTTGTGGGGAAAGCCACATGATTTTTGGTGTGCACCATTGACACCTTTTTGTACTTCCATGTTTATATCTTGTAACATGATTGTGGCAGAAAACAAGTGGCTGGGAGAGCACTTGTTTTTTTTTTATTTGATGCAGGCAGGGCATGCACTACGCTGGTTCCTTGTGTGGGACCTTGATCCACTTTCCGATTGTCATGTGACAACTTGTTTCTATTGGTTTTTTCCTCCATGTATTGTTGATATGTATATGTTCATGGGAGGTTTCTATTGGAGAGTGGGCTTAAGATTGAGGATGCCCATTGGGAGCATGATTCTCCTTACCATACATGTTGTACATTTCAGGAGAAACCAGGGGCTAACCATGACGGCCACATTACATTTCTTTTCTTATTGTGGGAAAAACCACTTGAAGAGCTTGAGGAGGCACTCCATGGGACATGAGGAGTTGGAGGAGTTTGCACAGTCAACTCTTTTTCCTTTGAGGATGAGGTGAGACTCATATATCAGCCACTCCATTTATATGAGAAAAACATATGGTGAGAGTATTTTTGATTTGCATGATGATTTATCTATATATATGCATCTCTTAACCTTATATGTGCATGGATTTTCTCAAAGAAGGATCATTCTTCCTTCTTGATTCGATGGTATACATAATTCCATTGTTGATGATCACTCCCTAAGGGGATATGGGGAGGATATTTCTTGGAGAGAACATGTTCACATTGCACATTACATCTTTTACCTTCTCCAAGAGATTGAGGTAGCAAGTAGATGGTGGGGAGGCCACCCATCATTTCATTTTCTATGGCAGTGGAGAGTGAAAATGTATTGGCTTCATTTGAGGGACCATTTTCCTTCTCGTTTACTTCACATGGCAGCCAAAATGATTTTCCTTATGGTTCCCTTGGTTGATATTGCTAGGGCTTCTTTTGGAGCATGATTGGAGGAGAGACACATTGGGTGAATGTGTCCTTGGAGGGAGAAATTCCTCACACCTTTTGCACTACATGTTCTAACAGGAACATGGGACATGATATGGTTACCTTAAAAACACATTTGTAACTTTATGAGGTGAGCCATATGTTGGAGGAGATGCCATATTTTGATGATTTCCAACTCATCATATATGGAGATACTTGGGCTAGCATGATTTGCAGCGTTGGAGGAGAGATCCTTGGGGATCTTGTCTTCATCTTGCCACTTGAGGGAAAGTATTTTGCAGCCCAAGATCAGAACTCTCTCTACACTTATCATGAGTGGAGAGATGGATAGCATGGGGTAGGCTACATTGTCTACCATGAGCAGATTTTCATCCCACCTACTTTGCCGGAGCCAAAGGTTGAGGATAGTTTCCAGGAGTTGCCTAGTTGGAAGGTGAATCATTTTGCATGGCCCATAGCTGGGAGATGGAGGATCCACCTGAGGAATATGTTCCTCAAACATTTCACAGAATCCATGCCTTGAGAGGAGGCTTTCCAGTTCTGTCCTTACAGTTGCTTGAGGACAAGCAACATTTGGGAGGGGAGGATTGTAATGTTCCAAAATTTTCATGCAGATAATTGGAACATTAATTTTTGCTAATTTCACATAGTAGGAGAATAAATGAGTAAAGAGACCCATGCATAATGAAATTATGAATAAAATATCTCATAGTATGAAAGGGGATCATCTTTGGAGCTGGTTTGCACCCCCTCATGTGTGAACAGAGTTATTTTCAAGTAGACAAGGTCAAGTTTGATCAAGTCAACAGTGCTGCCATAGGAGGAGTGGCTTACTTAT
This sequence comes from Pinus albicaulis, assembly GCA_034641835.2. NCBI lineage: Eukaryota > Viridiplantae > Streptophyta > Pinopsida > Pinales > Pinaceae > Pinus > Pinus albicaulis. The sequence goes on along the minus strand of CM076574.1, from coordinate 525,301,499 downwards.
GAAGCCAGCACAGTGTGAATGGGGAAAGGGATATTTGGTGGAGGAAACCCTAATTGATGGGGCCCATGGAGGAAGAGCTTTCATTTGTTGAAAAGGAGGACAAGGCAACCATTGTTTCTCATGCTTGTATTATTCATCTCATTGTCTAGTTAGACAATTGGAGCATTATTTGCTGCTTAGCAAGAATTGCTGAAGGAATGACTATTTAGGATTCCTTATCCTTCTTGAGAGGTATTTTGAGGGATTTTTCTTCATTTTCCTCACATCCAGGCTTAAGGCCAAGCATGCTCCATCAAGACAGCATTATTTCTGCAGCAACATAACACTGTGTTGCTGGGTGTTACAGTGAGGGTTCACTACACCATCCCCTTTAGATATTTTTCAGAGGAAGAGTCCCTCTTTCCTTTGGGATAGTAGTTTTGAGGCATCTCAGATCTTATTGCATATTTTTGCATCAAGGCCAACTCATCCCATAGCCCTACAGCATAGTTTCATCCAGTGATTGCGTTATTTTGAGAGGAGCTTTTGTAGTGGGGCTCTTACAGAGTATTCGAGGGAGAGATCTTTGGTGAAGGGGATCAGCCTTTCACTAGAAAGATCCATTGGAGGAGGCACATTTAGTTTGAGCATCAGATTCAACCATATCCATCCAGTTCTATTTCTAAGCTGCTGCAGCTACCCAACAACTCCGACATTTCTGTGGAATTGCCATTTTGTATGTTTTGCAGCCAATCTTTTAGGGGTTGTGCATTATTGTTTCCGGGGGTTGAGATCCTGCTCCCCCTATTGTATTTGAGCCTCATATTGACATATTTTTTTATTGACACTTCTATGCAGTAGCTTCCCTTCATGGGCTGCGCAATCATAGCTTGAGCATACATATGTAGCAGTGGTTTTGTCAGTGTTTATGTACTTGTTCTTTGAGGTTGAGCATTGATCATCTTGAGTATCATTTTCCTCAAGATCTTGTACTCATTTGTTGCTACTATTATTTAATGAAATGGCTATGGATTTCTCTCATGTTTCTATGAGTTGAGTGTTTTTGTTGCACCATTATTGTGCTTTCCTATTTCTATAGCTACAACTTTAGAATATCGGGAGATATTCTCATTGTTGTAGAAATTTACTAAAAAAGGAATATTACAAAGGGATGGTGTGAGGACTCCCAAAATGGGTGGTGTGTGGACTCCATTTTCAGGTAGAGAAATGAGTACCTTGAGGGGGAAGGGTACCAATAAAATTTTCTCCAATAAATCAGGAACCAATAATAGTGGTTGCGCAATGTCTTCTTCACCTAAATGGTGAGGGACTTTGCAAACCTTCCGGTAATGGGGGGGATTTTTTGGAAAATTCTGGAATGATGGGGTGTTGTGGGGTCCCCTATGGTGTATAATGGAGTATGTGATAATTTTTTGTGAGGTGGGGGGGGGGGGGGGGTATGTATCAAAGAAAACAAATCACGCACATAAAACAAAGAAACAAATAAAATGATTACTTTTGAATAGTGACTCCATATAGGTATATTTTTATTTGAATGATATGGAATAACTTGTTTAGGAATTTTTTCAACCCAAGTTTCTAAATTCTAAGTGATTACATCTTCAGGGGAAGTTTATATGCTTTTGAGGAGATTTAATGTACTTAGAGATGATGTTATTATTTATATATATGAATGAAAATTTTTAATGTGTAAAAAACATTCTAGGTTGGCTAACTATGATTACTTTTCCTTTAAGTTATACTATGTAATTAATCAAACAAGAAAAAGTGGTTTTTATTTGTTTTTGCATATGATAAAAATATCTTATGAAGACCTATTCATCCTTTCACTCTCAAAGTAACTAGGGCCTTGTGGAGATATATTTTGTAATGTTTATTGGGGCTACGTCCAAAAATAACTGGCAACACTTCCTGCAACAAAACGATTCAACCAAGGTATGGTTGGAGGCTTTAATGCTTCCCTCACCTCCACCTATAGGGAAGGATGTTGGAAAATTTTCCACTAAGATACCTTCGTACCATGGGGGAAGTAGAGTTGTTAGCTTCTTGGTAACCGATCATCAGTACTGAGCACTATAGCGGTTGGGTAGCCCCATAGAGTACTGCATGCATTGGGAGCTAATTTGAACCCCCTCCGAAATGAGTCTCTATGCTACTCGGGTAGTCATTTCTGTGTGATAATTAAAGGATTTTAAGCACCCTAAAAGGAAAATTATATGTTTCAAATTGTATAAAGATGTGGATATGCGATGATCCTTTACAAGTCCCCTAATTATGTTATGTTGTGATTGTTCCTTGAAATAAAATAAATCATGTGTGGATAATGGGCCACTTACTTGTTTTCAAATCATATTATATTACCATATAGGGAGGTGTAAAATGATTTATTTGATAAATCTTTCAAATGCAAGCCCATGATCGTCTGAAAGATGCAAGGGAAGCATGGAATACTCCTTTATGACTAACACTTGTTCCTAGTCTCGATAAATTGTTTTGAAAAATATTGAAAAGATTTGGTTAGTCAAAAGCATGTGTTGATTTAAGGTCACTTAATTTCATCCTGATTAAGCTATGTGATGTTTGAAAGAAAAACAAGTTGAAAATATGTGTGGATGATGGCCACTTGCTCACCCCCTAGTTAAGTTATGTTTGATGTGAAAATTTGTTCAAAGTAGAAAATAATTAATTTCCCTACTATTATTGGTTAGTAGAGTAATTAAGAAGTATATATAATCGGTAATAATTTGCATAAGTGTGGGAAATTCACTAAAGGATTCCCATCACTCAGGGAAGGAAAATTAACAAAAATTTTGTGCTCTTTGTGACCCATGTTGGTTATGTTCCACAGATATGCACGAACCATGTGCTTGTCTATGAAAAAAATTGCATGATCATCTACAAAAAAGAAATAGAATTACTTTTGAGTTGAGAAACAGGTCGAAGAGGCTTGCAAAAAATTCATAAAAATTACAGACAAAAAATTCAACGAAAATTCATATAGAATGGGGAATTTTGAGGTCTAATTTCTTGTAGAAGAGCTATCATATGAGATATAAAACACTTTAAGGGAATTCTTTGAGCAACGGTGCTCAAGAATTCTCAACAAGGAAGTATTTTCTTCAATCTCCAATGAAAAATTGTCTCTTTCAAAGAATCCAAGAGAAACTCTAACTAGTGGTAGAATCTCCCTCTCCAATGTAATGTAGGATTGACTTGGAAAAAAAATTCCAACATCACAAATCTCTAATGAAATGTTGAATTTCTTGTGAGAAATTTTCCCAATATAACATTGCTTCTTGTTTTTTGTCTTCCAATGGCCTCTTTATATAGAATTTTGAATTCACCCTTCCCTCCCTTAGCTAATTAATGAGAAAATGAATTGAGAGAAGGATAGGAGGATCCCTTGGGGGCTAAGTATCTCCAAGTCGACTTGAAACCAGTTTTCCTTTGGTGGTACATATCAGGGAATACCTATCCAAACTTGTGTGAAGTGGTCCCGAACTACTGACTCGGACTTTGGCTATCCCGTGTGACTATCAAAGAAAAAGTTGCACAATAGTTAATTTCTGTCTTTTGAGTGCCCGCATGATTTGATCCTTTAAATTAGACCTTTGGAAAAAAAATTATTTTTGTTTTTGAAGATGTATTCAGCTGAAAAATCTTCACTTTTACATGCTTCTATTTGACTCTGGATGTCATATGACTTGTACAAATGTGTGTACGATTTTTTCATATTAACAATAGGATTTCCCACCAAAATTCCTTTTAGATTAATTTGTGAATATTCTATAAGACTATTCATCGCACTTTGGTGGATGAAGGCTCTTATACATGTGTTATACCAACATCATGCTAGAAATATCTTAGCTCTCCAACACTCACCAATTCTACTACCGCTCTATAGGAATTTTGTGGACACCATTACGTATCTTAGTGGGTTCTTCCCAAGTTTTCCACTAGGCTATGGGGAAAGACTACTTATGTTGATGTTGAAGTCATCGATGCTCCTTTGGATTATAACCTCCTCCTTGGTCGTAGTTGGTTCTATGTTATATGAGATGTTTTGTATTCAGTATTTTGTGTTCTTTTCTTTACCCATGAAGGAAAGATAGCCACGATCGATCAAATAGACTATTGTGTGCTATCAACCCAACTTACCACTATAGGGAGTTCTATCCCACCTATTGGAAATAACCCTAGGACTTATGAAACTGTTAGTGCAAGTTTATTCAAAATCTCATCCCTTATTGGTGTATTTCATTTACCCTCGTTCGATATTCCTTCTTCTTCTACCATTGTTCCCATGCACATGGTATCTTTTGTCACCTATGGACCACATATATCACCTAACCCTTGGGTGGTGTATTCTTCTATATATGTAGAACTACATGGTGAGAATATGTCACCTTTATTGGAATAAATTTCCTACTTGGTAGTATTCTGAGTACCTCATTATGTTGGTCATAAATGTGTTCCTGTTATGGAATATGAATAGGATCATTTTCCCACACGAGACCTCCCTCTGTATCTTCCACATGAATCCCTTGACGATGATTCTTCTTCTCAAAAAAGCATCTTTGAGTTCATGGATTCATCTATTAATTATCCTATTCCTCTTCGTGCTTGTAGTCTTCTCAAATTGGAAAAGGTAGAGATTGGAAACCAAAATGTAACACCCTATTCCCACATCTACCCAAGTAACCAGCCACCAGGGGTAAACATGCAGTGAGAGGCTACTAATATGAGATTCAACCTCATAGATGACCTTAAAGAAGTGGAACTAATGGAAATTTAACATACATACCTTACACAACACCAACAATGCCTCTAAGAAGTAACCCAACCATCCACACCCCTCAAATGTGAGGGGGAACTAATTTTTGATGCTTTTGAGCCTCAGCCACAGGCATGTAAGGGAAAGGAGTGGCTAGAAGCCTATATCCGTGGGAATTCCAAGGAAAATTTGTGTCCAGGGCACCAAAAAATCATTTTTGTGCCTGCAACTTTGGGATTTGTGCCACCTTTTTAGCCCCATATCCTAGGTCACTTCCCAGAACTTCATGAAACTTTAGGAGAGGATAAATCAAATTAAAACAAAGGTATGGAAGCAATCACATCATCACAAACTCATATGTATCTTGTTCATCAGTGGTTTTCATTGATGTCAACCCAAGAAGCACCAAGGGCTACCCCGAACTTGCATGAGAATTTTGACTTGAAAATTTACTCTTTTATGAGTCAAGGATATTTTATATGGATTCTATGTGATATTTTTATTGATATACGAAATTCCACGTAATTCTTCACAGTTTGAGAGATATTCGTGTTTGAAGTTAGTAACCCCAATTAGTGGGATAATACCCCACTAGGTTGTGGCATGGAACTCATCATTGGTTGTGGTTATTGAGTAGTCAATAATTATAATTTTTTAAGCTCCTAAAAGCCCTCTAACTTTCACTTTTTGAAGACCATCTCAACCTAAGAATTTCTATAAATTTTGACCCTTATATCCTCCTCATGCAAGGATTTCGCTGCTTCAAATAGGACATCATGGAATTTTCGCTATAAAATTTTTTTCTACGAAGCTTCAGATGCTGAAATTAAAACCCATTTGAGTTAAAATTGGGTTTGCAAAATTTCAGATCTTGGTTCGCTATATTTTTAGAGATATGATCTGAGGAAGTTAGGTTTTTTGCAAGCTCCCGAATTCCATGTCAAACAGGTGACCTTGGGAAAATTTTCATAACTTTCTCTCTGATCATTAGATTCAAATTTAGTAAAAAGGGACAAACAAGGGACAAACCGTAGTTTTTTGGGTATTGTATCAGGACCGAAGGTCAAAATAGTGACACGTGGCACTTCGTACAAGTTCACTCTACTCAACCACTCTATAATTTGGGCATTGTGGGAGATTGGGAATAAATATTTCTTGAATAATCCAATATCGATCAGACTTATGGGTTGGAAAGAGGACTCGAAGGGTTACCACAAGACAAAATTTTAGACCTTGGAGATCCGAAATTAGATATATACAACATATTCAATATCGAGATTCTAGAAGGAAAGAAAAAGTATGCATTCAAGGATCACTGTAATAAGGACCACACATCAACAGTCAAGTGTAAGTCTGCTACAGCAAGGTATGTATGATTAGTGTTTGCATTTTAATTTGAATATCATCTCTGACATGAGTTTTCACAGGAAATTGTAAGTATTTTGTATGTATGTTTGTTTGGATTTTTTTAATAAATGTTGAACATATTTACTTTTGAATTTTGTATATTTCTCTGACATATGTTTTTCATGAAAATGTAAGCATTTTGTTTTTATATTGGTTAGGGTCTTGTTCATTAATGCATGTGTAGGAAGGAAGACACAATAGGACAACTTAGACACATACTAGAAGGACATGCAGTGCTAAAGTACCATTACTTGAAGCAAGCACAACAACACCTCAGTAGCTGCTAGTGATCCAAGAAGAAGTGTCAAGTCAAGTATCAAGTCGTGTCAAAAGTCAGTGTCATAGAAATAATCATTGTGAAATTGTAAGAGAGTCATTATTGTAAAAGATTCAATATTCCTAGAGTTGAAGAGGAATTTTTGGGAGGTATAGGATTCATTGCTGGATAATGTTATGGTTGGGTTGGATGTCATAGTGTGATTGGGTGATTGGTCTAGTTCAACAAAATCATTGTGAATCATATTGTATCCTGGATCATTTTTCCTGGTACGGGATTCCACACTCTTTTCTTATTTCTGATCATTATAGGGTGACAGAGAGGTGCTAGGTTGGTGCATGAAGTCACCTACAGGTTGGAGCTTGTGAACACTTCAGGGTGGTAGGTTAGTTTAGGATGTTGGGGCATCCATTCAGTTGAATACTGAAGAAACCAGGGCATTGGGGTGTCCTTTGAGTGGGAGTTAGAGAAGAATGATTTTCTAGAATTATAGGAAGTTGTGACTTTCATTTCAATTTGGGCCAAAGATTAAATAATTTATTAGAAAATTGTTTGGTGTTTTTTGACTTGGAGGGGGTTTTCCATCTAACATTTGTGTGCCTATTGTGTTATATTGTTTACTTTTGTTATTGGATAAACATTAAGAATAAATGGATATTAAATAATGCTCTGGAAATATTTAAAAGTGATAATTTATAAGGAATATTTATTCACCTCCCCTCTCAGTCTTTCCAACAATTAGTATTAGAGCTTGGTTCCTTCAATAATAGTCTAGCATCTAGAAGGAGATCATGGATACTAAAAACAAAGTTCCTTTGTTCAATGGAAATAACTATGCACTTTGGAGTGGAATAATGTAGGTTAATTTGCTGGCGCAAGGATACTTAGTATGGGAAATCATTGAAAAAGGATTTACAACGACCCATGATGAAAAAGGTAATAAAAATATGGTAAATGATGCAAAGGATAAATATCTCATTATCAGTGTGCCTATTGAATCTATCTATATTAGGGTACTGAGTTGCAAAACTGCTAAATAAGTATGGGGCAAGCTTTATAATATATATGCATGTGACTCAAACGTGAATGAAGAAAAGCTTCAGATTTACAGGGAAAATTTTGAGCAACTCAAAATGAAGGAAGATGAAACTATTGCTACATACTTTTAGCGTGTTGATGAAACAACAAATTCATTGGAAGGTTTGGGAGAACCTGTTGACATGAAAATTATTGTCTGAAAGATCCTCAGAACCCTGCCGGCAACATTCAACCCAAAGGTATTTGTCTTGGAATATAGTTTGAATCTAACCAATCTCAGCAAATATGAATTGCATTGACTCCTTATGGCATATGAATGAGGATTGAAGAAAAGGATGACACATCTCACCTAGAAACAACATTCGCTACATCTAAGAAGACTAGTAATGACAAGCATACTATGAAAGAGAAAAATTATAGTTTTAAGGAAGAAGATGAAGAAGAATTTTTAGATAAATGATTTGCCTACGTCACGCAAAAAATGAGAATAGTTATGACAAAATTCAAAGGTAAACTTCAATTTATATAGTTTAATTGTAGTGAGGTTGGGAATTTTGCATCCAAGTGTCATCAGAAAAATGAGGTCATTATGAAAGGAAAGAAAGGTCTGAGGAAGTTGAACAAGAAAGGCAAGAAGAAATGGTTTAAGAAGAGGTTATTATCGAAAGAAGATAGCTCCTCATCTAATGAAAATAGTTATAAAGAAGAATAAATCAATGGAAGAGTATAGTTTATGGCCAAGCCCAATAAGTAAGAGGCATCTGACAAAGAAGGGGACAAAGAAGAAGAGATGACTAGGGTTGAATTTCAAAACGAAATGATCAAGGTTATAAAAGAGCTCAAGGTCAAGAAGAAGCATGCAAACACTCTTGAATACTAATTAAATATAGAATGGGAACATGTCCTAAATCTTAAAATCAAGGTTGAAGAATACAAACAAGTTGAAGAATTTCTTAGGGAAGAGTTAAAGGAAAGAAACAAGGAAATAAAAGCATTGGAATTTGAAATAGTTTATCTATGAAAGCAAGTAAAAAATGGACAAAATATACAAAAATATGCGAACAAATCAAAGGAATTGGAAGAAATCATTAGCAATTAGCGATCAAATAGTGAGAATATTGGTCTTGGTTACAAAGAAAAATACAAAAAGGATCCAATTCATTCTATTAAAACAAAAGAAGATGGATATGAAAAATCTAACAAGCACATAGACCTCCCATCCAACTCAAGAGATTAGGACTCACATGAAGAACCATGGAAGTCAATTCCTCAAAGAATATCTCCTCCCAAGTATCAACCTATCTTTTATGGTCATTGTTATTCATGTGGAAGTTTTCGACTTACAGCCATAGAATGTCACTTGTATGTTTGGAATAAATATAGTTTTGGGAGAACTTTTAGAAATGGATATTCTAGAACTCAACAAAATATTAATAGACTCGATCATTTTATAGATGATGTCAAATGTTACAAATTTAACAATTTTGGACACTTGGCTAAAGATTGTAGACTTGGAAGTTCTTCAAAAGAATTCTTACAAAATCAGAAAGAACAAATACGGAAAAAGAAGACTGGAAAATGTGCTATCGCTCTTAAGGATCAAATCAATCGAAATGTTTTGTATGTTGATAGCGGTTACTCAACTCATATGATTGGAGATAAGAATAATTTCATATCCTTGAAGGAAAAGAAGGATGGAACAATGTCTTTTGGAAATGACGGGTCTTCAAACGTCATAGGAGCAGGTACGGTCACACTTGGAAGCAAGAATGCATTAGTGAAGTATTTGTTGTTGGTTGCAAATATGGATTACAATCTGCTTAGTGTTGGAAATATGTGTGACCAAGGACATGCAATTCTATTTAAATCTAAGAAATGTGATATCAGGAAAGGCAAGTTCACTAAAATTGTGGCTACAAAAAGCCGAGCTCCAAATGACATATGTATTTTGAATGATACACCTAAAGGGTGATTTTTGGTGAAATAATACGAAATTTAGTTATGGAACAAATGAATGGGACATATAAATTTCAACAATTTGGTCAGGAGCAGCAAGAAGGAAGCAGTAAGAGAAATTCCTAAACTTTCCAAACCTACCAATATGATATGTGAATCTTGTCGAGACAGAAAGCAGGCAGAAGTTGAGTTCAAGACAAAAGAACACTTCGCATCATGTCCATTGGAATTAGTACATATTTATTTATGTGGTCCAATTAGAACAAAAGGTTTAGATGGAGAGTTATATTTTAGGCTAATGATAGATGATTACACTAGAAGGAAAACCGTCAACTTATTAAAGAAAAATACTGAGGCACTCGAGTGTTTTAAAATCTACAGGGAATTAGTCAACAATGAAACTAATTTGAAGATAAAATGTCTGAGATCAGATAATGGCATAAAATTCACTTCCAAGGTATTTCAACAGTACTAAGACGAAAATGGAATAAAAATAAATTCTCAACAGCCAAAACACCACAGCAAAATGGAGTTGCTAAAAGAAAAAATAGAACTGTATAGGAAATGGATAGAACAATTTCAAATGACTGAAAATTAGATCATAAATTCTGGGTTCAAGTAATCGATAAAATTGTATTCATTATAAACATAGGCCTGCTAAGGAGCAATTGTAACATGACTCCATAATAACTATGGAAAGGAATACCAGCTAGTGTCAAATACTTCAAAATATATGGAAGAAAATGCTACATAAAAATATAAGCTAAAAAATTGGGCAAGTTCGATTCCCGTGTCGATGAAGGTATTTTTCATTAGTTATTCATGCAAAAGGAAGGCTTCTAGATGTTACAATCTAAGGCGAAAAAAAAAGTGGAAATAATAAATGTTACTTTTGATGAAGATTGTGTTACAAAGGATGATGATGAGATTGTCCCTTCAAGAAAATCTAAGGGATATGTGGGATAATCTGTGAAGGATCAAGAATAAGCTCTAGAACAAGGACAATCAAATAACGAAACAACTATCAACCAAGAGGAAATAATAAATGATTAGTAGGATGTACAATAAAATTATCCAAAAGATTTAAAAGAATGGTGTCAAAATAATCCTTTGTCAAATCAAATCATCGAAAACATAAATTAAGGAATTGGAACCAGAATAAGTCAAAAACTTCGTTCATCACAACAATCCCACCTTTCTTTTTTAGCAACTTTTGATCTTAGAAATTTTGAGGAAGATAGTCTATATGAACACTGGGTAGAAGCTATTAATGAATAACTGGATCAATTTTAAAATAGCGAAACTTGGGAATTGGTTCCACTACCAAAGAATAAAAATGTTATTGGAAATAAATTGGTCTTAAGAAAAAAAATGAATGAGGATGGAGAGGTTACCGTCAATAAGGCAAGATTAGTCTGCAAAGGATATGCACAAATTGAAGGAATTGATTTTGAAGAAACATTTGCTCCCATTGCCAGAGTAGAAGCTATCAGAATGTTTCTCGTTTATGCATGCGCGAGAAAAATCAAGGTCTACCAAATGGATGTTAAGTCAACCTTTCTAAATGGTGAGTTGGAAGAAGATGTTTACATTGAACAACCCAAAGGTTTTCTACTCTATGAAAAGGAAGACTATGTCTACATATTAAAGAAGGCATTATATGGCCTCAAGCAAGCTCCTAGATCTTGGTATGGTTGTCTTGATGGATATCCACATCAACAAGGATTCAAGAAAGGAAGCGCTGACAACAATATCTATGTGAAAGTGGATCAAGATAACCTAACAATTATCGAGGTATATGTGGACAATATAATATTTGGAAGAAATGATGAAAGATTAAGTGAAATATTTACCACAAATATGAAAAGTGAGTTTAAAATTTCTCTACTTGGAGAGCCAACGTAATTTTTAGGGCTTCATATATCTCAGCAGGATAAAGGAATAACTATATATCAAACCAAGTACATCAAGAAAATGCTGAAGAAATTCATAATGGAAGATTGCAAGCTTTTCCTTACCCCGATTGTAACAGGTTGCAAGTTGAGTTTAGAAGATTCATCAAAGGATGTGGACTAGAGGTTGTATAGATCTATGATTTTCATTCTTCTAAATGTGACAGCTTCTCAACCAGACGTAATGCAAGCAGTTGGAGAAGTAGCAAGATTCCAAGAAAAACCAAAAGAATCTCATATTATTGTTGTAAAAATAATTCTCCAATAGCTTAAGGGCACACTAGAATATGGTTTATGGTATTTGAAATGAAATGATGTAGTTATCCAAGCTTATACAGATGCAGATTGGGTGGGAAGTGTTGATGATCAAAAGAGTTCCAGTGGAGCATAATTCTATCTAGGTGGTTTCCTTATTTCATGGTTAATTAAAAATAGTCTTCAATCTCGTTATCCACAACAGAAGAAAAATATATCGCGACAAAAACTTGTTGTACTCAAGTTCTCTGGATGAAGAAAACTTTGCAAGATCTTCAATTCAAGTTTGATGACACTATTCCCATATTTTGTGATAACACCAGTGCCATCAACATCGCCAAGAATCCTGTGATGCTTTCCAAAACAAAGCACATTCTGATCAAATATCATTTTGTTAGAGATCAGGTCACCGAAAAGAATATAAATCTTGAATATGTTGGCACAAAGGAACAAATTTCTGACATCTTTACCAAACCATTACCTCATGAAGTATTTGAGTATCTTTTCCAAAATATTTTTACTATCCCAAGTTCTCATTAGACTCTTTCTCTTATCTAACTAAGTAGAAAAGGGGAGTGTAGGTGTGTACAAGCCCGTAGTGTGATAGTTTTTCAGGGGGAATTACCATTTTCCATTAATAAAAAAGGGGTATAGAATGCAGTACGGAGAGGTGTCATGATCATAGGGGGAGTACTTGCATTTCCATCAATGCTAAAGGGAGAGATTGTTGACTAGTGGTTGTCATTGATGTCTACCCAAGCAACAGTAGGGGCTACCCCGATCTTTCATGGGAATTTTGAATTGAAAACTTACTCTATTCTGAGTCAAGTATATTTTGGATGGATTCTACTTGTCTAGATGTTTCCGTTGATATATAGAAAGCCACGTAATGCTTCACGATTTCAGAGATATTTGTGTTTGAAGTTATTAACCCTAGTTAGTGGGATAAATCCCCATGGGGTTGTGGCATGGAACTCATCATTGGTTGTGGTCATTGAATATTCAATAATTAATAGTTTTTTAAGCTCCTAAAATCACTCCAAAATTCACTTGTTGAAGACCCTCTCAACCTAAGAATTTCTATAAATTGTGACCCTCATATCCTCCCCATGTAAGGATTTCATTGCTTCAAACAGGTCATCATGGAATTTTCCCTATAACGCTTCTTTCTAAGAAGATTCAGAATTTGAAATTAAAACCAATTTGATCTAAAATCATGATGAACCTCATGACAAAATTTCAGAACTTGGTTTGCTATATTTTCAGAGATATGTTCTGAGAAAGTTAGGGTTTTTGCAGGCTCCCGAATTCGATCTCGAACAGGTGACCTTGGGAAAATTTTCATAACTTTCTCTCTGAGAATTGGATTCAAATTTGGTAAAATGTGACAGAAATAGGACGTAATGTGGTTTTTTGGGTATCACTTTTAGGACCAAAGGTCGAAACAGTGACACAGCACTTTGTACAAGTTCCCTCTACTGAACTAGTCTATAATCGGGTCATCATGGGAGATTAGGCATAACTCTTACTTGAAGAATCCAATATAAATAAATACTATGGGGTTCGAAGGAGGAATAAAAGGGATACCACAGGATAGAATTTCAGACCTTGAAGATCCATAATTATATGGATACAAGAGATTCAATATCAAGCTTCTAGAAGGCAAGAAAAAGTATGCATTCAAGGATCAGTACAGTTAGGATCACACATCAATGGTCAAGGGTAAGTCTACTACAACAAGGTATGTATGATTATTGTTTTCATTTGAATTTGAATATAAACTCTCACATGATTTTTTGCAAGACAGTGTAAGTATTTTGTATGCATGTTTTTTTGGGTTTTGTTCATAAATTTTGAACGTATTTACATTTGAATTTTGAATATTTCTCTGACATATGTTTTGTAGTATAGTGTAAGTATTTTTTTTGTATATTGGTTAGGGTATTTTTCATTAATTCATGTGTAGGAAGGATGACACAATAGGACAACTCAGACACATACTAGAATTACGTGCAACACCAAATTACCATTACTTGAAGCAAGCATAATAGTACCTCAACAATTGCTAGTGATCAAATAAGAAGTGTCAAGTCAAGTATCAGGTCATGTCAACGGTCATTGTTGTAAAAATCATCATTGTAAAGTTATAAAAGAGTCATTATTGTAAAATAGTCAATCTGCCTAGATTTGAAGAGGAATTTTTGGGAGGTATAGGAGCCATTGTTGGATAATGTTATGGTTGGGTTACAAGTCATAGTGTGATTGGGTGATTGGTCTAGTTCAAGAAATCATTGTGAATCATATTGCATCGTCGATCATTGTTCTTGGTATATGATTCCATGCTCTTGTCTTATTTTTGACCATTATAGTGTGGTAGGGGGGTTCTAGGTTAGAGCCTGTAAACACATCAAGGTGGTAGGTCGGTCTATTATGTCGGTGCATCCATTCAGTTGACTACTGAAGAAACTAGGGAATTGTGGTGTCCTTCCAGGGGGAGTTGGAAAAGATTCATTTTCTAGAATTCTAGGAAGTTGTAACTTCCATTTTAGTTAGGGTTTAATATTAAATAATTTATTAGAAAAGTGTTTGGTGGTTTTTGGCCCAGAGGAGGTTTTTCGCCTAAAATTCATGTCCCTATTGTGTTTTATTGTTTACTTTTGTTACTAAATAAACATTAATAATAATTGAAGATTAACTAATGCTATAAAAAGATTTAAAAGCACTAATTTCTATGGAATATTGATTCACCCCCTCTCAGTATTTCCAATCAACCCCTCCCATCCATGACAGGAGTTTTGTCAAACATGTCACAAGAATTGAATCTGCATGTGTAAATAAAATAATTAAACATGGGGGTCTCTTACTAATCTACGAATAACTAAGAAGAATTAATCCCCTACATCATAAGCTACAATACTATCTATTTAATCATAGATACATTGTGTATTCATTTACTAGAAAAAAATGGATAAATCCCTACATCATCACTGGTCCAATACATGCTTATAACTAGCACAATAAAAATATAAATACAGTGGATATAACAACAATAAAATTCATACATAAACTAGTACATTTTCATACCGAATACCAAAGCAATGAACTCTTCATTGCTGAATGTAAACACCAACCGGATATGGGACTTCCACATTCCACCCAACAATAGATTGACTAAGCCAAATCTCACTTCATCCAATGATCCCCGTGCCATATTTCAAGCATGAATGTGGGAATTTATCAGACACATCAATAAACACCAAACCAAGGCTCCAGAGACAAAAGCGTATTAACCCTAAACTAGTGATTCCACCTCATTGTCAGAAATCACTAACCATCATGAATTGATATCTATCCAAGCTGGTCTAGGGCTCTATAGTGTTTGTTCCAACTATGGCTTCTAGAACTAGTAACTCAACCCCAACTGTTACATGTCTTCCAAAGCGTTTGTCCAACCAGAGCTTCCAGGACTAGTAACTAAACCCACCTATGGCTTCCAGAGCGTTTGTCCAAGCAAGGCTTCCAGGACTAGTAATTCAACACATAATTGTTCGCAAGGCTTCCAGAGCATTTGTCCAACCAAGGCTTATAGGAAATAATAACTCAACCCACAACTAAAGGAATCATGGGAACCAATCAGAAAATAATCAATTGAAATAAGACCACAATACCATGGTTTTTTAGGAAATGGAAAGGCTAGGAAAATACGCATGCATACCCATGAATGTAAAAACTAGTGAGGAAAACATACATGAAACTTCGTACCTACAATCAAATCTTGATGTAGTTGTTGATCCCGATGTCCACCTGCTCTTTCCTTCTCTTCCTTTTCCTTCTTACTCCAAATCACCAAGTATCCACACTCTCCAAGAATGGTCCAAAAAATTTCTAGGTATCCAAGAGTATGAGAGAGAGAGATAATAATGAGAGAGCTCCAAAACTGAATTGACAAAAGGTTACCAACTGATCCTAAGAAGCCTTTTTATTAATGAGGCCTCTATTTTCTTCATTTTCCTCCTTGCATGCAACCTATGACCTTTCACCTTCCTTTTCTCATATTTTCCATTATTTTCATAAATGAAATTCCAATTAATTCATCATGCATTTCCAAAGCCTTTGCCTTTTCCTTTTCCAATTTCCTTAGCCATAAAAAATTGAATGAACACCTACTATGTAATATCCCAAAATGGGGATGCCGCAATATATGAACATAAAACTGGAAATAACAGTGATATATCAACTCATGAAATGTGAGAAGAACATATATCCATCATATTAATCTCATAGAAGAAAATGTATACAAATTCTTGAGGTAATGGTCACTCAAGCTTGGAAAACAAACCTCAAAAGAACATGTACAAGGAAAATGAAGATCACTGCTACACAGAAAATTCCCAAGGCTATGACAACACAATTTTATTAGAGATAAATATTTTTGGAAAGTTTCAATACACAAATATGAAAATAAACATCTCATACAATGTTGGTAGTGAAGATCTAGACTCCCAAATACAATTTCAAGACAATCCAGGAAGGATTTCCTGAAATATGAAAAATGTACAAAATGTCGGAGTTACAATCCTAGGACTGAGTAGCAGCTGCAACTCAAGAACTGGATGGAGATGGCTGAAGATAAAACATGAGATGAATGAAACACCTCTAATGGATCTTCCAAGTGTAAGGTTGATCCTAACACTGAAGATCTCACCCTCCAACAATCACTGCAAATCCTCACTGCAAATACTCACTAAAAATAACGCATTCAAGGAGAGGGACTGCGCTATAGGAGATAGAAACTATGTTGGCCAAGTGCCAAGATATGAAATCTACTCCAAGGGCTTCCTCACTGATCTCCCAAAGGAAATAAAGCTTCCTCCTCTGAAAAATAAGCTCTGGAAGTGGTGTTGTGAAACCTCCACTGCAACACCCTACAACACAACGTTATACTGCTCAGAAAATAATACTGTAGCTAAAGGATATGGCTTGGCCTGAAGCCTGGATATGGAGAAATGAAGAGAAAGCTCCCTCAAGAGGCCTCTCTTGAAAGGAGAAGGAATTCCTAAACAGGAATGCCTTGTGCTAAGCAACACAACAATCTCAACTAAACAGTTGAAGAAAGAACAACAGTCTAACAGACCACAAATTCAATAACCAATAACATGTCATGCTATGGATGCCTTTGTTATAACCTTATTTATCACGTTCATGTACTTGATGATTTACACTTTGGCCTTGGACACCCTTTCCCCCAGACTTGAATATTTTCTCAAAAAATAGTATCTTAAAACCCATATGTGACTCTACCTAGACTTTTCCACGTATACACATGAGTCCATTCATAGAGATATGCATATACCTTTTGAATTATTAAAAAATATATAAATTCCCTAAACTTGCGGTGGGTTTGATGGTTATTCCAGTAATTCAACCACCCCAACCCATGGCCTAACTGCTCCTAACTGCAGAAACTAATTTTGAGAGAGTATAAAAGCCCCTCAAAGGTATGGCCTAAGAGGGAGAGAAAAAATATAGATATTATACTCTGTTGGAGCCCTATTCAAGTCTGATATTCCCGTGCCTCCTGCACTTCCCAGGTATATTCAGGAAACCCTTGTTTCCTTGAGATGTTCATCATCCTATATGACATATATTGTGCACACATCTTGGAATAATTCTTGCGAGGCTAGGGTTGGACGGATTGTAATGTTCCTTTTTCAGAAACATTGTCAAATGACAAGACAAATCTATTCCAGAGATAGACTGCAGGGGAATTTACTGGATTTGTCACCTTTGAAAAAAGGATGAGCTCCAGAGGCTACTTGGTCCACGATCAGACTCTGTCTATAGAATGATTTTCAAAGGACAATATCCCCAACAGGGAAATACAACAAGATTGGTAATCTCTTAAGATAACCCCAACATTGCAGCTACAACAATAACAAATACATCAAATGGAAAATAGAAATGAATCATATACACATGAAATGACAGAGAATACAATGGCCATCATATTAAGACATAGCAGCATGAGATATACATCATCTTGAGGAAATGATCACTCAAGAAAGGCACAACAAGCCTCAAGAAAGTTGTACAAGGAAACATGAGAAATATTGCTGCATAAAGAAATCCCTAGGCCATAAATGCGCAGTTATAGAGAGGAACTGTTGCATAAATAATGAAAATACAATTATATGACAATGTAGGCTCAAATAAAGAATGGGGAGCAAGATCTCACCCCTGAAAATACATAACATCAATCCTTTAAGAGGATTGGCTGAAATTTATGCAGAAACACTATAATACAAAAATGTCGGAGTTGCAGTAGTTGCTGCAACTCAAGAGCTGGAAATGGATGCAGAAGGCTAAAATAGCTTCTGTAGATGAAGTTCCCTTCTCCAATGAAAATCTGAAGTGAAAGGCTGATCCTTTCACCCAAGACTTCCCCTCCAAAATCTGTGAATCCCTCACAGCAAATTTCCACCCATGAAAATGTTGTCTAAGAGAGGGACTATGCTGCATTTCGATGGAAATTGGTTGTCCTTATGCCAAATATTATGGGATATGCTCAAGAACCACCATGACTGATCCTCCAATGAATAGAACGTCTCTCCACTAGAAAACAAGCTCCGGATGGTGTGTGGAAACCTCCCCGGCAACACCCAGCAACACTGCACAATAATTGCTGCAAAAACTGCGCTGATGGAGATGGCTGAAGCTATGGCCTGAATGCTTTAATATGGGTAATGGAGTGCAATCCTTCATGAGCTACTCAAAAGGAGAGTAAATCCTCAACAGGACTCCCTCGTGCCCGAAGGCACTGCAGCTCTGATGAACAACAAGAGGCAACAACAAGTCTCCAAGACTTGGATGTAAAAATGATCAAAAGATAATCTCAATGGATGCCTTGCTCCTCTTTTAAACAATGAGCCTTCCCTCCATGGGCCCTACTTTGAATTATGGTTTCCTCCCTCTAGAATCTTCCCTCCTACGTTGTCCCACATAGTGCTTTCCAACTCATGCCAACGTAGTTTGACTTGGTCAATTTTGGGCAAACCTTTATGCAAAAACCTCCTTTCACACATGGAGGTGTGAAATCCAGCTCCAACATGATCCTATTTCATATTTAGAGGATTTTTATTCTCTAATTATGCAAATAATGGGTCCCCTACCCATTTTATTCATCTCCTTAACAAAATTTAATGTTCCATAAAATTTGGAACATTACAGTCCTCCCCTCTCAAAATATTGCTTGCCCTCAAGAAATTGAAAGGATGAACTGAGATTCTTTCTACCCTTCCTCCTATAGCATCCTCATGTGATGATCTCCTCAAGAAAAGGATTTCATATCAGCAATCAAGTCTTCAAACTGTCCCTCCAACATATGCAATCTAGCCTTTGGGTGAACATTCCCCAAACAACTATCATGTAGAAATAACCATCCATGAAGGAAAAAAGAGCTATATAAGGGCCTCCTTGAGGCATGAGATCTGATGTATAATGGGAATTATCATACCCCATATGAATCTCTCATCCCCAAGCCATCAATCATAAAAATAAGCTGCCTCCCAACAAGACAGCTCATGGAAAATCTCCCTCCACCTTGAGCTCCAGAAATGAAGGTGGGCTGAAATCTGATCATGGAAAGCACTATAACTTGCCCCCATGCTGTCCTCTCCCCCAATAATCACAAGTGTGGAGTGTATTTTGATCCTGGGCTGCAAATTTATTGCCCTCGAATGGAAAAATGAAGAGTAATTTCCCAATAATCTCCCCTCCATCAATGAAAAATCAGTTGGCCCAAGACATGTTATCTATGATGAATTGGAAAAAATCACCATAGAATGCCCCCATGACATGTTTTTTGTAGGTTATACCATGTGCAGAAAGTGCAAACAATGCCTCATATGGTTATAATGCAACCTCATCCACTGCAGCTGTAAAAAATAACATGGCAAGTATTGCACAACAACAAATATCACATCTATTACTACATAGTAAATAGATGAGTGAATCAACAACATAAGGTCAAACACCTGCCCATATAAATAAAATGGATGGATAAAATTACCAAGCCCATGGTCTAGCCCACAAATAATAAAATATGTGGTTGTAGCCATGCCTCCTCTCATGTTCCCCTTAGAACATGTACTGCAAAAAATATGGGAGTATTTCCTCATCAAGGACACATTCATCACATGTGTCTATCCTCTGATCATGTCATCCATTAAGATAACAGAAATATGAGCCAATGAGACCATACTCAGCAATAAAATGAGGCAATTACTGAAGGTTTCATGTTGTGAAAAGTTGTACCAACAGTTTCCCAAGTAGTCACAACGTAGTTTCCCAAACTGCTGCTTCGAGAAATGATATGGCAAGTTGTTTCTCATCTCATGAATAGCAATGTATGTCCTTACATCCGATAATGCATGGTAAGTGGCTGAACATAAATGCTAAACATACATGGAAGGTAACATTTTTCCAAGCCCATATAAAATATGGTTGTCTCCATCACATAGTTTGGCCCAATTTTTCTCATGGAGCAATATGAAAAATCCGCCCCTTTGAAAAGCCTGCACTGTATCATAATGATAAGAGTATGTAAATCAACAAATGTACACAAAAGACTCTTACCATAGGCTGGAAGTGAGATGATAGATGGATCTATGCATGTGATCCTCCTCCCAAATGACAATGCTATGAGCTCATGCAAAAAGGTTCTTGTCCATGCCAATCTTTGTTCCTTGACATGCTCCTTGTCAAGAACAATTCTGGTGATGCTGCTACAAATATGTGCTAGAAATACTGGGGGGGGGGGTGAATCAATATTTCTTTCAATTAGAGAATTAGTTAATATTCAATTATTATTAGTGTTTGTACAATGATAGCAGAAAACAAGAGGAACACAAATGCGCACATTTTTTAAGGTGGGAACCCACTCCGGGACAAAAACCACCTAATTATTTTCTAATAATTATTTAATATTCAACTCCAATTGAAAATAAAGCTCCAACTTCATAGAATTTAGAAAAGAATTCTTCTCCAGCTCCCACTGGATTGATTCTCCAATGCCAGAGATTCTTCAGTAGTCAACTGAACGGATGCCCCAACACCCAATGAGCTACAACTCACCCTAGCACCACCCTACCACCCTATAGAAGAATAAAAGAAGAATGGACTCCTGTACCAGGGAAAATAGTCCACTTTACAATGATATAGAATGATGTAGAAGAATAATATATACTATACCATAACCCCAACTTTGACACAACCACCTAATGATGATCCTAGACCTCCCAACACTGCCTCTTCAACCCTTGGCAGATAGACACTAGTACAAGTTTTACAATAATGTATTTACAATGACTTAGTACAATGATACATTTACAATGATTGTATGCAGTGCTTCCCACTTAAATAATTCATGTGATGAACTTATTACTACTCTTATGCACCTTGGTTGCTACTCTTGTCATGCTACCCTCTGCTGCACCTTGCTTTGCTTTTCTACCGTAGAAAGTCTGGTCCTTTACAATCATTGACAACACATGATCTTGCTTTTTCTTGCCTTCTAGGAGCTCGATATTGAATTTGGTGTATCTATGTTATTTCAGATCTTCAACATCTTATTTTCAGTCTTGTAGTAGCCCTCTGAGTCTTCTTTCCAATTCCATAGGTCTGACCCAATTTGGATTCTTCAAGAGAGAGTTATACCCAATTTCTCACAATTACCTAATTATGGACTGTTTCATAAGAGCGGACTTGTATGGCATGCCACGTGTCACTTATTATTCATTTGGATCTGAAATTGATAGATCGAACACTAAATACTGTGCACTATCTACCACTTTTTACATAATTCCAATCTGATACTCATAGAGAGAGTTCTGACGATTTTACCAAGCTCACCTCTTTGAGATGAATTTCAGGAGCCTGCAAAAACCCTGACTTCCACAGATCATATATCCAAAAATATTGTGCACCTTGATCTAAAATTTTTATGGCATCTTCCTTAGGACTTCCGCTTCATCTCATAAAAATTTCAGCTTCTAAACCTTCGTAGAAAAAAAGTTAGAGCGAACATTCCACGATGACCTGTTTCAGATGGCTGAATCCCTTGCATAAGGAGGAAATGAAGATCACAATTTATATGAATGCTTAAGTTGAGAGGGGCTTCAAAAAGTGAACATGGGAGGGATTTTAGGAGCCTAAAAAATATTAATTATGACTTTTCAATGACCCATGCCCCAACCCCATGGGGTTTTAGCCCACTAACTGGGGGTACAAAATTCAAACATGAAATATCTCAAACCGTGAAGAATTACATGGCATGCCATATATCAACGGAAACATCTCGACAAGTATAAACCATCAAAAGCATTATTGACCTAGAATATATTAATTTGGCAGGTCAAAATTCCCATGCAATATTGGGTTAGCCCCTGGTTCTTCTTGGGTTAACATCAATGACAACCGCTGATCAAAAATCTCCCCCTTTGGCATTGATGGCAACATAAGTACTCCCCCTGCGATCATGACACCTCTTCCTACAACATTCTATCCCCCTTTGACATCAATGGCAAAGGGTAACTCCCCCTGAAACACAACCATCATACGGACCTATACACAGTTCCACTCGCACTGACACACAACCGTCCTGCAGACCTGTACAAACATCCACTCCCCCTAACACAAAACCATCCTGCAAACCTGTAATATACTTCCACTACCCCTTTATATTCTTAAAAAGGAAAATCTAATGAGAACTTGGGAGTATCCCAAGCTTCTGGCGAAGATATTCCAATGCTGGTGAATGTTTAATATGTGACTCTTTTGGTGTTGCTTGGAATCTTGCTATTTGTCCAACTACTTGCATAACATATAGCCGGCAGGTTGTTACATATAGAAGACTACCAATCACAGATATGTACAACCTTTGATCCACATCCTTAGATGAGTCGTCTATGCTCAATTTTTAACCTGTTACCATTGGAATAAGGATGGGTTTGCAATCTTCCATCTAAATTTCTTGAGCATTTCCTTGATGTACTTGGCTTGACATATAAATATTCCTTTCTCTTGCTAAGATATTTGAAGCCCTAAGAAGTATGTCAGCTCACCAAGTAAAGACATCTCGAAATCACTTTGCACCTTTGTAGCAAACTTCTTACTTAGTCGATCATCATTGCTACCAATTGTTGTATCATCCTCTTTAGCTATTAGACATGCTTTCGTTTCTTCATCTGGAACATAAACGTCTTTTAGAGCTTGACTTGCTATAGCCACAATTTCACCATACACGACTTTCCTGATTTCACATTTCGTGGAGTTGAATAGTATTGTGTGTCCTTGATCACACATTTGTCCAACACTGAGCAGATTGTGATTCATGTTTTCAACCAATAGAACATTCTTGGCTAGAACATCTTTTCTTCCAAGAGTGACAGCACCTGATCCTATAACATTTGAAGATCCATCATTTCCAAAGGACAAGGTTCCATCCTTCTTCTCTTTCAGAGATACAAATTTATTTATATCTCCAGTCACATGCATTGAGAAACTACTATCAACATACCGCACATATTTGTTCTTTTGAGCCTTGAAAGCGAGAGCACAATTATCATTCTTCTTCTTCTTCCATGTTCATTCATTCTGTGGCTTCGAAGATTCTTCTGGAGGATTTTCAAGTCTGTAGTCTTTGGCTATGTGTCCAAAGTTTCGACATTTGTAACAGTCAACATTATTTTTTAAATGTTCAAATCTATTGATGTTTTGCTGAGTCCTGGGAGGTTCATATTTGACAGATATCCTGGAATTGTATTCGTTCCTAGGGTACGTGCGACATTCTACAGCTTTATGACAAAATTTTCCACATGAATAACAGTAACCATAAAAAATATGTTGGTACCTGGATGGAAATTTTCGTCGAGGAATTGTCTTCCAAGTCTGTTCTTGCGAATCTTGTCCAATGAAGTCTACATGCATGGCAGATCTCATAGGTTCATTGTATTTTGTTGTAGAAGGTCCTGCTTCTTCCTCTTTGTAACCGATGCCAGTTTTTCGTTGTAAGATCGTTGATTTTTGATGAGTTCTTCCAATGCCCTTCAGTTGTTGGCATAGTTTTGGATAGTTTTTCCTTTCTTCACTTCCTCACGCAGCGAGACTACTTCGGCTTCTAATTCTTCCCTTTCTTGGTTGCTTTCTTCCAACTTCTTTTGAAGTGACTCTTCAATGCATTTGTGTTCTTCAACTTCAATTTTGAGACCTTGAACTTGTTCTTCAAGAGATTTGGAACGAATCTTCTCCACCTTGAGATATTTTATAAGCTTGATTTCTTCCTCATAAAATTATTCTATGGTCCATCCTTCTTCTTCGTTGTTTGATACCTCTTGTTTATTTTTCTTGGGTTTATTGTGCTTGGCCATAAAAAATACTCTCTCATTGGCTTCTTCTTCACTATCATTGTCTTCATCGGATGATGAGTTATCTTCTTTAGAGAGAAAGTTCCTTTTGGATCCTTGCTTGTCGAATTTCTTAAATCCTTTCTTTCCTTTTGAGTTTCCATTACTTCTGTTTGGAAATTTTGATGCAAAATACCCAACCTCATTATAGCTGAAACATATCAATGGAAGTTTACCTTTGAATTTTCCCTCACCAATTTTTATTTTTCTCGTGAAGTAAGCATATTCTTCATCTGAAAGACCTTCTTCATCATCTCCATTTTCTTCACACTTGCAGGTGCATGTCTTTTCAATTGAAGGTTGTTTATCCTTATTGGTTTTCTTAGATGCAACGAACACAGTTTCTAGATGTGAAGTACCCTCTTCTTCATCAAGTCTCATTTCATATGCTATGAGAACTCCATGTAATTATTCCTTGCTGTGTTTGTCCAGATTTGCACTGTATTCTAAGACCGATACCTTTGGGTTGAATCTCCCTGGTAACGTTCTAAGAATCTTCCGTATAATAGTCTTCTCGTCAACTGGCTCTCCCAACCCTTTTAGAGTATTGGTTGTTTCATCAACGTATTGGAAGTATGCAGTAATGTTGCAATCTTCTTTCATTCTAAGTTGCTCAAATTTTTCTCTATAGATTTGAAGCTTTGCTTCTTTGACATTTGAGTCACGTGCATATATATTCTCAAGCTTGTCCCATACATTTTTGGCGGTTTTACAACCCAACACCTTATGATAAGTAGATTCAATAAGTCCACTGATAATAATATTCTTTTCTTTTACATCATTTACCAAATTCTTCTTACCTTGTTCATCTGCGGTTGATCTAAATCCATTTTGAACAGTGTCCCATACTTCGTAACCTTACACCAAGAGATAGACCTCCATTCTTCCTTTCCAAAGTGCATAATTATTTTCATTGAATAGAGGTACACCATTCTTGGTATGCTCCATGACCTCCTTCCAGCTATTAAACTGCTACTGAAGGAACCAAGCTCTGATACCAATTGTTGGAAATACTGGGGGGGGTGAATCAATATTTCTTTCAATTAGAGCATTAGTTAATATTCAATTATTATCAGTTTTTGTACAATGATAACAGAAATAAAGAGGAACACAAATGTGCACATTTTTTAAGGTGGAAACCCACTCCGGGACAAAAACCACCTAATGCTTTTCTAATAATTCTTTAATATTCAACTCCAATTGAAAATAAAGCTCCAACTTCCTAGAATCTAGAAAAGCATTCTTCTCCAGCTCCCACTGGATGGACGCTCCAATGCCCGAGATTCTTTAGTAGTCAACTGAATGGATGCCCCAACACCCAATGAGCTACAACTCACCCTAGCACCACCCTACCACCCTATAGAAGAATAAAAGAAGAATGGACTCCCGTACCAGGGAAAATAGTCCACTTTACAATGATATAGAATGATGTAGAAGAAGAATATATACTAGACCATAACCCCAAATTTGACACAACCATCTAATGATGATCCTAGACCTCCCAACACTGCCTCTTCAACCCTTGGCAGATTGACACTAGTACAATTTTTACAATAATGTATTTACAATGACTTAGTATAATGATACCTTTACAATGATTGTATGGAGTGCTACCCACTTGAAGAATTCATGTGATGAACTTCTTGCTATTTTTATGCACCTTGGTTGCTGCTCTTGTCATGATATCCTCTAATGCACCTTGCTTTGATTTTCTTTTGTAGAAAGTCTGGTCCTTTGCAATCCTTGACAACACATGATCTAGCTTTCTCTTGCCTTCTAGGAGCTCGATATTGAATCTGGTGTATCTATGTTATTTCAGATCCTAAATATCTAATTTTTGGTCCTTTAGTATTCCTATGAGTTATCTTTCCAATGCCACAGGTCTGACCCAATTTGGATTCTTCAAGAGAGAGTTATACACAATTTCTCACAATGCCCTAATTATGGACTGTTTCAACAGAGCACACTTGTATGGCATGCCACATGTCACTGTTTCTTCATTTGGCTTTGAAATTGATAGAGTGAACACTACTAACTGTGAAATATCTCCCAATTTTTATGAAATTCAAATCCGATACTCAGAGAGAGAGTTATGACTATTTTACCAAGGTCACTTCCTTGAGATGAATTTCAGGAGCCTGCAAAAACCCTAACTTCCACAGATCATATCTCCAAAACTATTTTGAACCTTGATCTAAAATTTTTCTTGCAGATTCCTTAGGATTTCGGCTTCATCTAATAAAAATTTCAGCTTCTGAACCTTCGTAGAAAAAAAGTTAGAGTGAAAATTCCACAATGACCTGTTTTAGATGGCCGAATCCCTTGCATAAGGAGGAAATGAATATCACAATTTATATGAATGCTTAAGTTGAGAGGGGCTTCAACAAGTGAACGTGGGAGGGATTTTAGGAGCTTAAAAAATATTAATTATGACTTTTCAATGACCCATTACCCAACCCCATGTGGTTTTAGCCCACTAACTGGGGGTACAAACTTCAAACATGAATATCTCTCAAACCGTGAAGAATTACATGGCATGCCATATATCAACGAAAACATCTCGACAAGTAGAAACCATCAAAAGCATTATTTACCTAGAATATGTTAATTTTTTAGGTCAAAATTTCCATGCAATATTGGGTTAGCCCCTAGTGCTGCTTGGTTTGACATCAATGACAACCGCTGATCAACAATATGAAGCTTCTCCCAAGAGGGAAATGCCTCCCAATCAATCCCAGCTAAGGAGTGATCCCTTTGCACTATAAGAGTGCCCTCCTCTACTCCTGCAACACCATCAATCATATGAGAGCAAATCTGCTTGTGCTCTTTTGCATCAATCCCAAGCAGCTCAAGTGCTTGATGCCTCCTCATGCTCACATCATATGACTCATGTGATGAAGGTATCATGACTGATATATATATATATATATATATATGTCATATCAGAAATATGTATCCCTTCTCCTTGCTGCCCAATGATGTAAACATCCTGCCATATCTTTTCCATCATTTTGGTACTCCTCCCATGAGGGCTACCATCCTCTCAAACCAATTCTTGCTCGCATTTCATGAGAGTTTCAAATGGAGCTTCTTGGAGACCTCTTAGGAAAGGCCTCTCTCCCATGAATATGATGGACCTATGAAGATCTAATGTGATGGAGGTGATGTCTCCTCTCCAGCCATGTTCAACAGTGATGTTGGTTTCTCCAATGATGTAGCAGCTGTCTCCTCCTCCAGTTCACAAATTGTTTCATGATTCTCCATGGAGGTGTCATGGTTTACTTCATCCTCCAAAATTTTACACTCCCACCTTGAAGGCTAGATGCAAATCATCAAAAATGTATGAGGATGAGGGTTATTCTCCTCCTTGAACCCTTTGCACAGTGCAGTGTAAACAGGAGGCCCTAAAGTGACCATGTGATTTGATCCCGGGACCTCCTTATTTGAAATTCCACCATCCTTAAGATTATTTGCTAAAATAGAAAGTGGAACTCTAATCATACCTTGGTGGATCTTGGGACCTTCTTGTGTGGCTGCAATGGCTTTTCCTCCAATGGCTTCCTCATCCATAGATGTAGAATTCTTCTCCTCCAAAGCTGTAGCAGCGTTGGTGCCATTTTCCTCCCATGGTGGAATGGCTTCCTCTTCCTTTGTCCTCCCTCCATCAAAGGTTTGGATCAACCTTTGAGCAAAGTCTTCGAAATAACTCACCCCTGAATGGACCAAGGGTTTGAACCACCAAACAAAGGTTTTATCCTCCATGTGCAGTGCTGCCATTTCCACTGCTTCTTTCTCTGCCATTGGATGCAGCAATAAAAATGCCTCCAGCTTCTTCTCCCAAGCTCTAGCTGAAGTAACCCCATCAAATGTAGACAATAGAATCCTATTTCCTATGATTTCTCCTTTTCCATAGGGCCTTCTCTCCTCCATTTGTTTAAAATACTATGAGAATGCTATAGCTCTCCTGAATGATGCAGAATGGGGTTTATAGTTACCTAGGTACTTTCTTAAGATCTGGAAATCCAAGCATCTCCCATGCTGGTCTTCAAGAGAATAGGAAGTGCATGGACCTTCCTCTTCTCCTCATTTCTTCTCCTCCTCCTCGAGGAGGCTCTTATTTATTCCAAAAATAGATGAGATTAGTCTCATCTTCTTCATCATTCTCCTCTGAAATCGAACTCACAGGCTGTGCCAGTTTGATGCTTTGATACCACTATAATATTCCTTTTTTCAGAAACATTGTCAACTGACAAGACAAATCTATTCCAGAGATAGACTGTAGGGGCATTTACTGGATTTGTCACCCTTGAACAAAGGATGAGCTCCAGAGGCTACCTGGCCCACTAGCAGACTTTGTCTATAGAGTGATTGTCAAAGGACAATATCCCCAATAGGGAAATACAACAAGATTGGGAATCTCTTAAGATAACCCCAACATTGCAGCTACAACAATAACAAATACATCAAACAGAAAATAGCAGTGAATCATATACACATGAAATGCCGGAGAATACAATGGCCATAATATTAAGACATATTAGCATGAGATATACATCATCTTGAGGAAATGATCACTCAAGAAAGGCACAACAAGCCTCAAGAAAGCTATACAAGGAAACATGAGAAATACTGCTACATAAAGAAATCCCTAGGCCATGACTGCATAGTTATAGAGAGGAACTACTGCATAAATAATGAAAATTCAATGATATGACAATGTAGGCTCAAATAAATAATGGGGAGCAAGATCTCACCCTTGAAAATACATAACATCAATCCTTTAAGAGGATTGGCTGAAATCTATGCAGAAACACTATAATACAAAAATGCCAGAGTTGCAGTAGTTGCTGCAACTCAAGAGCTAGAAATGGATGGAAGAGGCTGAAATAGCTGCTGTAGATGAAATTCCCTTCTCTAATGAAAATCTGAAGGGAAAGGCTGATCCTTTCACCCAAGACTTCCCCTCCAAAATATGTGAATCCCTCACAACAAATATTCACCCATGAAAACGTTGTCTAAGAGAGGGACTATGCTGCCTCTGATGGAAATTGGTTGTCTTGATGCCAAAGATGATGGGATATGATAAAGAACCACCATGAATAATCCTCTAATGAATAGAACCTCTCTCCACTGGAAAACAAGCTCCGGATGGTGTGTGGAAACCTCCCCGGCAACACCCAGCAACACTGCACAATAACTGCTGCAGAAACTGCACTGATGTAGATGGCTGAAGCTATGGCCTAAATGCATGAATATGGGGAATGGAGTGAAATCCTTCATGAGCTACTGAAGAAGGAGAGGAAATCCTGAATAGGACTCCCTCATGCCCAATGGCACTGCAGCTCTGCTGAACAGCAAGAGGCAGCAACAAGTGTCCAAGACTTGGATGTAAAAATGATCAAAAGATAATATCAATGGCTGCCTTGCTCCTCTTTTAAAAAATGAGCCTTTCCTCCATGGGCCCTACTTCGAATTATGGTTTCCTCCCTCTAGAATCTTCCCTCCTATGTTTTCCCACATAGTGCTTTCCAACTCATGCCAATGCAATTTGACTTGGTCAACTTTGGCCAAACCTTTATGCAAAAACCTCCTTTCACACATGGAGGCGTGAAATCTAGCTCCAACATGATCCTCTTTCATATTTAGAGGATTTTTATTCTCTAATTATGCAAATAATGGGTCCCCTACCCATTTTATTCATCTCCTTAACAAAATGTAATGTTCCATAAAATTTGGAACATTACACGGATGCAGAGGACGGTATGCTCGAAAGGCCATGGCAGGATTCAGGTGATATCTCCACATTTTGATTACTGTATGTGTCATTCATAATAAGAAGAGCCATCTTGTTCCTGATATTTATGTGTTAATGATGCTTTATACATGTGTGATAATCATTAATTGAATATTTCATATTGTTTTCATGATACTATACATGGTTTTCACTAACATCTAGGAACTATATATGTTGTACAACTAGGTTTTTGTGTCTGTTCTTTGTGGATTTATAGGTTTTGGAGCACAAAGTGTTGCAGGGGGTTTTCACCTCATGGGATCTACATCAACCGAGGGACTTACGGGTAAGTTCTGCAACCAATAGCATCTATTTTTCAGTATAAAAGTTGCTTAAAGTGAGTCCTTCTTGAATGGAATGCCCATGATCTATGAAGGTTGTTAACCAAAGACCTTTAGGGTATTATTTCCTGAAAAAGAAATGGCAACTCCGTTGGGGATCACATTTTTTGTGATTTCCCGTTTGGTTTGTTTCATCTGTCTTGAGGGTTCCCAACAGTTTCTATCACTTTCATCAGTCTAGCAAGTCCTTCTTCAGTCAGAAATTTTTTGTTTTTTTCCTTATTTTTGTTTATATACGTAGTTTTTTCTTGATGGCACACAAGATATGTTTGTTGTGCACTGTATACATAATGATTTTGTTATGTTAAGGATATAACGCTTGGTTTTCCAAAAAAGGTAAAAATCTGGAAAATTTCACCTGAAATAGCCCCCGCTGTGGATTTAATCATTCTATTGATGTTATAAATCATTTTTTTTGGCTATCTAATCCATTTCTATTATAATCTATACATCAAAAGAATTCAATTTTACCCAAGTGTTGAAACGATTCACTATGTGAAAAATAACTTAGTAAACCACTTTATTAAGTTCCTTATTCGAATAGAACTTATTAAAACATTAAATAAAATCCATATTTATTTGGATTTTTCCCTCATAAATAAATTATTAAATGAACATTTAATTAATATCTCTCATAGATGAACCCAAAACAAGGAAATTAATTAGATAAATCATTATTTATCTTATTATTTTCTAAGAATAACTATTTAAACATAATTTAAATAATATTCTTTGTTAAATATGACTACATCTCCCTTAAATAATTAAATACATCATTATTTATTTGATTATTACTCAACCATATCCTTAAAATGATAAATAAATCATTTATTCATTTATTATTATTTAATATTTATTAAATGAGATAAATAAATCATTTATTATTTATTAATACAACAAGGGGACTGATCGTTCACCTTTTCCAACAAAAGGTACACAAATATCTCTATAAAGTTGGATCTTGATTGAAGGTTATTAATATTTTAACCGAAAAATTCAATATCTAGATCAATCCCATAATTTGTTATAAATATATATTTCTCCCATTCATTCATTATTTGGAAAGTGCTCAAAGATCACCTGATCTCACTTATTTGGCCAATGATCTCACCTATCATAACCATAATTTGCCTTGTTTTCTTGTCTAGGTTTTCTACACCATCAAGAGAGAGGAATTTAAATATGAAGTGTTGACGACTTACAAGAACCCATCCCATTGAGGAGAACAGGGAACACCCTCTTGTGTTTTCCTCCCAAGTGCCATTAATACAAAATTCATTCAACATATTCTTGTCTTGTCTATTGGATGCATGGAGTAAATCTTGTTTTTTCTACTGTTTAATGTCTTCTAATGCATAGATCTAGATTTTTGCAGCATTTATCTTGATCACCTAACTGCAAATATGAAGATATTAGAAGTCATTTATGCTATTAGGTTTGTTTTTTATGCGCAGCTAAAGTGGTCTTTTTTCGTACACTTGGAATTAAGATTCATACTAACAACTAGCGACTCCACACGGGTTTACGATTACGACCTCTATCGTTTTCCTGATCCTTACATATCCAGCTGCTTCACACCCTAGGATTTCTCTTCAGCCCCTTGTTTTTACTTTTCTTGATGTTTTTTTTAACCTATAAAACCATAAAACGATAAAAATTCTAACTTCAGCGTGTTTTCGGACCCATTGCGCAGGTGACCGACATCAGCCACAACTGAGACGACAACTTTTTCTGAAATCTGCCGCCGAGAGTGCCGGAAGT
Organism: Pinus albicaulis; assembly: GCA_034641835.2. Classification (NCBI taxonomy): domain Eukaryota; kingdom Viridiplantae; phylum Streptophyta; class Pinopsida; order Pinales; family Pinaceae; genus Pinus; species Pinus albicaulis. The sequence goes on along the minus strand of CM076574.1, from coordinate 525,269,483 downwards.
GCAGGTCACAATTTTCAGCCCCAAACCTGTGACCTGGACCTCCAGGTCACACTTTACAGCCCAAAAATTGCGACATCTGCTGAAAACAGGTCAGAAACTGCAAGCTGGACTTTTTGCGGGGATTTTTCTGAAAGTTTTCTGGGTTTGTCTGAGCCTATGTTTAGGTTTTTATGACCTCCATCTCTGCCCATTTTAGACCTTTAATTGTTCTATTTCTCTCAAATAAGTGGGAGCCTAGCCCCCTAGGGCTTCAGTACCCTGCACTTTTTGTGGAAGAGTTTTTGCTGTTCCAGGTTGTCTGAAATTTCGGAGTCTTCAGCCATTTTTTCAGATTTGATACCTCACCTTCAGATCCACTTCAGATCATCTTGTTATCCATCCAAATCTCCTCATTTAGCTTTGTTTGGGTTTTCCTTTAGGGTGCACTCCACTTTGCCACCTCTTTTTACAACAATTTTTCCTTTGATTTGTTGTTGTTTCTGCACCACTTTCCAGCAAATTTTGTCCTTTAGATCCCTGTCCCTCCTGACCTTAGATCTATTGGCTATTTTAGTGTGTTTTGATTATTTTTTTACTCACCTATAGACTAATTGTTGAGAGGCCCGCCTCCTTGGGTTTAGATTATTGCATTATTAGCTGTTTATTTTCTGCTTGTGTAGGCTTATATACTGTCATTTGCAGGTCTATTTGCAGTTACACAACACACCTTTTCTTTTTCTCTACAAAAGTCTTGGTTTAAAAATTAAAATGTACACACTTCACACACACAACACTGTTACTGATGAAATAGGTAACCTGACCTCAAAACGAGAACTCTAGCCCAAAAAGACTCAAAAAACATGAAAAAACACCCCAAAAACAAAAAAAGTGTATTCCAGAACGCACTTGGTTTTTTTTTAAGGTCAAATTTCAACATTTTATAAAATTATGCTAAAAACAAAATTGTTTCTTCAAAAAAAGATTGAAAAAACACCCTCAAAACAAAACTAGTTGATGCTTGAATAACAAAAAAAAAAATTATGTTTGTATTTTTTATATTTAAAAATAGAAATAACATTTTTTAATTTTTAAAATTCAAACATTAAAAAAAACCTAAAATTTAAGAAAAAAAATAAATTTAAAAAATAAAAACATTTTAAAGCTTGAAATTTAAAAATATATAGGAATAAACAAATAAAATAAAAACTAAATAAAAAATTTAATTCAAACATTGAAAAAAACCTAAAATTTCAGAAAAAATAAATAAAAATAAATAAAAAAATAAATAAATAAAGATTAAAATTTCAAAATATATAGAAATAAAAAAACAAAAATATTAAATTAAAAAGGAAAACAAAGAAATTTAAAAAAATAAAATATAGAAATTAAATTTAAAAAAGAAAAAGAAAATGTTTATTAAATTTAAAATAGAAAATTTTAATTTAAAATTAAAAAATTAAATTTAAAGAAATATATTAAATTTTAATAAATTTAAAACTTTAAAATAAAAATATATATAAAAAAAAACATTATTGAAATTAAAAGTAAAAAAATTAAAAATTAATTAAAAATAAAAAATGAAAAATAAAATACAATAAAAATATTAAATTAAAAAATTTATATATTAAAAAAACAAATAGATTTTAAAAAATAAATTAAATTAAATTTATAAAAAATAAAAAAAAAAAAAATATATATATATATATATATATATATATATATATATATATATATATATATATATATATATATATATATATGAACTTAAATTAAAAATATATATATATTAGATTTTATTAAATTTAAAAAAAAAAATGTTAATATTAAAATAACAAATTAAATTAAAAAAAATAAATTAAATATTAAATTTTAGTAAATAAATGAATAAACAAATAAATTTTGAAATAAAAAATAAATTTTAAATATAAAGAAAAAAAAAAACATTGTTAAAATAAAAAGTTAAAAACTTTAAAAATCAATTAAAAATGAAAAATTGAAAAAAATAAATTAAAAAATATATATTAAATAAAAAATAAAATAAAAAACAAATTAATTTGAAAATATTAAGTTAATATATATATATATATATATATATATATATATATATATATATATATATATATATATATATATATATATATATATATATATATAATTATATCATTTTAATTAATCAATAAAAAAAAATATATACTTATAATAAAATAATAAAAATAAAAAATATTAATTAAATAAATATAATGAAAATACAAATTAATAAATTTAAAAAGCAATGAAAAAATCGAATCAAAATCAGACAGAAAAATATTAAAAAAAAAAAAAAAAATCAGTTAAATTAAAAAAAAAAACAAAATTTAATAAAAATTATTAACAAAAATTGGGAAAAAAAATTAAAAACAAAAAAATTGAATAAAATTAAAAAAATAAAAAATAAAAAAAAAATAAAACAAATTAAATTTCAAATATAAAAATTAAAATTTTTGAATTAAAAAATTTAAAAAAAAAAATCAAATTAAAAAAAATAAATTAAAAATTAAAAAATAAAAAATAAAAAAATTTGATCATGTTGGCGCCGCCAATCGGCCTCCTGCCCAGGTGGCGGCGAAGGCCGGTCGCTGGGCGGGAGGCCGATTCCAGGAATCGGCCTCCCGCGGCGGCGGAGGCCGGTCGTTGGGCAGGAGGCCGATTCCGAGAATCGCCCTCCCGCAATGCGGGAGGGTGATTCCCAGAATCGGCTTCCCGCTGCGGGAGGGCGATTCCCGAAATCAGACTCCCTTGGTGGGAGGGCAATTCCCGGAATCGGCCTCCCGTCACGGGAGGGCGATTCCCGGAATCGGACTCCTGCCACGAGAGGGCGATTCCCGGAACCTACCTCCCGCGGCGAGAGGGCGTTTCCCGGAATCGGCCTCTCGTGGTGGGAGGGCGATTCCCGAAATCGACCTCCCGCGGCGGGAGGGCAATTCCTGGAATCGGTCTTCTGGGGTGGGATGGCGATTCCTGGAATCGGCCTCCTGCCCAAGTAGCGGCGGAGGCCGACCTCTACCACCACTTGGGCAGGAGGTTGATTGGCGGCGCTACCACAATCAAAAAATTCTTCTTCTTCTTTTTTTTTTTAATTTTTAATATTTTTTTTTTAATTTGATTTTTATTTTTTTTTTTATTTTTTTTTTAATTCCAAAAATTTAAAATTATTTCTTTTTAATTCAAATTTTTTATTTTAAATTTAATTTGTTTTAATTTTTTTTGTTTTTTTTTTTAATTTTGTTTTTAAATTTAATATTTTAGATTAATTATTTTTTAAAATAAAATCATTTATTAAATTTTATCTTAATTAATTATTTATTTTGTTTTTTAAATCTTTAATTATTTATTTCATTTTAAAATTTATAAAATTGTTTCATTCCTAAAAAACATAGAAATTTGGTGATATTTGTTTTTTAATTATTTCATGTCGTTTTTTCATTTTTTTGTTTTCATGATAGTTTTCTTATTTAATTTCTTATTTTAATTTTCTTTTTCACCTTAAATTTTTTTTTTTTTAATTTGTTTTTTTTGTTAATTTTAAAATTTGTATTTTTGTTTTCTTATTATTATTATTTTTTTAATTTAAATTTTTAAATTTAATTTTTTCTTTTTTGTATTTTATTTTTTTTATCTAAATTTTTATTTTGTAATTTAAATTATTTTTAAATTTCTATTTTTTTTTAATTATATGGTTTTTTTTAATAACTTGGAAAAAAATGTTTTTGATGTTTCTTTTTTTAATTTTTTTGGTTAATTTTTGTTTTTTTTCTTTAAATTATGTGTTTTTTTTTCAAATTTTGTCATTTCTTTTGATATACTTTTCAAATATTTTTGTTATTTTTTTTTTTTTTTTTTTTTATTTTTGTTTAAATTTTTTATTTTTACGAGTTAATTTTGTTTTTTTTTTTTTATTTAATGTTTTTTATTTATTTATATATATATATATATATATATATATATATATATATATATATATATATATATATATATATATATATTTGTGTGTTTTATTAAATAACACAAGAAAAAATCACTAATTTAAAAAAAAGGTTATTTTGATCACACGTTTCAAAATTAGCATGAAAATCACTGCTCTAAAAAAAAAAATTGATGCTACATCAATACGTTTCAAAATTAGCATGAAAATCACTAACATTTTAAAACAAATATTCATACTTCATAAATAAAAATATTAGAGTGTCAAAAATGTGCTAAAAAAAAAAAAGGTGATTCTGCATCACCACTTTTCAAAATTGGGTGCTTTTTATGCTACCAAAAAAAAGTAGGTAACAATGCGATTACCTATTTCATCGGTAACAGTGTTACACACCCTAAGAAAAAAAGGGCTTCGTTAAAATCACCAAGAAAAGACTCTAAAACATTGAAATCAATTGATCCTGCACTTTTCTGCCCTTGTTTCGACATTGTAATCAGTTGATCTTGCAGCTCCTTGCCCTTTTCGGTCTCTTTTTCCTTTGTGCCATGTTTGTGTCATCACCATTGCGCCACCAAGGCGTTCATCCCGGAGACTTCTTGGCATTCATCCTCATTTTCCGGTACGAATACTTACTCCTTCGCATAGGATTCGAGTTATTCCTCAACCGAGTCCGCACTCCAACTCTTCTTCTGGTCCTTTGGGTTCTCCTTCTCATTCTGCCTTCGGTTCTCCCCCTGTCACCTTCACCATGTCTGGTGCAGGACCCAATACTGGTGGTAACCCCGACCCTCCCGCCGTGAATACCACTAGTGGGACCGCAACGGACACTACCTCGGCTGCACCCTTGCTCCCTTTCATGGCAGGCCTCAGCCTCCCCGACTTTGACCAGTTGATAAACGACCATATACACCATGACGCTAATTGGCATGCTATGCCAACAAAGCTCCCTTCTGACATCCCAAAGTTTGAAGGTCTTGCTAGACAAGATCCCTCAAATCATGTTAGACCTTTATGTTGGTGTCTCTGTAATTTAGTAGAGTGGAAAGACTAAACGTTGTAGAGCCTACATTAGAACCACTTTGGGATTCTAGGGTCTAGCCCTCCTGAATCCAGAGAGGGATCTCTCTATAAGTGCAAAGATTGATTTATCTTTTAAGGTTTTTTAGTGTGATTTTAAGCTAGTTATTAAGAAAAAGGGTTTTGTTTTTTTGGTCGAATGTGATCTTTAATTGAGTGGAAAGTCCTGAAAATGAAATGGTTTCAGAGGGGTGAAGGTGTGAATAATCAAAACAAGGTTTAGCTGATAGGATAGGTATGAAACAACACTCAATCCATTGGGCTATGGAGTCATAAAAGGTTTTAATTGCACAACAGTTTTCAAGAGTGGTCCATGGGGCAAGTCATCTATAACAAAGGATCTCTTTAGATTAAATGATGGAGTGGAACATTAAAAGGTGTTGAGAAAGGGGAAAAATCCAATAATTTCAGCAAGGATTTATCAACTTACCCTACAAGAAAAGCCTTTTCAAGTAATTGTTTGAAACGAGCCAAAGGATAGGGCTAACCATAGACTTATTTGGACAAGCTTGTATTAAAGCTAACTTATCAGATAACAATCCAGTAATCTCACTAGACTACTTTCATAAGGGATAAAAACACATAAGAAAATGAAGTGCAACTTAAGATCAGGTCAGATATATCAAAATCAAGGCCTGTTTTTAGCGTACTCTTAGGGAGACTTTCAAACAACCTTTGGAGAAAGAACTAGAAGACAGGCCAAACCATAAAATTTTCTAGTTTAACTCTACTTAGCATGTAATGAAAATGTCATTCAATAACAATGTTTAGAGTTTAGACAGTAAGACATGGGCTCGCCAACATTCCTTGACTGTTTGGATTGTATTAAATCATTTTTAAATGCATAATTGGAGGAAAACATAAAGATAAAGCTTATTAGTGAGAGTAGGGTATTTTTTAAGAGTAAATCCTAGCTCTATATTTGTTGTTCTTTATCAGAGAAAAATGGACAATTTTATGGAAAACATAAGAAGGAAAACAAGTACAATGAGAGGTACATCACCAATGATATAGACCAATATCCCATGAATCAACTTGTATATTGATGTCAATCCAGTTACATACTTCATGTCCAATGTTTCAGTACAGCAACAACTTCTCTTCTAGGCCTAACTTCTTTGATTACAAACAGAGCTTCAACAGCCTCTGAGGACTATTTACATAAAAAAAGTTTCGAGCAGCAAGTATTACATCAACCACCAACAACCAACAAAAACTCATCTTCTTCAGAAGTATTTATAGAAGAAAGAGGAGGTGGAAGAGTTCTAGGGTTAGATATCATTAATTCGATACTAAATGCAACTCCTAGCCTTGAAAACCATGCAAGGCATAAGGCAGGAAAGCATTCTATTTAAAACTCTGTTTTATTAACTCTATTTTCTGCTTTTTAGGCTTAGTGGGTGAAAAGATTGACTTTAAGGCTCTTTTTATCTTTTACAATAACTTTGCTGTCAGTGTGAAATATTTGATTTTTCTTGTAATAATTGTTAGCAGCCTTTGGCCTTAATGTTTTCTGACTGAGATTTGATCTGGGTATTCCTTTGAGGCAGGAGGTTGGAAGGTGGCAATTTTGGTAGGCTGAGAATTCAATTAGCCCCTACGATGTGGCATTCCAGGTTTTTCTGGAGATCTGTCTCAATTATGTGGATTAGGTCTTTGATACTTAATTTGTGCCTTGATCCTTTTAAGCTTTGATTATTGTCCTTAATCTCCTGTCTTTAATGCTAATATTCTTTAATCACCCGATGTTCACTATGTTTTGCTGTTTGCAGGTGCGTAGAGGGTTTGCACAGGTGGAGGTTTTTGTTTTAATGAATCGATGATCATGACTCATCGATCCAAACTTGAGAAATCAAACCCCCTTAGATCCCATCCAACCTGTATCTAAGGCCAGGGGGATCGTCATCCTTGGCCTATGATACTGTACCTAGCTACGAGAGGGTTTTACCCTTTAACTTATAAAACCTGCATAAAAACACACAACGTTATTTAAATCCTATGATTTATTGGTTTAAAGTGCTTTGGAAGGTTTGTGGAAGTGTTTCGGAGCAGCGAGGATGGATGAAATCAGCAGTAGAAGGGAGAAACCCTTGGCAGAAGTGAAGCATGGTTTGAATTTTTAAATTTGGTGCAGAAATGATAAAGGGTGGTTTCGGAAAACCGGAAGCAGTTTTTGCATAGCATTTGGGGGGGTAGGCAGTATTAAATTTTGGAACGCGATACGATACAACGATTGACAGGTGGATTTCTAAAACCAATTTTATCGCGCGGAAGTAGTGCACTATGAAATGGGGCCAAAAATTACGCGATATGGCTTTTTGGCCATTGGATCATCGTCGGTAGATTTGACGGTGCAGATATCACGCGATGGGCCAAAATATGCACGGGCAGAGATGGTAGTGGGGTCCACGGTGACGTAGATTTTGTTGCATAGCGGATAGGTGCAATGGAAAGCGGGGTTTATTGGGTTAAGTCCCAATCGTTGGATCTGATGATTGGGCAATCGAGATCTAAAGATGAGGCAGGGAATTTGAAAGGGTAAAAGGGACGAGAGATGAATGGGGAAAGAATGGGTGCCCAGTGACCGTTGATCTGCAAATATCAACGATCTGGATTTTTTTAGACCATAATGTCGGGAAAGGGGGAAATAAAAGGAAAGTTGAGTTCGGGAAAGGTTTTTAAGCCCTTTAGTACCCGATTGCGGGGCTTTAGGACGCATGGAGGAAGGGGCTAAAGGAAATAAGCCCTCGGGGGCTTAAATGCCTTATAGTGCTTAGAATACCATTTTTAGGCCAGAAACAAGGGTTTTGAAGCCAAAAGAGGGTCCCGATAGGTGAGATAAGGGTTTTTAAAACCAAATCAAGAGAAATATAAGGTTTTAAAAAGGGGTTTAGGGTGATTTGAAGGTTAAGATGAAGGTATATGAAGGGATTTTATGAAGGGAATAAGGGTGAAAATGGAATTGTTTGTGAGTGAAAGGAGGAGTGAAATGATGGAAAATGGAGCCTCTCTAAGTAGTCTTTATTGGTAAACAACAAGGTCCTTGAGGGTTTTAAGTGAAACAACAGTGAAGATTAATTTCGAGGAAAAATATCATCATAATACTTCAAGAACTCATAATTTGGAAAAGAATTGTTTCTTGAAGGCTAAAAATATTTATCCACCATTTGATATAACAAATTTCATAGGTGGCTAACAGTGGCTCCACGTGGGGATGGCATCTTCTTGAAGGTGTCAAGAACTTCAGACAATTTTCTTTGGAAGCTGATTAGTGCCTTGCACTTTGATAATATTTTTATCAGCTGCTAACAAAAATGACTTAGAACTTGATATATCAGGGGAAAAGTATTTCCCAAACATCTACCTACACAACCTACTTCCTAACATTTTTTCTTCAGAAAGGTGCACTTGGACTTGCCAACCTTATCATCAATATTTTATTCTTTTATTGAAAGCATAAAACTAGTCTAAGTCTACTCTTATTTCTCCATGAGTTCAGATTAAGAAGTTGAACTCATAAGTTTCTATACCTAACTACCATCTATCAGGATTAGACTGTCTGATTAACTTCATTCTCTATTTTCTAAAACAGAAATTTAAAAGCAGCCAAGACGGGTTTAAGAAGGCTGGCTTGCTGTGGCCTATGGCATAAAAACAAGCTGCACATAGACTGAAATTTGTAGAAAATTTAAAGCAAAACAGTGAAGCCTTAAGATCTGAAAATCAATAGCATCCTTCATTATTCTTCAGCTCTGGTTTTGATTTTGTTTGAGCTGTCTTCTGTTTCTTTTCTAGTTCAAGTTTTGAGCTTTTAGAACCAATCCTTCATCAATCTCATAGGTTCAATATTTGAGCTTGTTTGAACATTTAATTTTCTATCCTAACCTACCTCACTAATAAGCCAAGATTGTACTATTTAGCTAATCTAATTCACTAACCTATCAGCAGTAAATTTAAACTTATCCAATCATAATTTGACTGTATTATTGAATAGAAAGTGTTTCTTGTGGTAGTGGCATTTAAGCTTGCACACTTTTAGATTTTATTTCTTTTTTGGTATGGGGTTGTACCTTTATTATTTTCAGTCTGCCCTCTTTTCTATTTTTATTGTTTTGTATTTTTATTTTTTCTAACTTTGAAAGCAATGATAGATATGATATTTACAATGAAGGAAAAATAAAAAGCCTTCAAACTAGTATAGTTAAGAAAAATAATGTTTGAGCATCCTCCCATTGACAGGACCTCCAAAAAGTTCATTTCCATTCAATTCCTGCAATAAATAAGCATTGTTACCAGCAGTAGAATGAATGAGATAAGGGCCTAGCCATAAGTTATCAAATTTTCCATGTTTTCCCTTATCTTCTCTCCTGGAATCCCACTTCAAAACTTTGTCACCAATGTTGAAATCACTGGCCTTTGTCCTTTTATCAAACAGCTTCTTGATGTTGTCTTGCTTGTGTAGTGCTCTATTGTAGACTTCCTCCTTAGTTTGCTGAAGATGTATAGTCTGATGTATTATCCTTGTCATATCATTTTCTTCAAACTATACTTCTTGGATCAGATTCATGACTGGCACTCCTAGTCTGGTTGGAAAAATTACATCTGCTCCATAATCTAGCTAATAGGGAGACATTCCAATTGATTTCTTAAGTGTTAAGCTATCACCCCATAGTGCATATACTAGCTTTGTGTGCCATGATTTCTTATTGTCTTCCAACAACTTCTTGATTATATTCACCAAACTCTTATTTGAGGATTCTGCTAACCCATTACCTTGTGGGTAATAAGCAGTAGAATGGCCCAATGAAATATGATACTTATGAGAGAATTCAACCATATTTTTGGATCCAAATGCAGCAACATTGTCAGTGATAATATTCCTAGGACAGCCAAATCTAGATATGATACGATTTTCAAGGAATTTTATGATAACAGAGTTAGTGGCTTGCCTAGAAGGGATGGCTTCTATCCATTTGGTAAAATAGTTTGTTGCAATGAGGATCCATCTATGTTGGGAAAATGAGGCTAGATGGATTTTCCCAATGAATTCTAGATCGCACTGTTGAAAAGGAGCTTCAATAGTGATTGGATGCAAGGGTAAGAGAAGCAGTTTTCTTTTGCCTTCAAAGAGTTGGCATTTGTGACAGGAAATAATCATTTTGTGGACATCTTGAAAGAGGGTGGGCCAATAGTAACTAGCTCTAGGAATTTTATTGGCAGTTTTCTTCCAATAGAGGTGGCCTCCACATTCTCCTTCATGTAGTTCATGCTTGATCTTATATCCATCATTCTCAAGAAAAAATTTAAGCAATAATCCACTAGCACTTTTCTAATATAGACATTTATCCAAAATGCAGTAATTAACAGCTTTCAACTTTAAAAATATTGCCTTAATTTTAGCCAAACCAGGAGGTGTATTTAAATTGAGTAAAACATATAAAATATCAGCATACCAAGATGAAAATAGAAAATGATTTCCAACAATAGGAGTTGACAACTCCTCCTATTCATCTAATGTCTCTAACATGTTTATATCAAGAGCTTCAAAATTAGACTCGGCCATTAATCTAGCTAGTCCTTGGCCTTTTATGAGCTTAGTGGGCTTTATTTCTAAGTCATATTCAAGTATCACAACAATCCACTTTCCTCTTTTTCCATCTGTATCCTGGGTTAAAATGTCTTTTACAACTAAATTTGGCACAAATGCAATTATGTGGGAATGTAAAATGTAAACTCTGAAGTCTTTTAAGGCTTTGAGTAAGGAAAAGGCTTGTTTTTCCATAATATTGTACTTCATAGGTGCATCTCTTAATGCCTTACTAAAGAATGCAATTGGCTGCTCTTGTCCCTTCAAGTTTTTCTGTCATAGGACAGCAGCCACTGTGTGTTCTGATGCAAATGAAAAAATGAAGAAATCCTTTGTAAAATCAGGACTAATGAGAACTAGTGTTTTAGTTAATTCTTGTTTTACCATTTCAAATGATTTCTTTGCTTCTAAGGTCCATTTAAATAATTCTTATTTTTTCAGCGTGTTTTTTATGTTTCTAAGGAGTTCAGCTAGATTGGGTATGAACCTTCTCAAGAAATTAATCTTCCCAATGAAAGATTGAAGTTACTTGATGTTCCTAGGATGGTTGATTTGCAATATACCATAAATCCTTATTGGGTCTATCTTTATCCCTTCTTATGATATGATGTGTCTAAGTAGTTTGCCTTCTTGGAGACCAAATGTTGTCTTCTTTGGATTTAAAGATAGCCCATATTTTCTGCATTTCTCAAAGACTTTTCTCAAGTGTTCTAGGTGTTCTTCATCTGTTTTGGAAAAAAAAGTGATATCATCAAGGGAAATAATGATGAAGAAGCCTAATTCTTCTGAGAATTCAATATCCATGGTTCTCTGAAATGTAGCACCAGCGTTCATTAAAACAAAGGGAATTTTAATATACAGGAAAGTACCCCAAGGTGTAGTAAAGGTTGTTTTGAGTTGATCATCAGGATGTACTAGAATTTGATTGTAACCTGAGAAGCCATCTAGCAAAGAAATTCTTCTAGAACCAACTACCTTCTGTGAAATGTGATCCATCTTGGGTAAAGGGTAGTTTTCTTTTAATGAGGCTCTGTTTAAGTTCCTAAAATCAATACAAAGCCTTATTTCTCCTGTATTTTTCCTAACTGACACAAGATTAGACACCCACTCTGAATATCTAATAGAGACTATAATTCCAGCATCATACATTTTCTTAATTTCTTTCTCGACCAGGGGTAATTGAACAGGGTTTATTATACGCAATTTTTGTCTATAGGGCTTTTGGTTTTCCTTGAGAGGTATTTTATGCTGAATTATCTCTATGTCATATGATTTTAGATCCTCATAGCTCCATGCAAAAACATCAGAAAATTCTCTAAACAACTCAATAATATAGTTCAATTTGATGTGAGCTGGAAATGTTTTAGACAGTTTAATCATTTTTGGCTTTTGTTCACTGCCTATGTTACATTATTCTACTTCAGTTTCAACAGGTTCCAGTTTTGGGTTTTTGGCAACATCATTGAAATCAAACAATTCTTCTAATGGGACCAGTCCTTTTGGAAAGCTTTGAGTGTTAGATTGTAGCATTTCTAAGTCTTCTTTTTCTAAATTTATACTAATTTCTATTGTATGTTCAATTTTATTAGATAACAGATTTATCTTAGCAATCTCTGGAGATTTTACTTCTTCATCAAGTAGATTTTCTTCAATAAGACAGTCATTTTCATAACCTGAATCTGAACTTGGTATCTCAAATTCATCTTTGGACTGTAAGATGTCTTCTATTTGTTTATCTCCCTCAAATACCTGCAAGTATTTTTCATTTTCTGGAATGGCTGGTCTGTATTTCTCTTGAATTGTGTGTTGTTTTCTTTCACAAGGCCTTTTGCAAGTACTAGCAAAAATGGCCAGTGCATTAGCCAACATATTTTGGTTTCTGGGGACAAATGTAAGTTCATACTCATCAAAAGTTTTGAGTAAATCCAGGGTATAATTCCTATAGGCTCTCAATATAGGGTGTTTTGCAGTGTGTTCCCCATTAATTTGCCTAATTATTAGTTCAGAATCTCCATGAACAATTATTCTTCTGGCTCCTAATTTTTTCAATAAATGCAAGCCTAGAAGGAATGCCTCATATTCAGCTATGTTATTAGTGCATTGAAATTTCAATTTGTATGAGTGTCCTTTCGCATGATTGTTCTTTTTGTTGTGAAGCCACACTCCTGCACTTGCACTATTCTTGTTGTCATAACCATCAAAACCCATACTCCAAAGAGGACTAGTTTCAGATTTACTAGTTTTACTACCTTCCTCTTCATGTTGTGTGCTTTTAGATTGTCCTTGTAAGCCAGTACTATGTTGAATTTGGTTTAGTTACTCATGTTCTTCATTATGTTGAGGACTCTTCTCTTGACTCTCAAAATTGACAACCAATGGATGACTATTTTGTAGCCCTAGACTTGTGATTAGTTCGTTGTAATTTTCTGATTTGGAAAACCATCTTGATACCTTTGTCTCATCTTCCTCCTTTTATGTGTCTGCCACTATGCTACAGTGAGGGGTGGCCACTAAGTTAGTTAAGGTTTCTTGCTCATTAAATGTTTCATGATTGAAGAGAATAAATGAGTCAAGCCCTGTATGCATAGAATAAAGAGGAGAGTTCTCTGGTCTCTCTTGGCTACTGACCATGTATTGCATGTGAGATTCCCTGTAAAGACTTCTAGTTTGATTAAAAACAGGGATGGTAGCATATGTCATATCCATTTTCATTATTCCTTGTAACTTAGCTCCCCATGATCTTGATAACAGCATACCATATTTGGGGGGTACATCAGCCACTACAATATCCATTACTAGACACTTGGCTGGAATTTGAGCTAAGTTTACACAAAGGTCTTTGATCAAACCTAAACATTGCACTCTACTAGAGTCAAAGGAATATAGATCTTTGTATGGTCTGGTGATTTCAAGGCCTAGACTTTCCATTACTACTTTAGGCATTAAGTTGTGAGAGGCCCATGAGTCATGCATAGCATTGTGTAAAATTTTGTCATGAATTTTCAAACTAACATAAAAAGGAGGAACTTACCCTTCTTGGTATCTTCCTTCAATCTTAGGACGAAATAAGAGCTTTGGATGGTTATCATTGAGGTTGATAGTGTCATTATTTTCTCCTATGTTGAAGGCTTTCAAAATTTTTGATCTATAGAAATCTTGGGTGACTAATTCAGTGAGGGGAACATAAATTTTAATCTTGGAAATTTCTTGTTCCAACTTAAAAGGCAACTGATTTTTTACAATGTTTGTTTCGGCCTTGTTAATCACCACTCTATCAGCAAAATCAGCTTGCTGATTTCCTCTATTTACATTGGTCAAAATTGTTTTGATAGGAGCATTAGCTGAAGTACTAATGCTACTAAGGTATGCACTCTGTTTTTCATTAATTTGAGTGCCTTTCTCTTTGGTTTGATCAGAATTTACAACCATTGTTTTGTCCCTTTGTTTAACATTTTTGGGTTTGCTCACAGGGCTGTTTTTTGTAGAATTGTCAGAGGTTTTGTTCTTGGGAGCTTCCTGATTCTTTTTACTCCTAAGGTCATATTCTTTTGGAGTCTCTATGATGACATTTTCTAGCTCTTGATAATAATGTTCATCCTCTGTTCTTTCATTATCATAGGGTGTGTATAGACCTTTTTTTTTATTAATAGGAACATCAAAGTGGTCACTACCTACTCCCAGCATGTTAATGTCATCTTCCTCTATTTGTTCAATTGTTTCTTCAACCTCACTTACATAGTTTTGATGAAAAGGATGTATAATCTCCTTATCAAAGTCTCTTGGTCTATTTTGAGGTTGGTTTCTCCTGAAATTATGATTTTGATTTTGAGATTGATTTTTGTTTTGGGGAGCTGATTGGTCTTCTCTAGATTGTGTTCTCTCAAGTATGCTCATCTTCTTCACCATTTCTTCCATCATCCTTTCCATTTTTGAGCTGGATGTGGAGGGTGCAGATTCCTCCCTAAATGATACTTTCTTTTCACTCCTCATCCTCGCTCTTTTCTCAATAAAATTCACTTCCACAGCAAGAGCTCCGTTTTGCATGTCTTCTAGGGTTAAGGGATCTCTTTATCTTAGTTGATATGCCATTTTAGGATCAAATCCTTCAGGAAATTTGGCCAAAGTTGTGCCTTGTGGAGGTTTCAAGTCTGGGGGAAGGGCATTATAAACACTATTGAACCTAGTGCAATAATTTTGAACACTTTCCTCAGTGTTTCTTTTGAGGTTGTTGTAATCTGAAAGTATTTGGAGAGGGTTTTTTCTAACTTCCCACTTGTTTAAGAATGACTGATGGAGAGCTTGGAGGTCATTAATACTATTAGGGGTTAAACCTTTGAATTATTTTCTTGCTTCCCCCCCTATACTTTGAGAAAACAACCTGAGTTTGAAAGTTTCATCATCTATCTCATTTCTATCAAAGTAGCCATTCATCTTGGCCACATGTTGTGAAGCAGTAGTAGCACCACTGGCATCATAAAATGGTATCTTGGACTGATAGTCCTGTGGCAGATTGACTAAAGGTAAAGGAAGTACTAGAGGGGCATACCATGTTGCCATGATAGGAGGTTGTGGGAAAAACGGGGGGTTTATAGGTGGAGGGGGTTGATGGAATGGGGTGGTTTGAATAGTGGGTGTATGGATAGCAGAAGTGGATGGAAAAACAAAATGCTGTTGGGAAGATCTAGAATAAGAGAAACCAAAATTATGCAGGAAATGTAAATCAGATGGGGTAGTTTCTCTGCTACCAGGATGTTCACCTCTATCTTGGGATGAAGGTGGAGACTCAAAATCTATCAGATCTATATCATCAAGTGACCTAGTTCTGAATGGGTTTCTTAAGTTAGCTTGTGAATCTTGTAGAGCTGTAAGGTTTTTAGGAACAGAGTTAGCTCTATGGAGTGGACTAAGAATAGTTGAAGCTTGAGCCTTAGGAGATTTCCTTAGTATGCTTTCAGGATTATCAACTATCTCAGGAGGATTTGGGTCAAGATGGGCTCTAGTATGAACTCTTCTAGAAGCCACTATGCTATGTTTGTAGACCCAACAACAAGAAAAGTTCCACCAAATATGACAATCTTCAATAGGCTAACTGATCTTTAGCAAGAAAACTTTAATCCTCAAAGTCTTCTTTACTGAGTTTTAAATGATGTAATGATAAAGGGTTTCCCAGTGGAGTCTTTGGAAAACCAAGGAAAATTAAAAAGCCTACTGATCTTCAGTGGAGTCACCAGGTGAAGGGTTTTTACTTGATTTCAGGGCTTGAATGTTGTTCACCATAAACAATCAAAAACCACTCTAGACAGACACTTGGTTCATTTGTTAAAAATGGGATTATCTAAGTTGTGAAGTTATCTATTACTTCAAAAAGTTCCCCAGTATGGTCGCCAGAAATGTTGGTGTCTCTGTAATTTAGTAGAGTAGCAAGACTAAACTCTGCAAAGCCTACATTAGAACCACTTTGGGATTCTAGGATCTAGCCCTCTTGAATCTAGAGAGGGATCTCTCTATAAGTGCAAAGATTGATTTATCTTTTAAGGTTTTTTAGTGTGATTTTAGGCTAGTTATTAAGAACAAGGGTTTTGTTTGTTTGGTCAGATGTGATCTTTAATTGAGTGGAAAGTTTTGAAAATGAAAGGGTTTTAGAGGGGTGAAGGTGTGAATAATCAAAAAAAGGTTCAGCTGATAGGATAGGTATGAAACAACACTTAATCCATTGGGCTATGGAGTCATAAAAGGTTTTAATTGCACAACAGTTTTCAAGAGTGGTCCATGGGGCAAGTCATCTATAATAAAGGATCTCTTTAGATTAAATGATGGAGTGGAACATTAAAAGGTGTTGAGAAAGAGGGGAAATCCAATAATTTCAACAAGGATTTATCAAATTACCCTACAAGAAAAGCCTTTTCAAGTAACTATTTGAAACTAGCCAAAGGACAAGGCTAACCATAGAATTCTTTGGACAAGCTTGTAATGAAGCTAACTTATCAGACAACAATCCATTAATCTCACTAGACTACTTTCAGAAGGGATGAAAACACATAAGAAAACAAAGTGAAGCTTAAGATCAGGTTAGATATATCAACACCAAGGCCTGATTTTAGCATACTCTTAGGGAGACTTTCAAACAACCTTTGGAGAAAGAACTAGAAGACAGGGCAAACCATAAACTTTTCTAGTTTAAATCTACTTAGCATGTAATGAAAATATCATTCAAGAACAATGTTTAGTGTTTAGACAGTAATACATGGGCTCGCCAACATTCCTTGATTGTTTGGACTGTATTAAATCATTCTTAAATACACAATTGGAGGAAAACATAAAGATAAAGCTTATCAGTGAGAGTAGGGTACTTTTTAAGAGTAAATCCTAGCTCTATATTTGTTTTTCTTTATCAGATAACAATGGAAAATTTTATGGAAAACATAATAAGGAAAACAAGTATAATGAGAGGTACATCAACAATGATATGACTAGGATCCCATGAATCAACTTGTATATTGATGTCAATCCACTTATATACTTCAAGTCCAATGTTTCAGTGCAGCAACAAATTCTATTCTAGGCCTAACTTCTTTGATTACAAATAGAGCTTCAACAACCTCTAAGAACTATTTACATACAAAAAGTTTCGAGCAGCGAGTATTACATCAACCACCAACAACCAACAAAAACTCATCTTCTTCAGAAGTATTTATAGAAGAAA
Source organism: Pinus albicaulis (assembly GCA_034641835.2). Classification (NCBI taxonomy): domain Eukaryota; kingdom Viridiplantae; phylum Streptophyta; class Pinopsida; order Pinales; family Pinaceae; genus Pinus; species Pinus albicaulis. The sequence continues at coordinate 525,252,176 of CM076574.1, read as the reverse complement.
GAGGAGGTGGAAGAGTTCTAGGGTTAGATATCATTAATTCCATACTAAATGAAACTCCTAGCCTTGAAAACCATGCAAAGCATAAGGTAGGAAAGCATTCTATTTAAAACTCTATTTTATTAACTTTGTTTTCTGCTTTTTAGGCTTAGAGGGTGAAAATATTGACTTTAAGGCTCTTTTTATATTTTACAACAACTTTGCTGTTAGCGTGAAATATTTTATTTTGCTTGTAATAACTATTAGCAGCCTTTGGCCTTAATGTTTTCTAACTGAGATTTGATATGGGTATTCCTTTGAGGCAGAAGGCTGCAAGGTGGCAATTTTGGTAGGCTGAGAATTCAATTAGCCCCTGTGATGTGGCATTCGAGGATTTTCTGGAGATCTGTCTTCATTCTATGGATTAGGCCTTTGATACTTAATTTGTGCATTGATCCTTTAAGCTTTGATTAACGTCCTTAATCTTCTGTCTTTAATGATGATATTCTTTAATCACCTGATGTTCACTTTGTTTTGTTGTTTGCAGGTGCGCAGAGGGTTTGCACAGGTGGAGGTTTTTGTTTTAATGAATTGATGATCATGACTCATCGATCCAAACTTGAGAAATCAAACCCCCTTAGATCTCGTCCAACCTATATCTAAGGCCACGGGGATCGTCATCCTCAGCCTATGATACTGTACCTAGCTGCAGGAGTGTTTTACCCTTTAACTTATAAAACCTACATAAAAACACACAACGTTATTTAAATCCTGCAATTTATTGGTTTAAAATGCTTTGGAAGGTTTGTGGAAGTGTTTCAGAGTAGCAAGGATGGATGAATGCAGCAGTAGAAGGGAGAAACCCTTGGCAGAAATGAAGCAGGGTTTGAATTTTTAAATTTGGCACAGAAATGATAAAGGGTGGTTTCGGAAAACCAGAAGCAGTTTTCACATAGCATTTGGGGGGGTAGGTGGTATTAAATTTTGGAGTGCGATACGATACAATGATTGACACGTGGATTTATAAAACCACTTTTATCGCACGGAAGTAGTGCACTGTGAAACGGGGCCAAAAATTGCGCGATATGGATTTTCGGCCGTTGGATCATCGTCGGTAGATCCGATGGTGTGGAGATCACGTGATGGGCCAAAATATGCATGGGTAGAGATGGTAGTGGGGTCCATGGTGACGTATATTTTTTCGCATAGCGGATGGGTGCAATGGAAAGCGAGGTTTATTGGGTTAAGTCTCGATCGTTGGATCTGATGATTGGGCGGTGGAGATTTAAAGATGAGGCAGAGAATTTGAAAGGGGAAAAGGGATGGGAGATGAATGGGAAAAGGATGGGTACCTGATGACCGTTGATATGTAAAGATCAACGGTCTAGATTTGTTTAGACCATAATGTCGAGAAAGGGGGAAATAGAAGGAAAGTTGAGTTCGGGAAAGGTTTTTAAGCCCTTTAGCACTCGATTGTGGGGCTTTAGGATGCATGGAGGAAGGGGCTAAAGGAAATAAGCCCTTAGGGGCTTAAATGCCTTACAGTTCTTGGAAGACCGTTTTTAGGCCAGAAATAGGGATTTTGAAGCCAAAAGAGGGTCCCGATAGGTGAGATAAGGGTTTTTTGAACCAACTCAAGAGAAATATAAGGTTTTAAAAAGGGGTTTAGGGTGATTTGAAGGTTAAGATGAAGGTCTATGAAGGATTTTGTGAAGGGAATAAGGGTGAAAATGGAATTTTTTGTGAGTGAAAGGAGGATTGAAATGATGGAAAATGGGGCCTCTCTAAGTAGTCTTTCTTGGTAAACAACAAGGTCCTTGAGGGTTTTAAGTGAAATAGCAATGAAGATTAATTTCGAGGACAAAGATCATCATAAGACTTCAAGAACTCGTAGTTTGGACAAGAATTGTTTCTTGAAGGCTAAAAAAGATTTAGCCACCATTTGATATAACAAATTTTATAGGTGGCTAACACTTTCCACATGTGGTGTTCATCTAATTCCATTACCGATGACTCTGTCCATCTTTGGTTGTTCCAAGAATTCTTACTGGTGAAGCTTATAAGTGTTATGTTGATCAGGCCCCTTCCTCTCATACCACATTTGTGACTCTTTCCCAGGCCTTTTTGTCTTATTTCTAGCTTCCCCTTCATTACAATACTGGTACCGAGATCTTGACCTCTTTCTGTCAATCGTCTGCGACCCGCCTATCCGACCATGTTCAGGAATAGCGGAGAAGAAGGAGCCTCTGTCAAGCCCCTACCTTCGAAGAACGTGTCTACATGGATTGGTTTCTTAGGACTCTCTTGCCACCTATCGGGAAAGACGTCACATCGCACTTTCCTCAAACCGAAGAAGTCGCTCTCTAGATTGCACTAAATATGACCCAATCTACGCTCAGTTGAGTTATGTTTATACCGTTTGACCTGATCTTCCTAGACCCAATGGTGCCAACGCACTGGGGGCATATCACGCTGCCGACGGTATCATTGGAGCTCTCTTTAAACATATTCTCAGACTCCTATAGGCTATGATTTCTCTCAGGGCAGGGCCAACACCTCTGGCACTTTCCTCCCCCCCCCCGGGTAGCACATATCCATGATATGGAATGCCTCCTCCTTTTTCCCAACCTCCTGTTTACCACATTGCTACCTGTTAGTATGAATCTTGATTCGAAGTGTACAAAAAAAGACCACTGTAGCTGCGCATAACAAATAACCCTAACAGCAGAAAAGACTGCTAATATCTTCAAGTATACAATTAGATGATCAAGACAAATGTTGCAAAAATCTAGATATATGTATTAGAAGACATTAAATAGTAGAAAAATAAGATTTACTCCATAGATCCAATAGACAAGACAAGAATGTATCCAATGAAATTTTTATTAATGGGCATCTGGGAGGAAAACACAAGAGGGTGTTCCCTGTTCTCCTCAATGGGATGGGTTCTTGTAATTCCTCAGCACTTCAGATTTAGAATTCCTCTCTCTTGATGGTGTAGAAAACCCAGACAAAAATGGAAAAATATGGCTATGATAATGGATCAATAGCGAGACCAAGAGTTGAGATCCAGAGTGATATTTAGGCAACAAAAGTTGACAAATGAATGGGAAAACCCTTCTATTTATAATGAAATATTGAGTTAGTCTAGAGATTGGTGCATAATTGAAATATTATTAACCAAATCTAGATCCATCTTTTATGGAATATTTTATTATATTTGTTGGAGGGAAAAGGAATTTGACTTGAGTCAAGTCCCTTTATTTGTAAATAATAAATAAATAAATGATTTATTTATCATTTTAAGGATGAGATTAAGTAATAATAAATAAATAAATGATTTATTTATCATTTTAAGGATGTTATTAGGAAATAAGAAATAGATAAATGATTTTTTTATCATTTTAACGGTGTGATTAAGCAATAATAAATAAATAAATGATTTATTTATCATTTCAAGGATATGGTTGAGTAATAATCAAATAAATGATGATTTATTTAATTATTTAAGGGTGAATTAGTCATATTTAACAAAGAATATTATTTAAATAAGATTTAAACAATTATTCTCTAGAAAATAATAGGATAAATCATGATTTATCAAATTAATTTCTTTGCTTTGGGTTAAATATAACCAGAAATATTAATTAAACTATTGTTTAACTAATTATTTCTTGAGGAAAATCAAACAAATATGTATTTATTTAATATTTCCTTATGGGGTTTCATGTTTAGACAATAAACAACTTAATAAAGGTGATTTACTAAGTTATTTTCATAGTGAAAGAAATTTTACTTAGAGTAAAATTGGTCTTACATGATGTACTTGGGTCCATCTAATGATAATAGGTTAGATGACCAAGAAATGATGTAACAGATTTCTCCCCAGCATGCGAGCGTTAGGAGCTAATCATATGACCGAAGTACGTTGTAAGAACTCAATCACTAGACAATCAAGGGGAAGTCAAAGAGAGAGGATTGAATGGTAGACCATAGTGCTGAAGGAACTAGACCCCGAGGAGGTGACTTGCAGGTGCGATAAGTCTTTTTGATGAGTGAGTACCTGCTATAGGCGGCGGGGGAGGTATACCTATGCCTTTCAAGGCAATAGTACAAACAATAAGGTGCCTGAAAAACCACAGAACGCAATGATAAAGCATATGCTGGCCTAAACATGAGCCAAATAAATAACACGATAATGAATCCCACATACATATTGTGCCTGGGATAACAGCCAGGACTTTGTACAATAATATCTAAGTACATGAGATATAAATACAACCTAGATGCCCCTGAAAACAGGAAAGGGCTCTAAAAATCTGACTGATACATGAAAACAAAAAGGCGCTGCAAGAGGTTGAGGCCGACATCATCAAATGTATGGAGCTGCATCGAAGGCTAGGATGAAGAGGTCATCCGAGTGTGTGGGGGGCTACTTATAGGGCCACCCCCTCATGAGGGCTGAGACATATCACACACACTTGGGAATCATCAATTTCGGCTAATGCATCACTGAACCATTGAGTATATGGATCTCGAACATGCTGAAAGGAGTTGGAGCTGAGAAACAACCAAGTCAAAGAGAAAAAAGGAGTCCCTTTGCCTGATCCGAGGCACCAAACTAAAGTGTAAGCTGGAACCAAGGTACACCGCCCTCTAGACCTCTCTTATGGAATGAATGAGCTGATGTCGACAGAAGGAGGTATGCCATAGGTGAGGCAATAAGGGATCCTCAACTAGGGCATGAGAGCAAATAGTAGAGTGACTGAGAGATTGACACCAATGATGATGACAAAATAGGGGGAACTGAGTAGTGAATGGACGACTTCCCTTGTTAGAGCATAAAGGGCATGGATGACCTGGTAGTGACTGACACAACATCATGAGGGATAGGGGACAGTGGGACTGAAGGTCATAAGATGCACCACGAGAGAGGGACAAAGCAGTGAATGATGAAGGATTATAGCGGGATGCAAAGAGGGGTAGACTCCATGAATGCAATGATGACTCAACTCGGATGCTCTAAACAAGGGTGTCTCGATGGTGCTACCACATATGTAAAGGGTCCAATGGGTACCATAAAAGCATGAGTACAAGATGTTAACTCACGATGAAAATTGACACGAGCGTGTACAAGTATGGAGGCAATATGGTGCCCCCAGTATGAATGTTGCAAGTGAAGAAATTTGATTTTCAGGAGGGGTGAAGTGGTGTTTCTTGGAAAAAATGTGTCCTGGCGAAGTATTTAAATTAAAAATCTAATAGATACCCATTTGAGGGCTTGGTGAGGTCTAGGAAAGATAGATATAAAAGGGAAATTTCAGTTTTGTTGGGAAATGGAGTCAAAAAGAGGTTATGACAAACTTATCAATGGATATGGGATATCAAAGGGAAAATCTAACTTGGCCACAGGATCCTTTAGTTTATGAATGAGATGGACATTAATGGTTTATACAAGAGAAGTTTAATTCTCAAAAAAGGGAATTTGAAAGCAAACCTTGAACAATAAAGAGTTATTTGATAGATAGGGCTAACCCTGAATTCTACAAACCACAATTTAAGCAAATAATGACTTAAATTTTTTTTTTTAAATGAAATCTAAGATTCGGGGAACACCCTATTTCCTCAAAGATTTTATTTCAAATGACTTAGAAAACATAAAATATTCACTCATAATTACGGTCATAGAAGAGGGAACACCTAAATACATCTATGATCACAACTATAAAGACCTTTAAGACAACTGTACAAGCAAGGACAAAGGGCATGATTAGAACAGACCTCCTTGGCTTACTATAAACAAAGATACTTCAAAGGGTGACTTCAATAATAGCCTTTAAGTGGCAGTAGACAAGCAGAGAGAACAATAAATCATTCTGAAACCAACTATTCGAACTATTAGAGAAATAAAAAAGCATGAGGACTAAAGAGAGAGATTAAAGACTCTAAAATACCTCAACAGAAGAAAACATAAAACAGTAAAGGACAAACAGGTCTAAGGTGCTTCCAGGAGTCATTTCTTAGCCTAAATATTTCATCCTACTGTAGTGAGAAATTATGGAACAAAATGAAAATAGGAGAAAACATTAAACAATTCATAATACTTCACCAACAGCCAAGCTCATGAATCCAATGATAGAGCCTTATCAAGAACAAGCATGCAACAACATCATCAAGACTTCCAAGACTTCAATTTCTTCTTCAACTTCAACAGACTATGTATTATTTCAGAGAGTTTCAGTATTACACCCAGTGATCAACCAACCTGTATCTCATCTTCTTCAGAAGTATTTATAGAAGAAATGAGGAGGTGGAGGAGCTTTAGGTTTAAAATGCAATAAATTCTATACTAAATGAAGCTCCAAACCTCGAAAACCATGCAAGGCTTAAGGAAGGAGAGCATTGAATTATGATTCTGTTTATTTACTCTGTTTTTGTCTTTTTAAACTCAAAGGGAAAAATATTAACTTCGAGGCCTATTTCTTATCTTTGTAATAACTCGGCTGAAAGTTTGAGAATTTGTTCTTTCTTTGGTAATAACTGTTCAGCTGTCTTTAGATAAATATCTTTTGTTATAGCAATAAATGGGCCTTCTTTGATTTATTTGGGGCTGTAGGTGTAAAAATTCTTTAATTCTTCATCTCTGTTGTGGTTGGATCCTTTCACACTGATACTCTTTACTTGATTAAATTTTTTTGTGTCTTGTTGATGTGCAGGTGCGCAGAGGGCTTTGAAATGGTATCAGTGCTCATGAGGCACTGAATGAAACATGATATGGAACTCTGGCAGAGTGATCTCTGTGATGTATAAAGGCCTAGGGGATCGTCATCCATAGCCTTCAATATTCTTTTACAATAATTGAAAAACTAATAAAACATTCACAATAAAAGAAAATTTACAAAACTCCTACGGGGAAGGTTAAAAATGCTTCAGAGGTTTAGGTTTAGAGTACAGCCATTGGATAAAAACATCCAACAGTGGAGATTGATCGCGGGGGTTAAATGGAGGTGGTTGGAACAAACGGTGGGAGATTAAGTTCGACCGTTGATGCATATTGATCAACAATCAAGATCGATCATAAATATATAAAGCAAAGGGACCACTTTATAATGAAACGACGGAAATTATAAGAAAATGGGTCAAAAACCTTAATCGGCAACGAAAAAGGCACAGAGGAAATTTGGGGTTTCTTGAGGGATTCTGGGCCGTCGGATGAGATCGGTCTCAGAGATCAATGGTGGAGGTTGATCTATGATGTCCCTTGGAGGATGGCGAAGGGCGATAGTTCAAAAGTGAGATTAAATGTGAGCCTTTGATCTGCAGGGATCAACGGTGGAGATCAAGCGCGATGGAATGCAATGTAGATGGAAAGGGTGGTTTCGGCTAAAGAAACTAGTGATTTCATGCAAGAAAATGGAGGAAAGGCGGTTTCACCTTTTTGAACGCGATATGCATTAGAGGCTGACACATGACCTTTTGAAACCACCCATATCGCGTAACTTTGGAGAATTAAATTTCGGGAATAAATTTACGCGAAACTGTGCTTCTACCATCAGATCTGAGGTCTTAGATCTGATGGTCGTGGAGAGACCACGATAAAGAATAGATGCTCGGGCGATAACAGGTGGGGTAGAGTCTGAGAAGTTTTGATCTGGACCGTCAGATCAAGGATGGATGGCGGAGATTTGATCTAGGATATGGTAGGACCCAAAGGTGTTGGGCCTATCGGGTTGAATCTGGACCGTTGAATCAAGGAATGAATGGTCCTAATTAAATCCTGGGGTCAAATGAAATAAAATATGAGGCGGAGAAAGGGTCAGTGTGGACCGTTGATCTGCAGAGATCAACGGTGGAGATTGGCCGAAAAAAATTACACAGCGGAGTTTGTATAAAATTTAAACAAAGGTTGAGGGCTAATCTGGACCATTGGATTTAGAAGAATGAGTGGCCCAGATGCAATCAGAAGGTTTGTGATTGGGGGAGGAGAGAGGAAAGGGCGCCAATGTGATTAAACGCAGACCGTTGATCTAAGGATCAGATCGATGGCGGAGAATGAATCGGAGGAGGTCACATGCGGGAGAAAGGGCTTATGATCAGATTGATGTGGGCTGTCGGATCTAGGAATGGTGGAATGGATCAATAGTTGAGAAGCCATAGGAAGATCACCAATCGAGAAGGGGCAATAAAATATTTGAATGCGCCCAATGAAAATCTCTGATGCGAGATTCCGAAAGTCGTTGATTGGTTTTTAATCCACAGTTAGAAATGGCTCAACCAATGAACGAGTGGGTCACGTTATAATATGAAAAATGGGTGTTTTAAATAAAAATACAAAGGAAAGTTAGCATCGGGGAGGGGTTTATTTATATTTAGGGCCCGATTGCGGGGCTTTCGATTTTTCGATGAGGCAAAGGGATCGGGGGTTTATTAAAAGGAGCCAATTGCATCGGGACCTTTCCTTACAACAAAGAAATGTGCCCATCGAAAGTTTCAATGTGATGAGTGCTATATGGGTTTAGCGGTTGGTTCTAGGGCATGGGTATATGGTGGGGAAGTGGTTTGGGGCTTAGCTCAAAGGGGCTTAGGCCTATAATAAAAAGATGGGATTTTTATGATTTTTCAAGGTTTTCAAAGGATTTTGAGGGTTTCGGTAAGGTTTAAAAAGGAGTTTTAAACCTTATAAAAGGGGATTTATGAATGGAAGAAGGGAAATAATGGAAAATAGAGGAATTTTTATGGGAAAAAGGGGATAAAAATGGAGGTTAATTTGAAGTGAAAGGAGGGGTAAAATGGAGTTTTTGCAACAGTCTTTTCTTCATGAAAACAGTAGATTTTCAGAATTAAAAATGAAATAGAAGTGAAGATTAACTAAAATATTAGTTATATTCATAAAAAATTCAAGGATGATAGGTTATAAAAGGGGAATTATCTCTTGGAGTTTTGAAGAACAAAATTAGCCACCTCTTGGTATAACAAAATTTATAGGTGGTTAACAGATTCATCTCTCTTCATGAGAGCATGTCATATCATTATGGAGAGTTTGTTCATGGATCCTATCATTGTCTTAATTATAGTACATGGTAATGATCTTGTTGTTGCATTTAGTGATCTGCATACTCTTACCATTTCTATGCAGTGCATTGCTCCATAAGAGGGAAAATTTTTCATTGAGCTCGATGATCAACAATGGGCCAGAATGTATGATGGAGATAGCCATCTCTTATATGGCCATGGGAAAGTGTTGTACTACTTCATTTTTGTTAATTTTTTGTACACAACCATATACTATTCATTAGTAAATTAAATAAAATACATAGATAACCATGTATCTAGCAACCACTTGCCTTGTAATTTTCTAAAGCAGCAGTTAGAAAAACTGCGCTGTAACTTCATGGGAAACTGTTGTTACCTTCCTAAACCACAAGAAAACTTCAGTATTTCCTTCCTCTTGATGCTAATCATGGTTCCAATTGCTCATGTTGTTCTTGATTTTATGGGTAGCATTATTGGAGAGGAAACACATTGGTTAGATGTGTTCTTTTGGGAAGAGGATTCCCACACTTTCTACATGGCATGTTCTAATGGGAACATGAGAGGAGGTATGGCCACCACAACCAAACATTTGTTTCTTTATGAGGTGGGCCATGAGTTTGATGATATTCCATATGGTGATGATTTCCCATCCATCACATATGGAATGGTTTGGGCCATCTTGATTCATAGCGTTGGAGAGGAGATCGTTGGAGATCTAGTCTTCATTTTTGACACTTGAGGGCAATATTATTGCAGCCCAAGATCAACAGTCGCTCTACACTTATCATAAGTGTAGAGGAGGACAGTGTGGGGTAGGCTCCTATGTCTAACATGTTCATATTTTCATCCCACTTACACAACCGGAGCTATTGGTGGAGGAAATTTTTTTGGAGTTGCCATGTTGGGAGGTGACTCATTTTGTATGGATGATTCTTGGGGGAAAGATGTTTTCCCAATACATTTCAGTCTCCATGCCTTGGGGAGGAAAATATTCAGTTCTATCCTTGTAGTTGCTTGAGGACAAGCAACATTTGGGAGTGGAGGACTGTAATGTTCCTACTTAGCCTAAGCTAAGAGGAATATACAATTCTGTTTCATTTTTTGTTGATTGAATACATGAATAAAGTAGGACCTGTAAAACTCCTGAAAACAATGAATAAATCAATGCCCATGTGAACAAAGACAAATCTGAGCCATGTAAAATAGACACTTGCAGGTGTGAATGGGTTTGAACTATGAGACTGGGTCAACCTTGACCAAATCTACAATGCAGTCTAGATGTAATGTACCTCATGGATGCACATCGCAGTTCTAGATGGAGGCTCCACATGTGAAAGGAGCTAACTCATTAAAGTGGTTTAGGGTTTGAGAAGGATTTTATCCTATAAAAGGAAGAGGAGAGTAGCATGAGAGGGTTTTTGATGATGATCATTTTCTGAATATATTGTCTGGTTAGACATATATCATTCTCTAGCTTTTTTGTTGAGAATAATGTTGTTTAGCATTGGGTGTTCCTGAGTGAGAATCCCACCTCCTTCCTAGAGTAGCTCTTGGAGGAGCCTTTTTTGTCTTGTCCACTATCTGGAATTTGGCCAACCTTCATCTTGCACCTACAGAATTGATCCTGTTTAGGATTGGGTTGTCCTTGTGAGCTGCAGCAAGTGGAGGATAGATCTCTTCAGATCTATGCATCTCTAGCACCATTTTTCACTGGGAGAGTCATCAATCCCTTTGACAGGATTTTTCTAGACCCTTGGAGCTTCAGATCCATATCTTGGCATCAAAACAAAGTTTACTCAGAGCCTACAGTGCAGTCCCTCACCTAGTACTGCGTTATTTTCAAGAGCAGAGTTGCAGGGAGTTTTGGCATCATCTTGGAGGAGATATCTCTAGTGATTGGATACTTCCTTTCACTGTGGTGATCCATGGATTAGCCATCCAATCCATGTTAGTTTAGATTTTATCTGTTGTACATCATATGCTTCAAAATTTTCTGAATACTACTGCAGATCTGCAACTTAGATCTAAGATCTACTCACTGTTATTCATGTATTGTTGAAATCCCCAAGGGGAGTGTATAAAGGAGCCTTTCCTGTATACAGATCTGAAATAGATCTATAATTCTGTATATAGATCTAATATAATCTGATTTTTACTCTAATACTACTTCAACCAATGAAAATAATGTTTTCAAGCTTATTCAAACATTTCTTGTGGTTGTAGCACCTCATTTCTGAGGGAATCTTCTTGTATATTATTTTCCTTTCTGTTATACACTGTATAAGCTACATTGTAAATCTGTTTTGCTGATGTATAGCTGAAATATGAGCCTCCATATTTATCTCCTTCAAATATTGGGCTGAACTGCGTTATTCTCCAACAATGTTGTTTTTGTATTGTTGCAGCCCCTTCTTTGGGCATTTTCCAACTGCACTAGGTGTGGGGAGATCTGTTTAACCCACCTAGAAGGATTTTTTTTTTAATACCTCTTGGATATTTGTCTTATATTGTTAGATATAAGGGATACAAGTGTTGGTTTCCAATCCTGTAGCATAAATTCTTGAAAATTGCGTTTTTCAAGCATGCCTTGACATCAGTCCCAATTTGGGGATATTACAGTTGAAGTCAAACACTTGAGAGAATTTACCAATCAACAGACATTGATGTATTATAAATCTCTATAGCAAAGGATTCTGCCACTAGTGACTGCAAACCCTAAGGTACTGACAAAAGGACTCTAGGCCTTATTCCCAGAGAAATGTGTCGGAGTCGATGGGAAAAGATCTATTGGAAGGAAGCCATTAATGAATCCCACATCAATCCAGAGTGAGTGTAACCCACAGGACAAAATTTGGAAGGAATCAGATGAAGAAAATTTAAGTAACCAACCTGAAGCACATTTTTGACATGCACAAAATGTAGCTAGCAGACGACAAAAACCCTCTGAAACAACCAATAATGAAAGATGAAAAAGAGGCGAGGAATCCACCAATAGCGTCAAATGGAAACCAAGAAACTGCACGAATCCTAGGTGTGATAATGAAATTTGAAGTCGAACACAAGGGAAAACACTCAGTCAAAGACCCATGGTGTTGATTAAATGTTGAGCACAAGGTCACCTATCAGTGATGTAAATAGGGCCAGGGTGCGGCTCTAGGTTTAATCTCAGAGAAATTTGTCAAAGTCGATAAGATACAAACCTACAAGCAAGAAGTTAATGGAGACCTCCTCAAACCAGCACAAGCAAAGGACCAAATATTTTATGTGATAGAACAAGACTCTGATAGATCGGGGATGGCTGACTGAAAAAATGAGTGAAGAGACATCGCAGAAAGACTGACTCAAGTTTACTTCCCTTGAACAAAAGCAAGACTCATTTTGACTATGTCAACATATGATAAATTTTTATAAGTTTGTCATCTAGGAGGTGAGAAAAAACCCTTCATATGATTGGAAGATATAAACAACCGGGGGAGTACTAACTCAATAACAAGGTTATGGATTCTCCTATGTCAAACTAAACCCATCCCAAATGGAGAAAAGACTCTTATTTTTTGTGCTTTATTTAAGGGTGGCACAAATAAATCTTTAGCTGCCATCAAATGTGGAATTAATGTCTTGATCCTGCTCTTTTTGAGATATTTAATTATTTTGTCTTTTTCATATTGAAAGCCTAAAAAGGAATAAAAGAATGCCTATAGTATAATGGATAGAACGAGTGTGAATAAATAGATGCACTAGTTCCTAGGATAGGAACAATCCTATGCTCAATGCGAGGTGGAAAAACTAGTAAGTGACACTTAGAGGAATGTTCCATCCATTTTCAAAGGTGTCAAGTCGCAGAAGCTAAGTGATTTCATGGCTGACTTTGCAAAAATATAGGGTCAAAATATGGCTTATACACGAGTCCAAGTGAAGCCAGTTTAAGGCCAATATATACAAATGGTCAATATGCAATGCAACAAAAAAAATAAAAAACAAAATGGGAGCCTCTAGGGTATAAAGCCAGAAAATATGGCAAAGAAGAAGAAGAATGAAGCTTCATTTCATAAGTCATGGCAGGAGTAAAGAGGACTCCTGAGCCCACACAATTTGGAGCATGGGCGACATATGCTAGCACAGATCTAAATAACAAGCCCATGTGAAGGATGGCTCTACCATCATATCATGATTTATAAGTCAGCGAGTGAAAATAGTTTAATAATCATAACATGATGGATTCTACCCTATGGAAATATTTTAGCATGGAGGCTAGTATGCATAAGTGCAACAGAATGTGAATTCCCTAAACTATATGCCATTTGTGAAAAAAATACTTGCCATGATAGGTTAGCGGTCATGGAATAGAAGCAGTAATGGAAACATTTTTAAATCGTCAAAATGGACCTGAAAACAACCTATCCCAGCACTTACAACCCAAAATGTCATAAAGTTGTGAACAAATTCAAAAAATAAACACAAAAATTTAAACAAGTAATCTGTGAAAAAAAATTGAATTTTGGGCATAAATAGGCCTTTTGGACTCACATTTGGTCACTTGTGCCTTGAATAATTTATGAAAGAGCTCTGGAGAAAAAAATCCCCAACTTGGAACTTGAGCAATTATCAGCCGAATCAACCCAAATCTTATAGGTAATCTTCTCAATCAACTCAGTCATTAATTTCATTGTCAATTCAAGCAATATTTTAGGAATTTCACTATATAATTTATGTTTTTTCTAAAACCCTCTGCGTATACGCGGGTTCATAATTTCGAACTCACATATAAAAACGAATGTACAGGAGGCAACTCACATATGCACAAAGTGAACTTTTAAAATTAAATTCTAATGGTTTCTTAATGAATTGATCCAGGTTGACCATTAGTTGGAGAGAGGGGGATCATAACACTATTGAAAATTAGGTCATGGAGGACCAATTATCCTTGGATATACTTTGGGGATGCAAATTTCTTAAGTTATTTAAAATTCCAAATATGAAAACGAACACCAGTTTTCTCGAAATTCTTGTAAGTTATTAGGACCTAGAGGAGGATTGTTTCATGATCGTTCAAATGGCATTAATGATCTAAGTTGAAGAAATTTATCTCATAACTGGACTCTCTCGAAGAGGGGAGCCAGTAAATTTTCAAGGCAAACCCATAGGAGGGCTAAATTTCAAATATCATATTCAAGTGTACTGTGCTAAGGGTACTCAAAAGGTTGGGACATATATCCCATTCAAAGATGTGCAAGGGTTGCACATGAAAATACTTCTTTTCACCATTGTCAAAGTAGCGGGATCGGCTTCCTTGCACCAAGCTTCACGAGGAAAAATGATTTTAGCAATGGATTGCCTAAACACACTATATGATTGGTACACAACCTTATTGACAAATTTGAAGAAACAATTGACCTCGGTCCAGAAGAATAAAACAAAAAACTTTGGTTATGGTACCATTCTATGCACATTATTCTTCGAGAGGATTCCAGGGTTTCACCCCAAGATTATCTCTACCATCAATAGCCCTCAAGGTCCACGGATATCTAGATGGGCCAATCTAATGAAGAGGTTGGGGGGTTGCGAGGTCCCGAGTATTACTTGGGATTATGAGTTCTTCCTATGGAGGGGAGAACAATTCATCGCGGTAGAAGATTATCCCTATGATGGCATGGATTTCAGGGAAGATCCTGATTTTCTATTACCACCCGGTGCAGCATGGGGGTTGATTGGTAAAATCGCAAAATGATTTTTGATTATATGCTTCTTCTTCTTTTTTTATAAATAAATATATGGAAATGAATAAAATATTTTTGATTGGACAATTGACTTACAATTTTTTGATCATGTTATAGATATTAGACCATTCATACCTGAGGGCTTCCCGAGGAACATGCGCTGTGGAAGAGAATCCGAGGATGCCATAGAAGACCTAGGGAGATTACTGCATGCTATACATAGGAACCTGGAGGGCTTGACCTACCAAGTCCCTATGGTTGCAGTGGAGTACCTTCCCAAGGTTGTATAGAGATGTGTGGTCGGTGTACCGTGCAATTGGGTAAGTATGTTCCATCGTATGGCGACAACTATAGTGTTCTTCTCTAACACCTGCCCAGGGCAAGGCCCATAGGGATAGATTTTTATTATGATTGGATGATTGTGATATTTTTTGATGATGAACATGATCGGGCATAAGCCCTAACTTTCCAGGACATGATTTTCTGATTTTTGTATATTTTGAACACAACTCTGATATATATATATATATTATGATGTGATTGTCTCATATGTACAATGATGATTGATGCTTTTGATATTTTAATGTATTGAATGATTAATATGTCAATCAATTGCTTGATTAGCTAATGAATCTACAAATGAATTTTTTGAACATGGAATGTGAATGAATGTAACATAATTAAATGAACGTTGCAACAAAACACACTCTCAGAAATAATCAATTTAAAAATGGGTCTCTGACACAATAGGTGTTGTTTAATTTTGAAACCACCAATTGCGAATCCAAGTACAATACTAATGAATCAATACCAAGAGACATTTCCTCTAAAAGTAGAATGACCACAGTTGTATACTCTACTACATTATTTGAAGAAGAACCAATGCATATGCCCCTTGAGACTAGAAATTGATCGGATGGATAGCAAATTACCCAAGCCATGGAATCAAGATTCCGGGTATGTCGACTAGCACCACCGGCAAAGCCAAAATGACTCATCTCATCCATAAACACCTACCAAAGCAGATCAACAACATCAAAGTCACACCAAAAATTGATAGATAGATATGCAAAAAAAATACAATATATACTGACAAAGAAAATTCTAGGCAACAACCTACGCATAATACTTTTTCAGATAGAGCCCATTTCTGGGCTCTGCCAACTCGTTTATGTTGAGATTAACCAAGGCATAAGCTCCCTTCTTAAGGAACTTTTTAACAATGAAAGGAACATACCACATGGATTTGAATTTCCCTTCCCCCAAGGCATCCTTATCTTGAGCATATACCAAAACAAGGTCACCTTCAGAGAAAACCCTTGGTTTGAGAAACTTATCATACTGAACCTTCACTTGTTTCTTATGGGACATGTTCATCGTAGCTGCATCTCAACGCTACTCATTGAGATGTTCTAGATAAATAAGGAATTCTTTGAGACTTGAAGTGTCAGGAAGAAGCTCAATAGCTATCTTAAGGGAAGGAATCTCACTCTCAATAGGAAATATCCATTCCAAACCATAAACCGGTTGGAAAGGAGTGAACCCGATTGTAGTCTTAACAGACATCCGGTATGCCCAAAGTATAGGATACAACATGACATGCCAATTGGACCTATATCTATTGATTTTACATTGAAGGATAACCTTTAAGGACTTATTCATGACGTCAACCTACCCATTGGCCCGAGGATGATATGGATATGAATGTTCCTATTGAAAACCCAACTTAAGAGCGAATTCAACCATCACGGTGTTCTGAAAATGACTGCCATAGTTAGTGACAATCTCTTTGGGAATGCTGAAGCAAGAAATGACTTGGTTGAATAGAAACAAGGTTGTTGTTTCACCATCATTCGCAAAAGTAGGCATAGCCTCAGCCCAATTTGATAATACACTTGTGACCCTTTGCTGAAGGTAGGTTACAGGTAGTAAAATCAATACCCCACTTATTGAATGGACCGAAAATGACAATAAGAAATAGCAGAGATAGATGAGCATGCATCTTCGGAGTATAAACCTAAAATGGATGACATTTTTTGACCGCCTCAACACAATATTTGAAAATCAAGGGCCAAAAATATCAGGCACACAAAATATTTTGGGTTGTAGCAAGCCTAGATAAATGACCACCACAAGCTCCACTGTGGCAATCATTTAGCACAACCTTAGCTTCTTCGACAATCAAGCAACATCTAAGGATCAAATCGACCCCGTGATGATATAGAGTTTCACCGATAATAAGATAATGTTTTTCTAAGTGACGCAAATTTTGACACTCATCTTTCGAAAAAGATAAGGGAAACTTCGAACTCTGGAGATAAACAATGAGATCTCCATACCAAAGATCCTGTGAAGAAATGAGGAAAATATGTTCATCAAGGAATGAATCCTCATAAATAATCTCATCTCCATAACGAAACTCAGAGATCAACTCTGCAAATACCAAATATTTCTTGCATTTGTCAGACATAAATTCGAGATCAAACTCTTGCAAAATGACAATCCATTGATTGTATTTTCCCCCAATCACACACCTACTAAGAAAAAACTGAAACAGATTGAATATTGCCAAAACATAAGTTTTTCAAAGGATAATGCAATGCCTGATTCGCTGGATAGCATGGAAAACTACCAAATTTAACTTCTCAATGGGAGAATATTGCAGTTCAGGACCTACCAAGCCTCGACTTAGGTAATAAATGACATGCTCACAAAGAGCATCATCCTCCTAAACCAAAACCATACCTATAGTAGATTATGCCACAACAAGATACAAAAGGAAGTCTCTGTTATAGTCAATTGGACTCAATAATGGAGAAAAGGTTAATGGATTTTTCAAAGCATTGAATGAGCACTGAGAAAAGTCATCCCACAAACTAGACCATCTCCATCTTCCCTGCAACACGAGATCTTCAACCTGCAGACGTATATCGACATGGTGGCCTCGACAGGGGGGGATTCCATTACCCCCCCCCCCCCCCCTCCTCTAGAGGCACTGAAAACCTTGCTAATTTTACAAATATTGGCACATCTGATACGCCCTAGGTTGTGCAGTCTGATGCTGCCAAAACTGAAGAAAACCCTGCTACTCAAGAAAAATAAAAATCTGAAGGCAATACAAAGCAAATCACTACATCCTCGACCTACATTCCAATTGAGCCTAAGAGGCTTGAGATCCACTTTCCTACAGAATGGATCAATGGCAGAATCTAGTTCATGCATGATCATGCTCTCATAGGCAAGTTCATCAGCCTCTGGCCAATCAAAAAAGCCCTCTATGGATGGATAAATGCCAAGTGGAAGCCAAAAGGCTAGGTCTCTCTACAGCTTTGCCCCAAGGGTTTCTTCAATATCATCTTTACCTATCTAGAAGACAAAAAATCACATTATGGATGGAGGGCCTTACTTCTTCAATGCTAGAGGTCTATACCTATGGGATTGGGTAGAGCGTTTTATCCCTAACAAAGAAGATTTCAACTCGGAGTTGGTCTGGATATGTCTTTATTCTCTGCCACGTGAGTACTGGGAGGATATCACACTTAAATAAATAGGAAACAACCTAGGATCCTTCATCAAGATCACGGAGGAAACCAAACACAATAGGTACACTGCCTATGCCAGAATCTGTGTCTACATGCATCTAGCCAAAGCTCTCCCAGATTCGATAATTTTATGTCATGATGACTTCGAATGGATTTAGTCAATAGATTATGAGCATGAACCCTTTCACTACTACAAATTCCATGCGTCCGGCCATCTCTTCAGATATTTCCCTCTGAAATCCCCTCCTAAGACCACCTCAAACCCTGCTTCCACTAACCAATATGGCTTCACCAAAGTTGCCCCTCGTAAAAGGCATGCAAAGAAGTCTACCCCCAACCCTGGTCCTTCCCAACCCTCCAACAACAATATTTTCCATCTCTTTGCCAACCAATCTTCAGACTAGAACCCATGGGCAACATCTCAGCAAGCCACTCCCCTCACCAACCCGACTTCCAGTTCAAACCCCCCCCTCATTCCTTACCCCCTTGAGCCCAACGCTATGATTAAGTCTCAAGGTTCCATAAAAAATAATAAGAAAAAAGAGATCCAAATCACTACCTCTACCATGATCATTGATCCGCCCCAGAAGGCATCCTCCAAAATGGATATTGACCATCAGAAAACTCCTATGCAAGAGATTGTTCTGTATTTGGGTAGGTCCCACGCCCCCGTTTCTTACATGGATGAAGAACCTGAAACCATAGATTTTGGGGATCTGGACATCAGAGGATTGGAAAAGGATTACAAAACTAAGGAATATCATACCATTCCGGAGAGACAAATAGATAGTCTGGAGGAAGCTCTTCTCAAAGCCCACCTTCTAAAAGGATGCGTGCAATTGGGTATCCAGGGGGACAATATTCCTCGAGAAACAGTTAACATCATCAGAGAATCTAGAAAAAGAGGAAGGCCAAAAAATATGTAGAGACTGATAATTCTAGGGGATTATCTAGTTGAATCTGGTCGATATCCCAAGTTGACGAAGTTCTTCAACGCTTTGAACCAACCTCCTAAATGATGAAGCTCAACTCCTAGAACATCACAGGGATCAATAGTACCTTAAAGCTCCGTATGATAAAAAATCAAATAAGGCCTGACAACCTCTCTATCTTCTTCATGTCGGAAAATAAATTCTCAAGCACCACTTTCCACTCCCTTTTATCCAGGCTTTGGCCTGGTTGCAATACTGTAATATTTCCAATTAGCCCAAGCTAATGGGAATATACAATTTTGTCTCAATATTTTTTTCTATGAATAAAATTGTAAAGGAGAGTCAATAAAACCTCTAATCAACAAAATAAATCAATGCCACATGTGAACATGGAAAAATCTGGGATACTTACATAAGCACACCTAGGTGTGAAAGAGACTGGATCATTTGACCAAGTCAACCTAGACCAAATCAACAACACTGTCTAGATATGATGAATCTCCTAGAGGTACAACGCAGCTTTAGTTGGAGGCTTCTCATGTGAATGCAGCTAAATAATTGAGATGGTTTAGGGTTTGTCAAGACTTTCATCCTATAAGAAGAACAGGAGGATAACAGAAGAAGGTTGTTGATTGTGTATATTTCTGAATATATTTTCTATTTAGACATGTACCATTCTCTGTTTTTTAGTTGAGAATAGTGTTGCTTAGCACTTGTGAGTTCCTATGCAAGGATCCCACCTCTTCCATTGAGGATTTATTGGAAGGGTCTTGCTGATCTCATCCACTATCAGGAATTTTTCCAAGATCATATTCCAACTACAACACAGATAATGTTGAGGGTTTGGTTGCCCTTGCAAGATGCAGCAAGTGGAGGCTAGATCTGTTCAGATCTAGGCCATTTCAGGGCCTCTTTTCACTAGGAAAGTCTTCTATCCCATAGGAAAGAGAGTTATAAACCTTTGGAGCTGATATTTCATATCTTGGCATCAGGGAAACTCAGTCTTTCAAGCTACAGTGTAGTTTCCCTTCCAGGGCTACGTTATTTTCAAGGAGGAAACTACAGGGTGTTTTGACCCACTTTTTGAGAAGAGATCTCTAGTGCTGGGCTTTTCCCTTCACTTTGGTGATCCATGGATTAGCTTGATGATCCATGTACTGTACAGATCTGATTTTATCCTATTTTAAAAATCTTCATAAATTCCTGAATAATTTTGTAGATCTGCTACGTTATTCTCAAATCTACTCTCTGTATTGCATGATTTGATCAAAACCCCAAGGGGATCTTGTAGAGGATCATTTCTAGTGTACAGATCTGAAATGGATCTGATATTTTGTACATAGATCTGTTCTAGATCTGAAGTGTAATATTCAGCTGCTGCAGCTCTTATAAAAATGGTGTTAAGCTATTTTGTAGTCAATACATGTGTTGCAACCCTCTTTCTTGCGGAGTTTCTTTTGTTTTGTCTTCTACATTCTATTGTATATTGTAAGGGCATCATTATGGATCTGATTTACTACTATTTATATAAAATCTGATCTCTATTATTAATCTCTTGTGCATGCTCTCAAAACTACATTATTTCTGAAGCAGTTTGTTGCTCATAGCTGCAGCCCCTCTCTTTGGGTGTTTTTCAGCTAGACTAGGTGGTGGGAGGTTTGTTTACCTCACCTAGTTTAATTTTTTTTTTCTCTCATTTTGTATATAGACACTAGATCCACTGATATAAGGGATCCAGGAGCTTCAAACTCATTTCATTGCACATATCTCCAAGGAGCGCGTTATTTCAACAGGCTTTGGTGTGTATTCCCATTTTTGGATATTACAAATACTGTAGTTGTTGATGCAATGGGGGCCTCCGGAGGCCTAGCCATCACTTGGAATCCTTCCATAATCTCCCTCTCCAATCTCCATGCATCTCTTAATTTCTTCCAAGCCTCCTTTCATTTTGTTGGTACCAACATTTGCGACCTTCTCACCAATGTATATTTCGTCCAAACCTCTACCTGTAAGCTTCAGCTCCTGGATGAAATATCTTCCGTTAATAATCATTGTTCTCCCCCCTATGCATTTTGGGAGGTGACTTCAATATTATTACCATCCTAAGAGAAAAGAGGGGAGGTCACATGCACTTGGATGCTGATAGTCACAGGTTCAAAGAGTTCATTCACCACAATCAGATAATTGGTATCCCCACTTCAAACGGGATTCACACTTGGAATAATCGCAAAATAGGCTCCCAGAAAATAGCTTTGTGATTTTATCACTTTCTCATCCCAGAGGACTTCACTCATTCTAGGGGGGATATCTCTGCCACCATCCTCCCTACGACTGGATCTGATTTTTGGCCTATACAGCTGTAGTGGGCAAGACTCAAAAGAGCCCTCAATAAAAATTTCCAGTTCGAACAGTTCTGGCTACCCCACCTTGGTTTTAAAGAGATGATTTCTGAATGGTGGCAAACCATCATCCCCATTGAGGGCTCAAAAATGTTCTAGATTCAGTAGAAGTTAAAAATCATTAAGGCCTGACTCAAGCACTGGAACTAGCATACCTTCGACTATATCTTTAGGAGCCAAAGGGATTTGGAGGCTCGTATGGAAATCCTCCAACAAACCTTCATTGAGTCAAGCCACATGGAGGATCTTGATAGATAAGAACAACAACTCAAGAATCTAATTGAGGAGAGAGCTGTGCAGGAGGAAATTTTATGGAAACGCAAATCTAGAATACGATGGCTCAAAGAGGGAGAGAAGAACACAAAATTATTTCATCGATCCACCATCCAACGCAAAATGCTCAATCGAATCTCCACCATAAAGAATGACCAAGGCATCAATTTGGAAATGCATGAGGAAATTGAACAAGAAATCCTTAATTAATTCAAAGGGACTCTAGCTGAACCTCAGATGGACCGTCAGGAGGCCGTCAACACCATCACTCAACACATTCCAAACATCATTACAGAGGACCAGAATCAAACGCTCTTACATCCCATGCAACTGCAAGAAGTGTACCAAGCCATGGCTCAACTCAAAGTTGGGAAAGCTCTGGGCCCGGATGGTTTTACCACTTCTTCTGGGAAGACATGAAGATGGAAATTTGAGAAATGGTTGATAAATCTAGAATAATGCACTAGATGCTCCCTAACCTCAATGCCACTTTCCTAACTCTCATCCCCAAGGAGGAGCCAGCTAACACTCCTAGAAAATATAGACCAATTTCCCTCTGCAATGTCCTGTACAAGCTTGTTTCCAAGGTGATTGCTAGCCACCTTATACCTTTGCTGCCCCTTCTAATATCTCTAGAGAAAACTGGATATGTAGAGGGAAGGAATATTATCGATGGAATTATTCTCACCCATGATATTACTCACTCCTTGAAGACACAAAATATTCCAAGTATGTTTCTCAAGATCAATATCTCAAAATCTTTTGATAAACTCAGTTGGTCTTACATTCATCAAATGCTCTCAGCTTTCAGATTTAGCCCCACCTAGATTCGATGGATCATGAGTCTTATATTCTCCCCAATATTATCCATTATGCTCAATGGTTCTCCCTCCACACCCTTCTCGCCCTCCAGAGCCATTCATCAAGGTGACCCCCTCTCTCCCTTTCTTTTTTTTCTTATGGCTGAAGGGCTAGGAAGGCTTATCAATCACCATGTCAAGATGGGTTCCCTTAAAGGATTGTGTATCCATCATTGCCCTCCCATCTCCCACCAAAAATTTGGGGATGATAATATGCTCTTTGGACACCCTTCAGTTCAGGAAGCCAATTCTTTCAAAGATATTTTGGATTTTTTCTCCCCCGTTGCTGGTCCCACTATTAATCAGGCTAAATCCCCATTTTTTTTCTTTAACACTCCTCTCCTCACCCAACACAAAATTGCCTGTATTTTGGGGTTATCTATCTCCTACCTCCCCTATAAATACCTGGGGGCCCCCCTCATTGACTCTGCCATCAAACATGCCTCCTGGCAAGACCTTCTTGACAAGTTAGAGAATCGACTCTCCCTCTGGACTCATCAGGCCCTCAACCTGCCTAGTCGCCTCTTCCTGATCAAATCCATCCTCCAGTCCATCCTGCTTTATCTTTTCTTAGTGTTAGCTGCCCCCAAGTGGGTCCTCAAAACCATCATAAACCTTCAATGCAATTTTCTTTGGGGCGTCAAGAAGGATAAGAGGAAATGGGCTCTAGTTAATTGGAAAGAGGTTTACGCTCCAAAAGCCTTAGGCAACCTTGGCCTTAGGATCCGCAACACAACAATGCAATAATGGGCGCAAAAAATTGGTGGAAATGGATTTCTAATCTGAAGGTCCCTTGGGTGCAACTCTGGCTCTCCAAATATGCAAGTAATTGGCCAACCGTAGATCTAATCCACTTTGACATTGAAATGGAAGGTTCCCTTGTAAGAGATCATATTTTTTGAGAAGTTTGCTCAGGAAACCAGCCCAAGTTCTAGAACAACTCCTGGCAGCAAATGCCCAAACTGGACACTCTCTTTCCTAATTCAAATTGGTAGGGAATTCTTACTCATTTGGATAATCCCCAGATCAACTTATTTTTGAGCCTGCAGATCAATCCCCAATTCCGGCAATGGCTCGCAGCAGATTAGCTCCAGGAGGTCCATGGTCTTCAGCTAACGGATGAAATTAGATACGAATTAGCCAAAATAATAATTCTCCATGCTAAGGGGGATGACATTGTGCATTAGGGTTACTCCTCCTCCTTAGGAACCTTTACCACAAAAGAGGCCTATTGTCTACTTCTCCCTATCACTCAACTTCGTCAGGAGCCCATATGGTTAAAATTATGGCATCCTCGAATCTGGCCAAAAATATCAACCTTTCTCTAGCTTCTAAGAAAAAGGCATATACTCACATGGGACAATATTCTTAGGAAATATTTTTAGGGTCCCTCTCACTGTTCAAATTGTGGTAATGAGGAAGAAAACATTGAGCACCTCTTCGACAAGTGCACCTTAGCCAACACACTCTGGGACAAAGTTGTGTTGCTCAGCAGAAGGTTAGATAGGAATCTGGGGGATATTATAAGCACCATCAGAACTTGGCCCTCCTCCCCATACCTTTGTGATCTTCTCAACTCCCTTTAGATCATCCTACCTAGGCACATCCTCTAGGATATCTAGAAAGAGAGGAATCGACACATCTTTAAAGATCAAAGCACTCCCCCCGACGTTCTCTAGACCACCATTTGCAGCAATCTTCAAGAAACCTTGGCTCTTCAGAGATGGCAGGACTCAAACCTCCCATCTCATCCTAGGGATAAAATCATATGGTCCAAGTGGAATATCTCACTTCACTCGTTTATTATCTCAGAGCCCCCTTCAAACCACTCCACAAGCTCCCCTTTTTCTTGGTCTCCTCCTCCTCTAAGTTTATTTAAGCTAAAATTTGATGGTGAGTCCAAAGGTAATCTAGGGGAAGCTGGTTTTGGTGGGATCATCAGAAACCCAGAAGGTAATGCTCTCTTTTTTTTTCCTTGGCTCCATGGGATGGGACACCAATAAATCTGCTGAGCTGGAGGGTCTATATCAAGGGCCCCTCTTTGCCCAAGAAAACAACTTATTTCCTCTAGAAATAGAAGGAGACTCCAAATTCATCATAAAAATCGCCAAACACCTCTGAGCAGGGTCCTCTGCATCAAAATTCACTATGAGTTGGCAACTAGCAACTCGCTTTAGGCTCTTGGAATAGTGGCTCCACAACGAATCTGCAGTTTCCTTCAATCACATCAAAAGATCGGCCAATGCTATTGCTGACCTCCTAGCCAACAAAGGAGTCGTTCACAGGGATTCTCTTTCCTCTTGTTCTCTGCACTCCCTTAATGATGAAGCTCTCAAACATGAATGCACTCTCCTAATGCACAAAGACCTTCACCACACGGATGGGGGTGCTATATATAAATTGGGGAGGCCACCTAAAAGCCATGTGGAGGGACATATTTCCATCCCATGTGCTCACACATGGCCAATCGTCGAATTTTAAATGTCTCAGGCTTGACATGAATTTGCATTCCACCACCTTCAATTCAACGTCCTCCCACTGCAGAGCATTTAGAGCTCTCGAGTCCTGCACCATGGCTATTAAACCTACCTCCCATTTCCATTCGGTCTCCATTCAACTCTCGTTTCTGCTTTCTCTACATGCTTTCCATTAGGCCTCTCAACCTCTGGCTCTTGGCCCCCTACAGCCCTGTCATCATCTCATCTCGGTGTTCTCTAGGAGAGGCAAATCCTCTCCGGTGTTGTCAATCACTCCCTCCTGGTCGTGCACTTCTGCTCCTCTTCCTAACATGCCTTGGTGTCACCGTATGCATTGTCGCAGGGCTAGATGTCGAGGTCTTCCATCTATACCACCACTTTCGTAGGCCATGGGAATAGAACTGAATCTCTTTGTTGGCTGGAAGGACCTATCTAGGCTTGACCCTGTCAATCTCTCTGCCAAATTATCTCTGCATCTCCCTGTTTCCCCCTCGGTCTCCTCCAAAATTCGGCCCAAGAAACGTCTCCGTAAGTCGACCATCCTACCTGACCTGGCCTTCATCCCTTGAAAGATGAAGGCTCTCCCTTTGCAAAATGCCTCCAACAATAGCCACTGTACCAGTAGTAACTCAGGTTCCAGCGATGGGCACAGATCTAAAAGTGACATTGACGACAAGGTGGCAGACAACAGTCAGATGGAGGTCACCTCCAATCAGCTTAATGCTCAAGGGTCACCACAGATTCTGAATGCCAGCCACGTAATGTGAAAAGAGGAGGATGACTCCTTCTATGTCTGTAGGATAGAGGAGGAAGAACCCATCTCTAGCGAGAAGAATGATGGTCCTCACCATCCTCATTTGTAGGTATCTCTTTCTTTTTATCAGTTTTTTCTAAGAGCTCTCTAGTTTTTACATGTTTTGGATGACTCTACTTTTAGACTTTACTTCAAACTTCAATATTGTTCATGTTGGTTTCCCATTCAGGGCAACATTATTTTTGTGCTTCTGGTGGACTGGTTACCCATCTGGGGTAGTCCTTTCTCTAGCATCAAACTCTTGATACTTCCCTATAGAATTGGCTCGCCAAGGCTAGAGGAAGAGACATGTAAATTTTTGTAGTGTATGATATAATAGCAATAGTCTAACTTATAAAAAAAAATCATCCCACAAGAATGTATTTCCCTTCTTCATAAATCTCATAAATCCTTTCGTCACCTCATTTTTAGTCATCATTAATTTTTACTATCTACAGATGACTAAATATTGGTTCTAGATTTCTAAAAACAAAATTCCCTGAATATTGTGAGCTTTAGAAATCTCACTGCCTTCATTATCCTTATCGAAAATTTTTCACTATTCTACCATTTTTCCATTTCATGGTCACCTTTCCAATCCTAAAAAGCTCCTTATGGGCTTATGCCACTTATCCTCATCCTTTTTCCTACCTTTTACCTCATCACTCTATTTTTCCCTTGTCCATAACTCCACTTTACATCTAGGGTTACCTATAAGCCTACTCCTTCCCATGTTCACCAAGTTCCTCAAGCATTGACGGTCTCAAAACTATCTCTGTAGGCTCTTTAGATAAATCAAGTACATTGGATTTTGGATCTTCAATACACCACTTTGTCAATACTATGTTTTACACTTGAAGGCTCCAAGCTAATTTTCAGTCAAGATCGTGGTCAAAGGACCCTCCCACTAGGTCATTGGGGTTTCACAAGTTGTAAAGTCATGATTGGTGTTTTAATAACTGCTTTTCCTATGCTAGAAGCTGGCTCAGATGTAATAGAAGATCAACATATGGTTATCTAAGAGAGATCTAAAATTCTCCAAAGAAGACTACCTTATCAAAATTAAATTCTGCAAAAGGTAAATGAAAACTTTGACACTTATGTAGGACTGTTAAAATGACTATCAGCAGAAAGTTGGTAAGGTAAGAGGGCTGCTACTCAATAAATACATTCATAACAAAGAGAGGAGAAGCAGTTTGGTTTCAATGAGATCTAAGGTTTTGAGCTTAAAGATCTAGAAGGGTGGCAAACAATGATCAAATGTAGAAATAACCATGGAGGGGGTACACCAAAAAACCAAGCATGAAGAGAAGTATTTCATAGATTATTGATGAAAAAGGGAAAAAGGTGAGGTGAATTGGACAGAAATGAATGAAATTAAAAGGGTGACAACACTGATAATTGTTTTCAAGAATTCCAGACACCTAGGGTTTTGGGAAAGTGTTCAAAGAAGGTGAAACCATGGTTTGAACTCCATGATGACAGCAAAGGGATTCTGAATATGTCACTATTTGTAAAATATTCCAAACTTGTCGAATGGATTTTTTCATGCCAAAAATGATCAAAATACAGGTTGAGCTCCATGGCGCAGGTAAAGGAAGATTTAGAAGCTGACAATGTGTATGTACACCCCAAAGTTTCCAAGGTAAAATGTCTCACTGTCTCAAAGAGAAAAGATGTGAAGAGTATCAGTGATAAAGGAAAAGTCAAAGGTTTTTAATCACTTGCAAAAAAAAATATGAGTTGACTTTAGGTTGGAGATACTAGGGTGTGGAAGCATCCTAAAAGGTTTCCAACCTCAACCTGTCATGCCTCAAGATCAGTGAGAAAGGGAAAATAAATGTGTTCATGTCACCTACACTTAGTGGTCAAAATGGTGAAAAACATGGTGTTGAGCTACAAGGTAGAAACCAAAGGTGATTATAAGGTTGTTGATGTGTAAAGAATATATCAAGCCTCAGGAATAAAGGGAAAGGCCACTTCAATGTTTTATGGAACCTGTAAATCAGAAGTGGCCAAAGAAGGTAAAAGGCATTATTTTGAATTCCATAGTGCATGTCAAAGGAGATTTTTGAAGGTATTAATGTGTGAAATCCCCCAGAGATGTTTAAATGAGCTTATGATGCTTCAAGGAGAAAAAAAGAGGGTCAAAAATATTTATCTTAGTAACCGGTAGAGAAAACAGTGCAAAATGGTTAGTAAGAAGCGTGAAAAGGATAAGTCCAGTATTGTGAAGGAAAACATAGGAAAATTTGAAGATACTACTATGTGTAGCCCTCCAAATAAAACATCAAATGAACATGTCAAACTCTCAAGGAGCAAAAAGAAGAGTCACTTAAAGTTTTTCATGTCACCTCCAAGAAAAGTCCAAGAAATATCAGTGAAGGAAAGTGAAAAAGATTTAAAACATTAGAAAAGTAGGTTGCAAGGTTTAAATCAAATTCCTAAGTCCATAAAGACCGATTCTGCACCTCAAACAAGTTATTGTTTCCATGCAAAAAAGCTGACAGTGTTCAGGAGAGAAGACTATGGATTTTCTGGGTGAAATTGGATAATTTTACTTGGCGCTGCACGTTCAGGTTGGCATTGCACGCCTGGAGTCGAGCGCTGCACCCCTGGTCATTTCTCCCTTGCATTTTTCCAAAGCGTTGCACGGCTGCAGTGTGGTGTTGCGTGCCTTGAAACACAATGCACGTTTTCTCGATTCACACGACAAGCCCAACAAAAGACTTTGGCATTGTGTGCTTGGCACAAGGCGCTGCGCCTTTGCTCGACCCAACTCACCCGTGACTTGGGCACTGCGCGTTTGGCTAAGAGGGCTTCCTACACCCTGTAGACCCACAAATCAGCTCAAAACATCTTCAAGCTGCCACCAAGATATTTTCAAGAAAAAAAATAAATGGTAAGTAATTTCCATACTCTCCTCTCGAAGAATTTTGATAGTTTACCAATTAAAGGAATAGAACCCTAAGGAAAAAACCTAAGTTTGAACTTAAAACCATTGTTTAAATACTCCTTCATCTGCCTGCAAAAGAGAGTCAGTGACAAACAGAAGGGTACCTTGTTGAAGGGTTGTTCACTCACCTAAGGTTGTGCCTACACACACTCCATTCACTCATAAGCTTTGTATCCTACAATAAAAAAAGATTGACCTTACATTTCCCTCTCCATTTCAAATTTGACGTAAGTGCAAGTTGTTGTCAAATCATAATTGTAACAAGCAGATGAGGTTGCCCTTGAGTTTTGTCTCTCACTCATATTCATATACCCTTATCCTCACTCACCCAGCCATATCGTTCACTTGCAAAGAATGCCATCCTCCATCCCTTTATCTCATTTTTATTGTGCAGTCCTAGGGTTTTGTTCAAAATAGAGTGATCAAAATGTCAAGAGAAGGTGACAGTGATAGTGGTGAGGGAGGCCAAATTTCAAGGAGGCATCAACACAAAGGTGGGAGGATCAACAGGTTTGAACCATAAACACAATGGAGCTAAATTCATCTCCCTTAACTATCTCCTACTTCCAAAATGTAGGTTGCTATGAATTTTTTGAGAAATTACATCAGGTGCAAAATCACCCCAAGCTAACTAGACTCTTCATAATTAACCTACATGAGAAACAAGTCAACCTTGCAGGGGTAAACTTTGAGTTGTCTTCAGATGCCATTGCTATTGCCACTGGGATACCTAGTGTGGGTGAAAAATGGTTCAAGAAGGCTAATTTAGACATGAGATAATATGAGCCATACCTTAAGCCTAGATACAAAGACTACAATAAATCCATATTTCCTTCCTCACATTTGCTTGAGAGGTATGCACCCATGATGAAGGTCATTATGAAATATTCCACGTGTGAAGGAAGTTTCTCCCAGCTTTATTTCAATCACATCAGGTTGCTCATGCACTTTACTAGGGTTAATATGCTGCATCTACCCTACTACCTCTACAGGATTATTGACAAAATATCTTATATTTTACAAAAGAGATACCATCCACAACAGATGCAGAGCCTCTTTCACAAGTCTCTTATCAAAATGGTTGTGATGCATCAATTGCAGTGAAAGGGCATTCCATGGGAGGTTTTCATTGCCCGTGAAGTTTTCACAAACCCAAAACCCCATCCACATCAAAATTTTCCTTCATCATCTCATGTAATGTCCCAAATCAGGAAATGCTTATGAATCCGACAAATGAAAATCCTTTTTCAAGAAAACATTAACAATAAAAAACTGGATCTATTCTAGAGATTGACTGTAGGGAATTTACTATATATTTCACCTCTGAAGAGAGGTTGAGATCCAAAGGCTAGCTAGCCCACTAGCAGATTCTGTCTATAGGACTATGTCGAAGGCTAATATCTCCCTTTTAGGATTATTGACAAGCATCTCAAGGAAAATGTTGTATAAGAAAAAATATTCAACAAAAACATAGATTAATGCTTGGTTCCTCTCATATAGTCTGTATGTGACTTATGTACATAATTTCAGCTGAAACAAATGAACTTAGAGACCTTAAACAGATCTCCCACAAACTAGACTAGATGAAAACTGCTGAAAGAGGAAGGTTGCAACAAAATGGAAATCCTACTTCAGAATTTGCATAACTTCTTTAGAAAATCAAGAGGAATCATAAAATTATCATATAATAGGTTATATAATATGCCTATCATCATTTTACAAAAGCTACAACAAAAATTCCTTCCGAAAGACATCCAAGTGGGGAAAAGCACCAATAGTGACCCAGAAACGCTGTTTTTCTGAGTATTGAGCTATAGAAGTATAAAATAACGGTTTTTTCCTTTATATTAGTCAATATTAGAGCTGCATGCAAGAAAATTTCAGAAACAAATACCAACATCAAAGTTAAACAGGCATCCCATGCTAAAATAGCTGAAAATGGACAAAAACCCCAAAACATGCAAATGTCGGCGCTGCTACAAAAGACACTGTGCAGTATATTGAATTAAATACTCAGAAAATGGAGAAATAAGTTTGACATTCATATTATATTACTCAATGAGGAAAAGAAACAGAGATCTAATCTCCTTACAATGAAATTATGATCACCCGGCAAGGGTTTTCCCACATGCAAAGAAAATACAAAGAAGCAGTTGCAGCTATAAATGAAAAACACAATATGGCTATGGATCTACATAAAATGGCTGAATATACATAAGAAATGGCTGCAATTCTATTAATCAGCTCCCAGAAGAAGAAATGAGCTTCCCTTTGGGAAACTATCTACAAACCATGGGGATTTAACCCCTTCCACTACATCTCTATACAAATAACGCAGTATCCTCAAGGGAATGGGCACATATGGAGCAAAAATTCTTGGCCTAACACTTGAAAGTGGAAATTTCATATCAGAAACCTCCCTTAGATCTCTTGCTACAAGATCTCCAAGAAAAAGCAGGGCATTCCTACCTGAGAAAACCCTTGCAGTAAGAAGTGCAGCTATTAGCCACCTATAAAAATTTTCCATTTCAACTGGTGGCTAAATGATTTTGGATAGCCTTCAAGAAATATTTTTATTGCCAAAATTTTTGGTGCTTAAATTCTTTTGAAGATATTCTATCCTTTGTTTAATCGTCACTACTATTTCCCTTTCAAATCTGAAAATTTGCTATTTTCATAAGGAAAAAGACTGCTGCAAAATCCCATTTTTTCCTCCTCCTTCATTCAAAATTAACCTTCATTTTTTACCCCTTTATTCCCCATATAATTCCTCTATTCTTATTATTTACCTTCTTCCCTTCATGAAAATCCCTTTTACAAAGTCTAGAACTCATTTTTAGACTCTATCGAAACCCCCAAATCCATCAAAAAACTCTGAAAAAATCATAAAAATACACCTTTTTGTATTACAAACTTAAGCCCCCTTGGGCTAATTCCTAACCACTTCCCCTCCATACGCCTTGGTGCTAGAACCAAGCGCTAAGCCCTTTCAACGCTTATCACATCGAAAAAATTAGAGTACGCAAGTTTGTTTTTCCATGTTAAAAGTTCTGATGCGATTAAGCCCTTTGTTCATTACCCCCGATCATATTGTTATTCCATATAACCCATGGGCCCGCATCCAGCACTTAAACCTTGGAATAAACCATTCTCGATGCTCATTTTCTTTGTAAATCAATAAACCCACTTTTTCCTAAGTTTGGTCTAAACGCGCCCAGGCAATGTTTTTTAATAAAAAATGGTTAGATTGAAAATCCCCGCATCAAAAATCCTAATGCGATTAAGCCCCGTTGTATAAACCCCCCACCTTCCACTTCACTCCATATAACTTTCCCCTGAGACCAAAAGTTTAAGTCCCGAAGCGTTAATCGCATCAGGGAAAATCAAATGGTTAGATTGAAAGACCGACACCAAACCTCCAATTGCGATTGGCCCTCATACATAAGCCCCAGGCCTTTTTTCTTCCATATAATCAAAGGCTCCACAGACGAGCACCACGCCACTTTATAATATAACCAGCCCCAATAGCCAAAACCTTTGTATTTATTAAAAAATTTGGGTTTTCATATGAGTTAAAGGGTTTCTGTCGGCGCGTGATTTGAAACAATATCCACCGTTGATCCTAGATCAAATCAACGGACTGTGCAAAATCGCATCAGCACTTTTTATCGGGCACATTTTTTTTCCACTCTCGATTGAAATTCCTCGATCCACTTTGCGTCGTCGATATGATCTACAGATCGACGGCTCACAATCAATCGCATCATCGCACTCCATGTTATTTGTCCCGCTGATCGCCAAGCCTCGATTGCATCTGGGTCGTCCACATGTCTAGATCGGATGGTCCAGAATGTATCTCCCGACTTTGGTTATATTTCATGTGCCCCACATTCTAATGTTTTAGGCCAAATCCTGACCGTTGATCTCTGCAAATCAATGGCCCTCATTAACCCTTTCTCTACCTTTGTATCTTTTTCATTCGATTCCCAGATGCAATCTCCGCCATTGATCCTCACATCCAACAGCTCATATTTAACCCGACAGGTCTGCCTCCTATGGGTCCTGCCTTCTTCGAGATTCAATATCAGCCATCCAGATCTTAGATCAATGACCCATAATAAAAACTGCTGCCCTTGCTTCCGCCCATACATCTATCTGTTATCGCGCTCGTTCTCTACCATCAGATCTGAGACCCTAGATCCAACGACGCACATGGAGTTTCACGTAACTTTCATCGCGGAAGTTAATTTCTCAAAGGGCACACGATATAAGATGTTTTCTGGTGCCACGTGTCAGGTGGGGACGCATATCGCATTCCAAAAGGAAAAACTTCCTACCCGCCTTCTCTCCGCGCGAAACCCGTGGTTTTAGCTCCTGAAACCACTTTCCCTCTTTTCCCTTGTGTGTTATCGTGCACACCCTCCACCATTGATCTCTGTAGATCAACGGCTTAGATCTAAACCTCCATTTACATATTGCCCCCCACCCTCGCCAAGGGTTTTTAACATACAAATCTCCGCCATTGATCTCGTGGGCTGATCTCATCCGACGACCCACGATCATCCCAAACCCCAAACTCCGTTTCTTACCATTTTTCCTCCGCCTAAGGTTTCTAACCTTATTTATTTATATTTTCCCCATTTTTTCTCTATAAAGTGACTCATTCACTTTTTATGATCACCACTGATCCCCATCGTTGATCTCTGCGTGATCAACGGTTCTGACTTATTTCTTCCTCTGCTCTTCCTTTAACCTCTGCAAATGAATCTCCACTATTGTATGCTACCATCCGACGGCCATACTCCCACCCGAAACCTCCTAAGTAGTTTTTACCAAATATGTAGGATTTCTTAATGATTTTTGTATTTTGCAGGATTTAAACAGGTTTTTAAATATTTCAAAAAGAAAATGAAAGCCGAGGGTGATGATCCTCTAGACTTTCATTCATTAAAGGGAAAGCCATATACAGTGTTCAATTTCACGTTTCATCAATGACTCATGGGCATTGATGCCACGTGGACCTTGTGAACACCTGCACATCAACAAGACACAAAGAATTAAATCAAATCAAAGAGTATTAGTGTCGAAGACCCAAACACAGTAGAAAATAAGGATTAAACATGGATTATACAGTTTAATGGATTATGGCTAAAGTCGATTATCAAAGGCCTAATCCAGTCAGTTAAACACATTTAAAGAAAAATAAAGGATATTTATCAGATAGAGGATGCCTCCACTGCCTCGTCAGAGGAAAATTGATTCCTCTCACCTACCAGATTTCCACCTACGACCTCAAAGCATTTAACAGAAGGCCAAGTAATGACTAGAACAGAAGATATTTTTCCAATAAAAGTGAATAGTTATTTCGAATCAAAGAAGCTAATATAAACTATCAGCAGAGTTATTGCAAAAGATGACACATAGCCTTAAAGTCAACATAAGCTTCCAGCAAGCTTAAATTGCTTAATGTTAACCAATTAATACAGGAAATATCTGTAAACTTCTCCCTTGAGCCCCTCAAAGGCCGAGAAACATTAATTTTATTAATTGAACTCAAAATATCTTTCCTCTCTTTCGACCTCCTCATTCCTCTATAAAAACCTATTGAGGAATCCATTGTAAACGTTGGTTGGTTGTTTGATCACTAGTTTTAATACTGAAACTCTCTGAAGTAAATACATAGTCTGTTGAAGTTGAAGAAGAAATTAAAGTCTTGGAAGCCCTGATGATGTTGTTGCATGCTTTTTCTTGAGAAGGCTCTATCATTGGATCCATGAGCTTGGTTGTTGGTGAATTATTCTGAACTATTTAATGTTTTCCCATGTTTTCATTTTGTTCCATAAATTCTTACTACAGTAGGATGAAAGTTTTAGGTTAATAAATGACTCTTGGAAGCACCTTAGACCTGTTTATTCTTCACTATTTTATGTTTTCTTCTGTTGAAGTATTTTAGATTTTTTAATCTCTCTCTTTAGTCTTCATGATTTTTTATTTCCTTAATAGTTCGAAATAATTGGTTTCAAAATGATTTATGGTTCTCCCTGCTTGTCTTCTACCACTTAAAGGCTGTTATTGAAATCTCCCTTTGAAGTTCCTTTTTTTACAGTGAGCCAAGGAGGTTTGTTCTGATCTTTCCCCTTGTCCTTTCTTGAAAATTTGGCTTAAAGGTCTTTATAGTTGTGATCATAGATGTATTTAGGTGTTCCCTCTTCTATGACCGCAATTATTAGTGAATCTTTTATGTTTTCTAAGTCATTTGAAATAAAATCTTTCAGGAAATAGGGTGTTCCCCAAATCTTAGATTTCATTTTAAAAGTTGTTTTGAAATCATTATTTGCTTAAAGTGTGATTTGTAGAATTCATGGTTAGCCCTGTCTATCAAATAGCTCTTTATTTTTCAAGTTGTGTTTTCAAATTCCCTTTGTTGAGAATTAAAATTCTCTTTCCAAATCATTGATGTCCATCTCATTCCAAAACCAAAGGATCCTGCGGCCAAGGTAGATTTTCCCTTTGATATCCCATATCCATTGATAAGTTTTTCATGACCTCATTTTGACTCCATTGCCCAATGAAGCTGACATTTCCTCTTTCTATCTATCTTTCCTAGACCTTTTGGGTTCTGTTGTATCATTGCAACCAACCAAACAAACAAAACCTTGCACTTAATAACTTGTCTAAAACCAATACTCAAAGCACACAAGATAAACCTTTGCAAAAAATAATAATAATTTGAGAGATCCCTCTCTGAGAGCAGTAGGACTAGATCCTGTAACTCTAAAGATTGGTTCTGATGTTGCCTTGTCTTTTGATTTTCCAAACTATCAAAACATGGGACACCAACATAATGGCAATCACGGTGGGATGCACTGAGAATATAGTGGTTTGAAAACCATTCCTGAAACTCTTTAGGCCCTTAACTTGATAAAGAACACTTTTCCTTCTTCAAGCACTACCTAACACATGGTAATAATGATAGGACTTAATTGAATCAGTGACAAACTAAGTAAACCTTAGGATTCCTGTAAGACCTTATCAAACCTTGAAGAAGCCAGTTACCAAGCCATAAGAGTAAGCTCTATTTTTTTGAACACCTTAGCTAAGTGAAAAATCAGACTTAGGACACTCTCTTAACCTATAAGACCAAAATAACTCAGAAAAACCCAAAAACATTTCAGTTTGGCTTCATAATAAACATGGTGGTGGAACCATTCCATATTTTACCTTCATACAAGCTAAATAGTTTCCACCTGGCGACTCCATTAGCCCCAGTAGGCCTATTACTCATCTAGGTCCCCAAATCTCTTTAGGATTGTGTTAACCAACCTTGAAGAAGTTTAGAAGCCTATTCCCATACTAGATAAGACATCCTGAGAGGTGAAACTCCGAAAAAATAGTCCTTAAAACTTTAAACCTCTCTCATTTTTTGAAAACAGTCTGGCTTCACATAGGATCAACACTAGATCCCATCCAGACCCAAATCCTCCTTTAATCATTAACAATCCAGAGAGAATTCTGTGGCAGACTTCTAACTTTGGAAAATCAGCTGCTAATAGGAGCCTCTTAAGAACAAAATCTATCCCTGGAAACCTTGTTGTCTTAGAGGATTTACACTTTGTTTTACATCATACAAAGAACATATTTAGAACTAGATCTCAAGGTGATTTAAACCAAGCTAATATTGACATTGTAGATTTGCAACAAAGCTTCAATAGAGAAGCCTCACCTTCCGCTCCTCCTGATTCCCAACTTCTTCATCACTTTAGCCTTTTCCATAACAAGTCTGCTCAAAATCAGTTTTCTGGCCCAAGCATTTCTTCCACTCCAATCCATACTACCATTGTGCAAAACACTCCTATTCAGCCCACTTTCACTACTGTAAATCCACCCTTATTTCTTGCCATGGAAACATGTTATGCCCCATTAGTGTTACCACAACCTCTACTTCCCTTACCAAATGATTACCAATCCAAAATCCCTCACTTCACTGGAAATGAGTCTACAACAACTCAAAATCATGTAGATAGGATGGAATATGGATTTTATTACATGGAGATAGAAGAAGAAACTGTGAAGATGAGGATCTTTGCCCAAAGCTTAGGAGGAGAGGTAAAGAAATGGTTTAAAAACCTAACTCCTAATAGCATAAACGATCTCCCTGGCTTGCATCAAACATTCATCAACAAATGGGAACTCAAAAAGAACCCTCTCTAAATACTTGCAGAATATAGCAGCCTCAAGAGAAATCAAGGGGAGAGCGTTCATGACTACTCCACTAGGTTCAATAGCATTTAAAATTCTCTTCCACCTCACATGAAACCTCCTCAAGGCATGGCCTTAGTAAGGTATCTCGAAGGCCTTGATGCTGAAATGACTTATCAGTTAAGAGAGAGAGATTACTTAACCTTATAAGACATGTAGAAAGGAGCTGTGAGTGTAGAAGAAAACATAATTGAGAAAAGAAATAGGTTGAGAATAGAGAAGAGGGTAACTTCTAAATATGACCTACTACCCTCAACCTCAACCTCTGATACAAAAATTGATAACCTAGTGAAGGTGATGGAGAGGATGCTTGAGAAGATCAATCTGAATGATAGAGTTCCACCAAGAGAACCTCAAAATAACCAAAACAGAAATAGGAATTAGAATTATAGAAGAGAGAACAATCAAGATAAGAAAAAAGAATGAGACCAACAGATTAGACCTCCCTTCCAACAGAAATATGTGGATCAATATGAAGAAGATAGGGAGATGGAAAGGTTGGGAGAAGCTCATGTGAACTTGATTGGATCAGACAGTGGGGATGATGTCTTCCTCACTGAGGAAGAACAAGGTTTATTCTCTGATAAAAGTACAAACACCTATGAATATTATGATGACTATAGACTGGGGTTTGAAAATGAAATCATCGAGGTACACAAACAATATGATCTTAGGAGAAAAGGGAACGTAGATAATTCCAAAGATAAGAACACTAACACTGCTGTCAAGAAAAACATAGAAAGTCAGCCTAACAAGACAACAGACAAACCCATCACTTTGGCTAAAAAGTCAGATTTAAACAAAGAGAAAAACATCCAACCAAATGTGGAACAGAGTACTCCTAGCACCTTAGCTAGCGGTCCTAACAAAACAATCCCAATTACCAGTCCAAACAAAGTTTAGCAAATTAAAACTACTGAAAATAATTCTATTGAAAGGACAGATGTAAATATCAACAAATAAATTGTTCCTTTCAGCCGTGAGGGAGAGATTGCCAAGATAAAAATTACCATCCCCCTAGCTGAACTAGTAACCCAAGAAGTGTACAAAAACCAAGTTTTAAAAGCTTTGAACTTAGGAAGTGATACTAACACCTTAAACTTGACAGATGAAAAACTTGAGTTGTTTTTTGGTCCAAAAGTTGAAGGAAAATACTAAGAAGGGGTTGTCCCTCCCTTCTATGTTAGTTTTAACATACATGAGAAGATTTTACACAATTCCATGCTAGATTCTGGAGCTTCACACAATCTAATGCCCAAGGTAGTGATGGAAAGATTCGGCTTAGAGATTACTAAACCATACAAATATTTGTATTCCTTTGACTCAAGAAGAGTCAAATTTTTGAGTTTAATCAAATATTTATGTGTTAACTTAGCTCAGATCCCTGCTAAGAGTCTAGTAATGGACATAGTTGTAGCAGACATTCCCCCTAAGTATGGCATGCTCTTGTCAAGATCATGGGGAGCCAAAATTCAGGGAAGCCTTCAAATGGACATGTCCTATGCCACCATCCCTATCTTTAACCAAAATAGAAGACTATACAGGGAATCTCACATGAAGTACATGGTGAGAAACATAGACAAACCGAACAACTCTCCAATCTATTCTATTCAATCAAGTTTACATTCCTTTATTTTTTGCAACGAAAATGAAATCACTCAACAAGATAAGGAAAACATAGACCCAACCAGTTCACCAGAAAAATCAAATCTTCCCTTGAATCAAATTCAAAACATTGAAAATCAACAGCAACAACAAAACAAAAATGAGGCAAACGTACTTTGGACAATAAACTTTGATGGATCCTGTAATAAAACAAGTGTAGGGGCAGGTGTTTGGATTCAAAATATGAATCAGAGCTTTTCATATAAATTAGATTTCCTGTGCACTAACAATATCGCTGAGTATGAAGCACTTCTCCTGGGTTCACAGCTGCTTAAACAATTAGAAGCCCAAAAGATATCAATCTTGGGAGATTCTGAACTGATCATAAGACAAATCAAAGGAGAATACTCAGCTAGAAATCCAAGGCTTAGGGAATATTGGAACACTTCCCTTTATTTATTGAAAACCTTTGAAAAGCATGAACTTATTTTCATTCCTAGAGCACTAAATCATCTAGCAAATGAACTCGCTTTCAATGCCAACAATTTCCAAATACCTGAGATAAATGAATAGCTTAGTGTAAAGGTAAAACACAGGCCTGTTGTGCCTGATAATGAAGATCACTGGCAAGTATTTGACTCTGAAAAACACATAGATGATTTCTTAAAATCAGAAAATGATTTCGACATACCAATATCAGAAACCAGCCATAAAGAAAATTGTTTGCATATTGAACAAATCCCAAAAGTTGAAATGACATATTCTGCTGATATTAATCATTATGAGAATCCTTTTGAAGCAGAGAAAATTGACAGCGCAAACCAAGAAGACTTGGAAGTTTTACAATGCAAGAACGACAAAATTCCAAGAGGTCTCACACCTTTAGAACACCTTTTTTATTTTAACGATGTAGCCAAAGAACCGAGAATGGAGCCCGTGGAAACAAATGTAGAATAACATAACATAGGTAGTCTAGTAGAACTCAAGATGATTAAAATATCTAGCACTCTCCCAACTCACATAAAATTGCAATATATAGAGCTATTCAAAGAGTTTAGAGATGTTTTTGCTTGGGGATACAAAGATTTAAAATCATATGATACCAGCATCATTCAGCACAAAATTCCCCTCAAAGAAAATCAAAATCCTTTCAAACAAAAGTTGAGAATAATAAACCCTCTCTTACTACCTTTAGTCAAGGTAGAAATTGAAAAGATGCATGATGCTGGGATCATAGTACCCATTAAATATTCAAAATGGGTATCGAACATAGTTTCTTTTAGAAAGAAAATAGGGGAAATCAGGCTCTGTATTGACTTCAGAAATTTAAATAGAGCCTCTTTAAAAGAAAACTACCCCTTAACCAAGATGGACCATATACTTCAAAGGGTAGTTGGGTCAAAAAGGATATCCCTCTTAGATGGGTTCTCAGGTTACAACCAGGTGTTAGTGCTCCCAAGTGATCAAATCAAAATTGCTTTTACCACACCTTGGGGCAGCTTTATGTATGTCAAAATGCCTTTTGGATTAATGAATGCAGGGGCCACCTTCCAAAGGGCCATGGACATAGCCTTTTCTGAAGATATTGGCTATTTCATAATCATTTACCTTGATGACATAACCGTTTTCTCAAAAACTGATGAAGAACATTTGATTCACGTGAGAAACGTTTTTAAGAAGTGTAGGAAATTTGGCTTGTCATTGAATCCCAAGAAGACACTCTTTAGTATCCAAGAAGGTAAACTTCTTGGCCATATAATTTCAAAAGAGGGAATCAAAATATACCCCACAAGGATAGATGGCATATTGCAGATCAACCATCCAAGAAGCCTCAAAGAATTACAATCTTTCATTGGAAAGATTAATTTTCTGAGGAGGTTCATCCCCAACCTTGCTGAGCTATTAAAAAACATTAAAAACATGCTTAAGAAATATGTAGGTGTAAAATGGACTTTACCAACTAAACAATCATTCAAACTGGTCAAACAAG
Organism: Pinus albicaulis; assembly: GCA_034641835.2. Classification (NCBI taxonomy): domain Eukaryota; kingdom Viridiplantae; phylum Streptophyta; class Pinopsida; order Pinales; family Pinaceae; genus Pinus; species Pinus albicaulis. Next base: position 525,211,364 of record CM076574.1, on the reverse strand, counting down.
CTCTTACTCAAACACCAGTCCTGATTAGTCCAGATTTCACCAAAGACTTTTATATATTTTCTTTTGCATCTGAGCATACAATAGCTGTAGTTTTACTTCAAAATAATGACTTGGGGAAAGAACAACCAATCTCCTTCTTTAGTAGGGCCTTAAGAGATTCTCCTCTCAAATATAACATCATGGACTTTAAAGGACTTTAGAGATTCTCCTCTCAAATATAGCATTAGTGAAAGCTTTAAAGGACTTTAGAGTCTATATTTTACAATCTCACATAATTTATTTTGTTCCACATATTGTTGTCAAGGACATTCTAAGTCAAGACCCTGATGGAAAAAGGGGAAAATGGATTGCAACTATTCTTTAGTATGACTGAGAAATCAAGCCCACGAAACTAGTTAAAGGGAAAGGATTAGAGAAACTTATGGCTGAGTCTAGCTTCCAAGCACTAGACATGAATATGGTAGATGTGTTGGAAGAAATAGAAGAATCCACTGCTCCTTTCATTGAAGAAACATTTTTGAATTCTCATTGGTATGCTGACATTATTTATGTGCTTTTATATTTAAATGCCCCTCCTTCTTTGTCTAAAACTAAAGCTAGATTTTTGAAACAAAAATCTTTGAGTTATTGCATCTTAGATGGGGTTTTATGTTGGAAAAACGTTGTTGGAATTTTTCTTAAATGTTTACCTGAAGATGATGCAGGAAAAATCATGCATGAGTTGCATGATGGAGAATGTGGAGGACACCTCTACTGGAAGGCCACAGCAAAAAAAATTCTTAAATCCGGTTACTATTGGACTACCCTTTACCCAGACACTCAGAAGTTGGTCATGTCTTGCCATAAGTGTCAAATTTTTGATGGCAAAAGAAAACTTCTTCCCTTACCCTTACATCCTATCAGAGTTGAGGCACCTTTTCAACAATGGCGTTTAGACTTCATTGGGGAAACTCACCCATCCTCCTTAGCTCAACATAAGTGGATCCTCACAGCCACTGACTTCTTTACCAAGTGGATAGAGGCTATACCCTCTAGGAATGCTAATGAATCTATCATTATCAAGTTTTTTGAAACAAATATCCTATCTAGATCTGGTTGTCCTAGAAAAATCATTACAGACAATGTTGTTGCTTTTAAATCTAAGAAGATGGTTGATTTTTGTTACAAATACCACATAAACTTAGGCCATTCCACTGCCTACTATCCCCAAGGAAATAGATTAGTTGAATCTTCCAACAAGAGCCTCATCAATATCATCAAAAAATTGTTGGAACAAAATAAAAAATCATGGCACAGTAAGTTGGTTCATGCCTTATGGGCTAATAGGTTAACTACAAAAAAAGTCAACAAATATGTCCCCCATTAGTTGGTCTATGGCATGGATGCAGTTTTTCCCACCTCATTAGGAGTTCCAGTCATGAAACTCCTTCAAGAAGTGTAGATCGAAGAGAATTATATGCAAAGGAGAATCAATCAAACCATCCATTTACATCAGACCCGAGAAGAAGTCTATGAAAGGACGCAGTTAGTCCAAGAAAATGTGAAGAAAGTATTTGATAAGAGGACTAAGGCAAACAATTTCCAATTTGGAAATGTTGTTCTTAAATGGGATTCAAGGAGAGAAGAGAAGGGAAAACATGGCAAGTTCAAGAACTTGTGGAAAGGTCCCTATATTGTTCATGCTGAGAGGGGTCACAATGCATTTTTCTTGAAATATTTGAATGAAGAAGATCTGTATGGAGGTCTTGTTAATGGCAGGATGCCAAAGCATTACTTCTGCCAGGAATCATGAGTTTCAAAGAATTTTATTTTTTCATTGTAAATATCATAGTCTGAAGGTTGCATTCAAAGTTATAAAAAAAAAAATACAAAAACGGTAAAAGAAAGAAAAGAGGGCAGACTGTAAAAACAATGAAGGTACAGCTCCATACCAAAAAAGAGAAGCAAAATCTGAAAGTGTGCAAGCTCAAATGCCACTACTGAAACACACTTCTAATTAGCCATACAGCCTAATCATGGCTAATTTTAAATTGACTGTTGATAGGTTAGTGAATTTGATTTTCCAAACAGCTTAATCTTGGCTTATCAGTAGGTAGATTAGGTTAGAAATTAAAGGTTCAAACATGCTCAAAATATAAACCCTATTTCTCAAAGTGAAAAATGACTCCAATCTGTTTCAAATTCTAAGTCAAAACAGAGGTAAAAAATGGTTCTAATTAGCTTAAAATCTGAAGCAGAAAACAAGCAAAGAACAACTCAAACACAAGTAAAGACAGAGCTGAAAAAAGATGAAGGAAGTGCTTGAACTTTCAGATCTTAAGCCTTCCATTTTGATTTAATTTCCTGCAAAATAATGTCTATGTGCAGCTTGTTATTTTATGCCATAGATCAGCAATAAGTTAGACTGTCCAATCCTGGCTTGTATGCTTTTAAATTTATTTTTTAGAAATTAGTGAATAAAAATATGTTAGAATGTTTAACCCTAACAGATTAGTAGATTAGGTAGAGAAGCATGTGAACTCAACTGTCTGATCTGAGTTCATGGAGAAATAAGAGGTAGAAATAGATTAGATTTCTTGCTTTCAAAAGAATAAAATGTTGTAAAAAGAGTTTTCCAATCCAAGTGCACTCTAAATGAAGAGAAAATGTTAGATCAGTACGATTAGGTAGGTAGAAAGCTTGTGATGATGAAAATCCATTTATTTTTCATGGTTGCAAATAATTTCAGAGCAAAAGAAGACCATTCAAATGAAGAAAATCAACCCAATGGATTAGGCACTGATCAGCCTCCAGAGAATGCAAGTCTAAAATTTTTGATGCCTTCAAAAAGGCACCATCCCCAAGTGGAGCCACTGTTAGCCACCTATAAAAATTTTCCATGTCAACTGGTGGCTAAATTATTTTGGACAGCCTTCAAGAAACAATTTTATTTCCGCTTTATATTATATCCTTTGTTTAATCGTCACTGTTGTTTCCCTTTCAAATCTGAAAATCTGCTATTTTCATAAGGAAAAAGACTGCTGCAAAATTCCATTTTTTCCCCCTCCTTCATTCAAAACTAACCTTCATTTTTTACCCCTTTATTCCCCATAGAATTCCTCTATTCTTATGATTTACCTTCTTCCCTTCGTGAAAATCCCTTTTACAAAGTCTAGAACTCATTTTTAGACTTTACCGAAACCCCCAAATCCATCAAAAAACTCTAAAAAAATCATAAAAATACACCTTTTTGTATTACAGACTTAAGACCCCTTGGGCTAAGTCCTAACCACTTCCCCTCCACACGTCTTGGTGCTAGAACCAAGCGCTAAGCCCTTTCGGTGCTTATCACATCGGAAAAATCAGAGTACACAAGTCTGTTTTGCCATGTTAAAAGTTCCGATGCGATTATGCCCTTTGTTCATTACCCCCGATCATATTGTTATTTCATATAACCTGTGGGCCTGCATTCGGTGCTTAAAACTTGGAATAAACCATTCCCGATGGTCATTTTTCTTTGTAAATCAATAAACCTACTTTTTCCTAAGTTTGGTCTAAACGCACCCACGCAATGTTTTTTAATAAAAAATGGTTAGAATGAAAAGCCCCGCATCAAAAATCTCGATGCGATTAAGCCCCGTTGTATAAATCCCCCACCTTCCGCTTCACTCCATATAACTTTCCCCCAAGACCAAGAGTTTAAGTCCCGAAGCATTAATTGCATCAGGGAAAATCAAATGGTTAGATTGAAAGACCGACACCAAACTGCCGATTGCGATTGGCCCTCATACATAAGCCCTGGGCCTTTTTCCTTCCATATAATCAAAGGCCCTGCAGATGGGTGCGACACCACTTTATAATATAACCTGTCCCAATAGCCAAAACCTTTGTATCTATTAAAAAATTTGGGTTTTCATATGAGTTAAAGGGTTTCCGCCGGCGCATGATTTGAAACAATATCCACCGTTGATCCTAGATCAAATCAACGGACTGCGCAAAATTGCATCGACACTTTTTTATCGGGTACATTTTGTTTCCTCCCCCGATTGACATTCCCCGATCCATTCTCTATTGTCGATCTAATTTATATATCGAAGGCTCACAATCAATCGCATCGTCACACTCCATTATCTTTGCCCTACCGATCGCTGAGCTCCGATTGCATCTAGGCTGTCCACATGTCCAGATTGGACGGTCTAGAATGCGTCTCTCAATTTTGGTTATATTTCATGCGCCCCACGTTCTAATGTTTTAGGCCAAATCCATACCGTTGATCTCTGCAGATCAACGACCCTCATTAACCCTTTCTCCGCCTTTGTATCTTTTTCATTTGATTCTCAGATGCAAAATCCGCCATTGATCCTCACATCCAACGGCTCATATTTAACCCGACAGGCCTACCTCCTGTGGGTCCTGCCTTCTTCGAGATTCAATCTCAGCTATCTAGATATTAGATCAATGGCCCATAATAAAAACTGATGCCTTTGCTTCTGCCCGTACATCTATCCGTTATCGCGCTTGTTCTCTACCGTCAGATCTGAGACCCCAGACCTAATGCCGCACATGGAGTTTCGCGTAATTTTCAGCGCGGAAGTTAATTTCTCAAAGGGCACGTGATATAATTTTTTTTATGGTGCCACGTGTTGGGCGGGGATGCATATCGCATTCCAAAAGGCGAAAATACCTACCCGCCTTCTCTTCGCGCGAAACCCGTTTTTTTAGCTCCCGAAACCACTTTCCCTCTTTTCCCTTGTGTGTTATCGTGCGCACCCTCCACTGTTGATCTCTGCAGATCAACGACTTGGATCTAAACCTCCATTTACATATCGGCCCCCACCATCGCTAAGGGTTTTTAACATACAAATCTTTGTCGTTGATCTTGTGGGCCAATCTCATCCGACGACCCACGATCATCCCGAAGCCCAAACTCCGTTTTTTACCATTTTTCCTCCGCCTAAGGTTTCTAACCTTATTTCTTTATATTTTCTCCATTTTTTCTCTATAAAGTGACTCATTCACTTTGTATTATCATAACTAATCCCCACCATTGATCTCTGCGTGATCAACAGTTCTGAATTATTTCTTCCTCTACTCTTCCTTTAACCTTCGCAAATGAATCTCCACCGTTGGATGCTACCATCCAACGGCCATACTCCCACCCGAAACCTCCTAAGCAGTTTTTACCAAATACACAGGATATCTTAATGATTTTTGTATTTTGCAGGACTTAAATGGGTTTTCAAATATTTCAAAAAGAAAATGAAAGCTGAGGGTGACAATCCTCCAGACTTTCGTTCATTAAAGGGAAAGCCATATATAGGGTTCAATTTCACATTTCATCAATGACTCATGGGCATTGATGCCATGTGGACCTTGTGCACACCTGCACATCAACAAGACACAAAGAATTAAATCAAATCGAAGAGTATCAGTGTCGAAGACCCAAACATAGCAGAAAAGAAGGATTAAACATGGATTATATAGTTTAATGGATTATGGCTAAAGTTGATTATCAAAGGCCTAATCCAATGAATTAAACACAGTTAAAGATAAATCAAGGATATTTATCAGACAGAGGATGCCTCCACTGCCTTTTCAGAGGAAAATTAATTCCTCTCACCTACCAGATTGCCACTTGCAACCTCAAAGCATTTAACAGAAGGCCGAGTAATGGCCAGAAGAGAAGATATTTGTCTAATACAGTTGAATAGCTATTTCGAATCAAAGAAGCTAATATAAACTATCAGCAAAGTTATTGCAAAAGATGACACAAAGCCTTAAAGTCAACATAAGCTTCTAGCAAGCTTAAATTACTTAATGTTAACCAATTAATACAGGAAATATCTGTAAACTTCTCCCTTGAGCCCCTCAAAGGCCAAGAAGCATTAATTGTATTAATTTAACTCAAAAGATCTTTCCTCTCTTTCGACCTCCTCATTCCTCTATAAAAAACTATTGAGGAATCCATTGTAAACGTTGGTTGGTTGTTTGATCACTAGTTGTAATACTAAAACTCTCTGAAATAAATACATAGTCTGTTGAAGTTGAAGAAGAAATTGAAGTCTTGGAAGCCCCGATGATGTTTTTGCATGGTTGTTCTTGAGAAGGCTCTATCATCGGATCCATGAGCTTGGTTGTTGGTGAATCATTCTGAACTGTTTAATTTTTTCCCATGTTTTCATTTTGTTCCATAAATTCTTACTACAGTAGGATGAAAGTTTTAGGCTAAGAAATGACTCTTGGAAGCACCTTAGACCTGTTTATCCTTCACTATTTTATGTTTTCTTCTACTGAAGTATTTTAGAGTCTTTAATCTCTCTCTTTAGTCTTCATGCTTTTTTATTTCTTTAATAGTTCGAAATAATTGGTTTCAACATGATTTATGGTTCTCCCTGCTTGTCTGCTGCCACTTGAAGGCTATTATTGAAATCTCCCTTTGAAGTTCCTTTGTTTACAGTGAACCAAGGAGGTCTGTTCTGATCTTTTCCCTTGTCCTTGCTTGAACAGTTGGCTTAAAGGTCTTTATGGTTGTGATCATAGATGTATTTAGGTGTTCCCTCTTCTATGACCGCAATTATCAGTGAATCTTTTATGTTTTCTAAGTCATTTGAAATAAAATCTTTGAGGAAATAGGGTGTTCCCTGAATCTTAGATTTCATTTTAAAAGTTGTTTTTAAATCATTATTTGCTTAAAGTGTGATTTGTAGAATTCATGGTTAGCCCTGACTATCAAATAGCTCTTTATTGTTCAAGTTGTTTTTTCAAATTCCCTTTGTTGAGAATTAAACGTCTCTTTCCAAATCATTGATGTCCATCTCATTCCAAAACCAAAGGATCCTGCAGCCAAGTTAGATTTGCACTTTGATATCCCATATCCATTTATAAGTTTGTCATGACCTCATTTTGACTTCATTGCCCAATGAAGCTGACATTTCCTCTTTCTATATATCTTTCCCAGACCTTTTGGGTTCTATTGTATCATTCCAACCAAACAAACAAACAAAACCTTGCACTTAATAACTAGTCTAAAACCAATACTCAAAGCACACAAGATAAACCTTTGCAAAAAAAATAAATAAATTGAGAGATCCCTCTTTGAGAGAAGGAGGACTAGATCATGTAACTCTAAAGATTGGTTCTGATGTTGCCTTGTCTTTTGATTTGCCAAACTATAAAAACACGGGACACCAACGACAACAACTTAGCTAAACAGCTAAGTATGCAGAAGTCTAAGTAGACCTCATGAAAATATAATCTCCAATCTGAATCCAAATGGTTTCCCTTCCTTCATTATATAGAAAATGTGCTTCTCCTCCAAGGGCCCCACTCCACTAGAGTTTTCTTCCTTGCCAAGCCTCCCTCCTCTAGGATTACGTTCTCTCATTAAGTGGGAATCTTCTAGATGCTGTGTGGTTGGATTTTAGGCTAGTACATCTTCTTGGAACCTTCCTTGATTGAGCCTCCATGACTTGTCCCTTTTCATACTCAAGGAATCTTCAAATGGTCTTGCCCTCTATTCACATTGAGCTATATTATTTATGGATCCATTCTTTTAAAGATAAGTTGAGTTGACTTAGTCAACTTAACCTTGTTCACACATGTGGATGCTTGAGCTGGTTATTTCATGGCCCCTTTTCACATTGTCAGGGGTTTTTATTCATGCTTGAGTAGTTTTATGAGCCTCCTTGCTCAATTATTCATGCATTTGAATATATTGGCAAAAATTAATGTTCCACTTAGCCATGAGTTATGTTGGGGACATTACAGTCTCCCTCTCCTAAATGTTGCTTGTCCTCAAGCAACTGCAAGGGGCTACCAAATTTTCTTCTCCTTCCTTTTTGGCCTTCTCATCCATAGCCTCCATCCCTGCATCAAATTTTTTGCCAAAATGTTTGTCTTCCAATGGTTCTTCCCAAGTGTACAAGTTGGCTTGTGGGGAATAAGCCCAATGGTTCTTGTCATGGAAGAATGGAAGGTTGATGTGGGAACTTCCTTGCTGATCCAAGACCTCCTCAAGATAGGAGTGGTGACAATCATGGAGCACTTCATCATCAATGAAAGACTCTCCTCCCCATGCTATCATCCAAGAAAAATTTGTTGCCTCCCAAGATGGCAACTCATGGAAAATCTTCTCCACCTTGAGCTCTTGCAAATAAGGTGGGCTAAATGGCTGAACATGATAGGAAAAATAGCCTATCCCACACTGTCTCCTTCTCCACTCATGGAAACAATAGAGCACATATTGATTTTGGGCTGAAATAAGGGTGCCCTTTGATGGCAAAACTAAGGTTGGATCTCCAAAGATCCTTCCTCCAAATTCATGGATCCTGCTGGCCCGAATCATTCCATTCAAAGTGAATGGTACATCACCACCATATACCATCCAAATCAGAAATTTGGTGAAGTTTATGTGCAAGTGAAGATGATACATATGGCCTCCATGGTGGGTATAACGGAGCTTCCCCAACTGCTGATTTAAAACATCAAGTGGCAAGATGCCTCCCAAATAATTTTCAGCTATGCATGTCAACTCGTTTACTAGAAAGTAGTGAGTAGGAATATATATCAGCTGCATACAGTCAAAACAAAAAGGTAATTTCTCCAATTCATGTAGATATGGGTTATCATCATTACAAAATGTGGCCCTAAAGTGACCATAACACCCATGAATAATCTTTCTCTCTCACAGAGCAATGCATTGCTTACAATTGGTGAGAGGATACAAATTCTTAATGGAATAATCAATAGGCACATAAATGTATTTCTTACCATGCCTCATGTGTGAGCTGAAGATGTGTTCCATGAGTGAGCCCTCCCACAAAAATTTCCTTATAAATTTATGCAAGATGAAAGGATGCACACTTCTTTGGAAATACTCCATCATCAAAAACTTGCTCTTAGTGGACAACGTTGTAGGCTTAAGTAGCAATGCTCTTGTCACTCCATGACTCTCTCCCTTGACATTCCACATGCCAAAACCATTCACCCTTGTGCTGTTATGTGAGAGGATCTCCCTCCCTTCCATCATTGCTGAAAAGTAACCTTCTTGCACTTGGGATTTGCCATGCATTCCTCTTGGAATGTTGTGTTGAGTATGGAGAGTCTTCAGCCCACACTCTCCCAAAAGTAACCATAGCAACAAGGGCTCTTGTTTCTTCCTCTCATTATCAATGTGTGGATCATGGAGCAATGATGTAATGATGGACATGTGGGATGATCCATAAACATAGTGCAAGCTAGCTCTCCCATTCCACACCATATGGGAGTTGTTCCTCCTCCAAAACCAAGATACATACTTGAAATACATCTCAACCCAAAATACATGTGAATGCATGAGACATACCACAAACATGGGTAAGTATTTGGACATAAGATTCAGCATATAGTGTCCAAACCCTCCTTGTGATAGCCATAACAACCATGTCCTCCCATTATGAAACCTTCTATTGGAGTATGAGGCATGAGTCATGAGAATCAAAAATTTCAAGGAGTATCCACACTCACCCAACATAACCTAGCTTAGGTTTCCTTCTCCCTGCTTCATATCAAGACATGGTAAGTGGTTTGCATGCCACTTACTTGCTGCTCTTATCTCTTCACCATGGCTAAAGGTGAAATGTATATTTGGGGCTTTAGGGAAGAACCCATCATAGTGCATCACCCCCTTCAACTTATCACGGAGGTGGCCATATTTGAAGACAATCTTGGCCCATAGTTGGCCATGAAGCTTATAAGGTAGAACACTCCCCTTGGGAATTAAGGCCTTCACATATAAGGTAAGAGAGCACATGTAATCATAAAATAAAATGTTATTCTCATAAATATGCTTCTTACCGACAACCTCCAGTGTTGTGACAGTGTCTCCTCTGACCCCTGGTGTCTTCATTGTATCATGTTGAGGGAACACTTTGTTTTTCTTCTCATCAGGGGATTTCCCTAATGTCCATCCTCCAAATAAGGAAGCATCAAGGCATAGATCATAATGGAGAGATGGATGAACTGATGTGCATAGATCTTCCTGCCTTCCTTGTGCATCTGTAATATTCCCTATGAAACTCTGTAATATTCCATATCTCACCATTTGATAATGATGGCACATACTGCATATGGATTGTGCCACAATCTCTATATGTGAGATTTTCTAAAACTCCTTGCAAAAGTGCAAGAGCTTCTCTCCTTGGTGCAACTATCCTCACCACTGCTTCTTCTTGAGATGCTAGAGGTACCTCTGTTATGACTGCGCTATCACCCCCAGCCCTTTCTCTGAATATAGGAAATGCCCCATCCTCAATAGGAAACCCTAGATCTTGGTCTTCCCTTGATGGAGGAATTCCCATGTCTTATTTTTCTTCTTCTTGAAACCTCAGAAAGGTTTAAATGTAGTCCTCTTCTCCTTGAAACCCTCTTGGATTTTCACTACATCTTTCTGCTTCTAACTGTTCAACCCCCTTTGAGAGGCTCTTCTTGGATCTAAATATTGATGAGAGTAATCTCATCCTTTCCATAATTTATGCTTTATTCTTTTGCTTCTCCTCATAACTTCTTTGATATATTTATCTCACAGGATGGGCTAGATATGATGCTCTGATACCACTGTAATTTCCCAAATCAGGAAATGCTCATGAATCCGGCAAATGAAAATCCATTTTCAAGAAAACATTAATAATCAACAACTAGATCTATTCTAGAGATTGACTGTAGGGGAATTTACTGGATATTTCACCTCTGAAGAGAGGGTGAGATCCATAGGATATCTAGCCCACTATCATATTCTATCTATAGAACTATGTTGAAGGCTAATATCTCCCTTTTAGGATTATTGACAAGCAGCTCAAGGAAAACATTGTATAAACAAAAATATGAAACAGAAACATAGATTAATGCTTGGTTCCTCTCATATATGTTGTATGTGACTTATGTACGTAATTTAAGCTGAAAAAAATGAACTTAGAGACCTTAAACATATCTCCCACAAACTAGACTAGCTGAAAACTGCTGAAAGAGGAAGGTTGCAGCAAAATGGAAATCCTACTTCAGAATTTGCATAAATTCTTCAGAAACTCAAGAGGAATAACAAAATTATAATATCAAAGGTTATATCAGATTCCTAGCTCATCATTTTACAAAATCTACAGCAAACATTCCTTCCGAAAGACACCCAAGTGAGGAAAAGCACCAATAGTGACCCAGAAATGCTATTTTTCTCAGTATTGAGCTACAACAGTATAAAATAACATTTTTTTCCTTTATATTAGTCAATATAAGAGCTGCATGCAATATTATTTTAGAAACAAATACCAACAACAAAGTTAAACATGCCTCCCATGCTCAAATAGTTGAAAATGGACAAAAACCCCAACACATGCAAATGCTCCCGAAGCTGTTGCAAAAGACACTGTGCAGTATATTGAAGTAAATAATAATAAAATGGATAAATAATTCTTATTTTCATATTATATTACTCAATGAGGCAAAGAAACAGAGATCTAATCTCCTTACAATGAAATTATGATCACCTGGAAAGGGTTTTCCCACATGCAATGAAAATACAAAGAAGCAGCTGCAGATATAACTGAAAAACAAAATATGGCTATGGATCTGCATAAAATTTCTGAATATACATAAGAAATGGCTGCAATTCTATTAATCAGCTCCCGGAAGAAGAAATGAGCTTCCCTTTGGGAAACTAGCTCCAAATCATGGGGATTTAACCCCTTCCATTGCACCTCTATACAAATAATGAAGTATCCTCAAGGGAATGTGCAGATATGGAGAAACATTTCTTGGCCTAACACCTAAAAGTCGAAATTACATATCATAAGCCTCCCTTAGATCTCTTGCTACAAGATCTCCAAGAAAAAGCAAGGCATTCCCGCCTGAGAAAACCCTTGCACTAAGAAGTGCAGCAACTTAGCTAAAGCGCTAAGTATGTAGAAGTATAAGTAGATCCCATGAAAATATAATCTCTAATCTGAACCCAAATGGTTTCCCTTCATTCATTATATAGAAAATGTGCTTCTCCTCCAAGGGCCCCACTCCACTAGGGTTTACTTCCTTGCTAAGCCTCCCTCCTCTAGGAATATGCTGTCTCATTAAGTGGGAATATTCTAGATGCTGCATGGTTGGATTTTAGGCTATTACATCTTCTTGGAACCTTTCTTGATTGAGCCTCCATGCCTTGTCCCTTCATACTCAAGGAATCTTCAAATGGTCTTGCCCTCTATTCACATTGAGCTATATTATTTATGGATCCATTCTTTTGAAGAAAAGTTGAGTTGACTTGGTCAACTTAACCTTGTTCACACATGTGGATGCTTGAGATGGTTATTTCATGGCCCCTTTTCACATTATTAGGGTTTTTTATTCATGCTTGAGTAGTTTTATGAGCCTCCTTGCTCAATTATTCATGCATTTGAATCCATTGGAAAAAATTAATGTTCCACTTAGCTATGAGCTAAGTTGGGGACATTACATCTCATACTCTTGTCCCTATGCCTCCATCATCTCCTTCTAAACATGTTTCACCATCTACACATATCCCTTCACCTCAGGACAACCCTCCTTCATCACTCTCTCACAATGCATCAGACAATAAAGGAAGTGAAAAAGAAAAGTGAAATGAAAATGAGGGAGAGGGTAATGATGAATCAAGTAATAATGAAGAAGAAAAAAGTGAAGAAGAGGGTAGTGAGGATGATGAAAATAAGGCTGATGATAGGAAGGAGGATATCAACAATGAGGCAAAGGTTAGTGATAAGGCAGAAAACATGGAAACAAAAGGCAGTGATGATGATGGAGATGATGATAACATTGAAAAAAAGAGCCATGATGACATTGAAAGCACTAAGGAGTCAAACTATGAAAAATCGGTCAGTGAGAAGATGAAGGCAGTGCAAAAATCAATAAGGAAGAATCAAACAGTTAAGAGGGAAATAGTGATGCAGAAACCAATGAAGTAGAAACCAATGATCAAACACCTACCAGTCAACATAATTAAAATGAGGATGATGTAAATGAATCCAATATCAATGAGATAGAATATGTCAGTGCAAGGGAAATCAGCAAAGAAAAAAGCAGTGATGTCAGCATGGAAGATGTGAATGAGGCAAATAGCATTGAAGCAAAAGGCAATGATGGTGTTGACAGAGATAATGATAGCAAGGATATCAGTGATAAGGCAGAGAGCATGGAGACAGATGAAAGTAGCCATGAGAGGAGCCATGAAGAAAGCAGTGGTAAAGAGGGCATGATAGTGATGATGATGATGATGCTATCTATAATAAAACAGAGAGCATCAAGGATGCTAGTGGGTCAAAGGACCATGATAACAATGAGGATATCAATGATAATGACATTCATGATGGCAGCAATGGTGAAGGAACTAAAATGATCAAAGTTGAACCTTTTTATTTTACATACCAAAGAGGAAAGAGGAGTGTGTTTGATGCCTCTAAGAGGCAAGGGGCTATGCCTTCCACATCAACTAAGCAGCTGGACAAAGGCAAAGAAAAGGTCATAGAGAAAGAAGAAGAAGACCAACATGAAACTGAACAAGAATTTGAACTCATTCATGTTGACAGTGATGATGATAACAAAGCAAGGATCTCAAGCATGATGCTCAAGAGAAGAGATGCCAAAATCAAATATTTGCAAGCCAATCTAGGTAGGGCTAGGTATTTCATCCACTATTATGAGATTTAAAACAAGAATCTAGTGGCACAAAATTCCATTTATAAGGTTAGGGCAATCAGAGCTCAGAAAGAGGCTCAAAGGACCAAGGTTAGGCTAGATGAGGACTTGGGTTTTTTTGATGAAAGTGAAGATGAAGAAGGGCAGTTGTCTAGGAGAAGGCCAAGAACAATGGGCTTGAGGAAGGCTTTAGCCAAGGAGAAGGAGAAAGAAACGACATTGGCAGAGCAACTCACTCTAAGTGAGCTGCTTGCCATGGAGACAAAGTATGATCAGGAACCTTGGTTAGACATGGCTAATACACACTTGGAGGATCAGTTGGAAAAGACACAAAGAGAACTTGGCCTTCAAATGAAAATGGCAAAGCACTATGCCTTCAAGAACAAAATTTCAAGGCTCAAGCTCAAAAGATCCCTTGCTAAAATTGAAGCTCTCAAAGACGAAAAAAAGTAAAAAAAATCTTAAAATCCTTGCTGATCTTGGGAGATTTAGATTTTGATCAGTTAAATGAAGTTCAATCAGAAAACCCAGGGAAATTTTGAAAAATAGACTTGGCAAGATTTCCAATGAGCTATAACAGAGCTCATTTGGACATCGGGAAGGCTTTCAAAACTCAGCTGTAAGGTGACCTATTTGTCTGATGCAGGCGTTGCGCCCTTGGACCTCAGTGTTGCGCCCTTGCTTGCAAAGTCAACAAAAGACACAAATTTATGGCAAATATATATTTTGAGTTTTTTTGGGAAAATCAATCAAAATTTAGGTGTTAGACTTTATTTTACATTTATTTCATTAGATATTTTGTGCCTTGGGCCTTGCATGGTCTGAATCGACAAATTTTGCATTTATGACGTATTTATGACATTTTGGAAACCCTATTTAGGGTTTTGGTCCACTTTTCTCATTAAATACAACATTGAGGACTCATTATACATGTTGGTTGGTTGTTGAGCATAATATGATACGACTTCGAGTTTATTGGTAAAATTGGCTTTGGTGTCTTGTGATGCCTTTGGACTGAGCATCTATGGATTGAGCACATTCTTAGGATTCATGAGCTCTGTTGGATGGTGATGTATTCCACCTTTGTATTTGTTTTCTTCAGTTCTCATTATGTTCATGATCATAGGGCAGAAATTAGAGAATAGGATATGCTTTCTTGGCACCCTACTTCTACCTGCCTCCTTTGATCTCTATGTTTTCTTCCTTGAAGTTTAATTAAAGAGTCCTTAATTTCTCTATAGTTTTATTGAAATATTGTGTTTAAAGTTCTATTTGTTTGAAAGTAATGTTTAGAGAATCCTTAACTTCTCTCTAAGTTTACTTATCTGTTGTTTTAGGTCTGCTTAGTACTGTTTGATTGAAGAATCCTTTATTTCTCTTCAAGTTTTTCTATACTATCATACTGAAAGCTTTTTCCTTCTTCTTAGTGTGTGAAAGGATCCTTGATTTCCCCTTAACTTATTGTATTCACAACTCCATGTTCATTTCACCCACACAAAACCTACTTAGATCCATTTGGCCCTCTTAACTTTCCCTATGAAACACGCTTGACCTATTTTTGCACTCTTCAAGACCTTTGCAGACTCCATAGCCCAATGGATTGATTCTCTCTTACTCTACCTATTCTCCTTGACAAATTATACAACCAAACAAACAAACCAGCAAACCTTAAACCCTATAAATAGCCTAAAATCAAACAAGCTAAATCTTCTACACAAACATAGATAGAGCCCTCTTTGAGTCTAGGAAGGCTAGGTCCTAGGACTCCAAAGACTGGTCTTATGTTACCCTTGTAAATTTGGTCTTGTCAATCTAACAAATTATGAGGAACTAAAATAATGGCGATCACAGTGCGACTCTGAGTTAGTGACATCCTAAATATACCTTAAGAACTCTCAAATCCTTGTCAAACTTAGAAAATCAAATGTTAGCCAAGAGTAGTGTCTAATTGATTCACCATTCTAGTAATATGATGACTCAACTAGAGAAAACCCATTGAAATATTAGTGTTACATAAGAAACTCAGAAAACCCAAAACATCTCTAGATTGGTTTTTCAATTGCTTATGGTGGACATCAAGCCATCACACAAAGCAATAAACCTCATCCACCTCGTGACTCCACTAGCCTCCAGTAGGCCTAATAACTTTAGTAGTTCTCATAGACTCCCCTGGGAATGCACTAATAAGTTATAACAGTCTAAAATATAGTTACTCTTTGTGTGAACTTAGTACTTCTTGCCAATAGGTCTATTTTCAAGACACTCCTAAACTTTTAGCCTCTCTGCATTATTGAGTTTGAAATACGGCTTTGCAAAGTATTAGTGCCATATATCACCCTAACCCTAACCCTCCTACCATAGTTGATGACCCAGAAAATATTTTTTGGAAACTTCTAGAACCGAAAATTCAACTACTGTTAGGACCATTCACAATGCAAGTTATGTCCCTGGAAACCTCACAGCCTTACAAGATCCCCAATTTGACTTATACCATAGGAAAAAAAATTTAGAACTAAGTCTCAGAGTGGGATATACCAAATAGACCTTGAGCCCATAGATTTGTAGCAAAGTCCTAGTAGATAAGCCTCAACTTCCACTCCTCCTGTTTTTCATCTTCTCCACAACTTTGGCTCTTTTCATTCCAAATCATCTCAAACTCAACTTGCTGGTCCAAGTACATCTTCCACCCCCATTCACACATCCACTGTGAAAACCACTCCACTTCATCTTCCACCTCCTCTCACAAACCCTCCCTAGGTTCCTTTACCTCCAATCATCATAGCATGGTTTGCCCCATTGGTTCTACCCCAACGTTTACTGCCCATGCCTCAAGACTACCAATCCAAAATCCCTCACTTTACTAGATCTGACTTTACCACTGCCCAACAACATGTAGATAGGATGAATGATGCCTTTGACTACCAAGAGATAGAAGAGGAGACCATAAAAATGAGAATGTTTGCCCAAAGCTTAGGAGGAGAAGAAAAGAAATGGTTCAAAAACTTAACTCCTAAAAACATTCATGACCTCCCTTCCCTCTACCAAACATTCATAAACAAGTGGGAGATTAAGAAAAACCCTCTCCAAATCCTCTCAGAATATAAGAACCTTAAGTGAAATGTCAGGGAAAGTGTCCAAGACTACTACAATAGGTTCAATAGTGTATACAATGCACTCCCACCTCACATGAAACCCCCACAAGGCCTAGCCTTAGTAAAATTTCTAAAGGGTTTTGATCCAGACATGACCTACCAGTTGAGAGAAACAGATCCCCTAACCTTAGAAGACATGCAAAGGGGAGATGTGAGTGTAGAGACCAATCTGATTGAGAAGAGGGCTAAGATGAGGTCAGAAAATAAATATGCATACAAATATGAAACCATGGCCTCCACCTCGGATGCTAAAATTGACAATCTAGTGAGGTTAATGGAAAGAACGATGGAGAGGATTAAATTTAATGAAAGAGTGTTGGCTCGAGGGGTCCTGACCCAAGTTCAGAGCTCAAGGTTTGCCAAAAAACCCCTATACTACTCGCCCTTTCGGCAATGACCTACTTTTGCAGGTCAAAATCTCACTTGAAGTAGTATGGGTGGGTGCTAGAACCAGGTTTCCGCACCTTGAGAAAGTATGGGTAAGGCAATCAGAGCTGCGTTTGGCCCTATGATTCCCAGATCACCTTGTTATGCATAGGGCTAAGTGGGTCTCTATTTGCATCCATGTGCGCTAGATCTATAATTATATGCCTTTATGATAGTAGCACGACCTTGCATAAACAGAACAGAATAGATCTAGATACAGAAAACACACATACACAAATTTTTGCAGCTTAAATACAGAAAACACACAATGTAGTAATTACCAATGATTCATAAACTCATAGATTCAGTTCTCTATCAACCTTTATTATTCATTCATTCATCAATTCCTACTTACAGTTTCCTTCCCATCCTACGCACACAGTAGCAAGGTCCGCACACAGCTGGACCTGGATCTCCGCACACACAGCCAGTAGGAGTCCTTTCCCAAAAACCTAAATAGATAGCTTAAACCACAATTCACATCAATAGCTCATTAATTCTCTACCTTACAATACAAATGTTCCTCTATTTATAACAATCTAGCCTGGACTTTCATATGGTCCCCAAACCATGGTATTTGGACCCCTGGTTTACCCTTTTACCCCTTACAATGCATTCAAGGCTTTGACCCACCCCAAAACCCCAGCGTTAGACTATATAATCAAAAGTATTCAAAATGGACCATTTTCGTAGCTTGTCCGAGACACTGTTCCAACATTCCCCCAACATAATCTTGTGACTCGTCCCGAGTCACTGTGGCTGCCATATAGTCATTTAGCCCTGTATGGCTTGAGTCTAATACCATTCACGAAGCCAAGTAAGATGTCACCACACAAGGTAGCTAGATGGACTGCTCTGCCATCCGTGATCTCCTAAACTATGTAGGGACCAAGCCAGTGCTGTCGAAATTTCCCTGGGTGTTTCACAAATTGGCTATCATATAATAGGACAAGATTGCCTGCGAGGAATGCCTTTTGATGAAAAATTTCGATCATGCCAAGCTTTATCACGGGCCTTCTGAACCTGTTGATGAAAATTATCAATAAACCGATCTTCCTCCAAAGCCAAAATCTGCGCAAGACGCTCCTTGATGATATCGGGTTCTGCCATATTTGTAAATGCTGCGATGCGTAGGCTATGAACAATGTATTCTATGGGCATAATGGCCTCCTTGCCATAGAAATTTTGGAAGGGGGTCCTGCCTGTCAGCTTTTTGCAGGTCGTTCGGTAGGCCCATAGAACAGAGGGGATGCGAACGTCCCAGTCACTACGATCGGCATTGCAAACCTTGGTTAATGCCTGTTCCAAAATTTTGTTAGAAGGTTCAACTGCCCCATTTTCCTAGGGATGGTATGGTATAATCTTCTCATGGTGGATCTGAAATTCCTAATTCCAGGCTTGAATCATTTGGTTGATGAAGTGCATACCTCGGTCTCTCATTAGGATCTTAGGGCAACCAAACCTAGTCAGAATCTGCTCAAAGATAAAGTGTGTAGCTGTATCCATAGAACAATCCTTCACCGCTTGTGCCTCAGCCCATTGAGTGACGTAGTCAGTGGCGGTAATAATGTAGCGCACACCTATTTTCTTGCCTGGCGGATTAATGGGACCAATAAAATCAATGGCCCATTTGTCAAAAGCCTGTAATGCCACTTGAGGCTGTAATGGCATCTCATCTCGGCGCGAGGGTCGTCCTGTTCGCTGGCATGTGTCTCATGATTTACAATAGGTGTAAGAATCTTGATGTAGGGTAGGCCACCATAACCCAACCCCCAAAATATTATATGTCATTGCTCATCCTGCATAATGGCCTCCTGCGACACCTTCATGTGATTCTGCTAAAATGGCAGGTCATTCATGTTCTAGGATATATCTGCGTAGTATCTCATCTGCGCCTAGCTTGTATAACTGACCGGTGATGATAGTAAAGTCCACTGCCTGAGTAACCAACTCCTTCTTCTGCTGCATTGAATATTCTACAAGGGCCATGCCTGTAGTGAGGAACTCAATGATATCAACAAAGTGTGCATCAACCACCCTAATGGCGAATAGTTGCGCATCTGGTAAGCCCTCCTCCAAGTTAGTAGGTTCTTTCCTTGTTTCAATGTGAGATAGATGATCTGGGCCTGCATTCAACTGTCTGGGCTTGACGATGATCTCAAAATCATATTCCTATAATAGTAACAGCGAGCAAAAAATCTTCCCCCCCAACACAGGCTTGTTAACTAGGTATTTCAAAGCCGAATGATCAGTGAACATTTTAAAGTGTCCACCCAGTAGATAGTGCCGATATTTCTATAATGCGTATACCATAGCCAATCCTTCATGCTCAGTGGTAGAGTTTTTTTTTTTTTCTGCGCCCGAGAGTTTTCGACTCGCAAAGGCAACCAGATGATCAATATCTCCTTCCCTAGCTTGAGTGAGGACAACGCCCAAAGCAATTCCTGACACATCCACATGCACATGAAATTCCTTTGACCAGTTAGGAAATATTAGTATGGGTGTAGAGATCATCTTCTCCTTAAGCAGTTCAAATATCTTTAAACATTCATCATTCAAAAAAAATGATACATATTTTTGAAGTAGTTTTTCCATGGGTGTTGTGATCAGAGCGTACCCCTGAATGAATTTCCGGTAATAGCCTGTGTGTCCAAGAATAGAATGCAGCTATTTTTTCGTCGTTGGGACTGCAAGGTTTATAATAACGGCTACCTTCGTAGGATCAACCATCAATCCCTTTCGACTGCACTTTTTTATATTCAAGGAAATTTGGTTCTTTCGGCAAGCATCCAACATTAATCATAGGTTAGAGACATGCTCCTTTACCAGGCCAAAAACCGTCCAATCGACGAAATAAACCTCTAGGAACTTATGAATAAAATCCTTGAATAAGGCAACTACAACCCTTGAGAAAATAGCAGGCACATTCTGGAGGCTAAAGGGCATGACTGTTTACTGAAAGGACCCCCATTAGGTCTCGAATGTAGTCTTACTAATCTTCAAGTGCAATTCGGATCTGGTGGTACCTTGAGAACCCATCGGTGAAGGAATAGGCCTCTTGTCCACCCACGCTATCAAGGATTTCGTCGGAGAAGGGCGTAGGGAAGGGGTCATGGACGCAAGCATAATTTAAGTTGCATAGATCCACACAAATGCATATTTCCCCCTTTGTCTTCTTCTCTTGGATGACTATTGGACTTACCCAATCTGATTGTTCAACTGGTTCAATGATACCTGCGGCAAGCATTTTGTCCAATTCTTCTTTGACCTTTTGCTTATATTTGGGATTCAGTCGGTAAGGTTGCTTCTTGATGGGATGCACCTCAGGTTTCAGAGTGATGTGCTAACACCTAGGTCCCTGGTGATTCCCTTGAGCTCGGAAAACTTCGTCGGAAATAAGTCTTGACACTCCTTAAGTAATTCTGCAATTTTGCCTATGGTTCCTTCATCCCAATATTCCCTGATTTTAGCCAGCTTAGGGTGTTATTCCGTCCCAATATTAACTTCATGTAGCTTAGGAGGTTGCGTTACATCAATATTCTGCAGTGAGGGTTCAATAATGGTGCGTTATCCTTCAGATTCTGGGACAGAGATGTTTCATGGATTTTCTTCTTCTTCGTCAATCACCAAGCTCTGATAGTTGGCTATGTCTTGCATCTGCGCTTCCCAGGTCAGGACTGCCGGTGTGGAGGGGTGTTGGGAATTCATAAATACAAATGCATTGATGTCCTGCAAAGCTTTGTCAAGCATCTCTGTCCCCCCAATCAGTCTGAACGTTCTTACAAAGTCCTCCTTTAGTATTTCCCAGTGGCGGGTGCGCTAGTGTAACTCTGCATCTAAGTACCAAGCAGTATGGATAGGGCCCAGGGCATGAAAAAATAGATGGACCCATTCTTCTGTAGTTCGATCGGACCATTTAGTCATCTAGGCACACAGATGTGTGCGGGGATCCCCGGGTCCGAGGAATATTTTGGTGCATATGTTAGCTGGAGGGGAAAACCACGGCATCATCCTATCCCGACATATTTCCCAGTCCAGGAAAGATTTCTTGTGAGTATCCCACCAACGCGCAAGTGTCCCACGCATAGCCAGGTTAAGGGCCCAGAGTCATCATTCTTTGGGCACCCTAGCTTCCAATGTTCTTATGTATTCCTCGACGCTACCAGACTCATGAAAGTGGGGTAGATCTCTTACCTCCGAAGAAATGCATTAGAGAGTCCTTGTGACCCGAGGGAATCGTAGTGCCGAAGCCTTGCATAACCAGTTTTGCTAAATCTGTAGTTCCCCATCAGGGTTAGAAAATCATTCATTGTCTTTCTCCCCATAGATTATTCCATTTGGTGTGGGGTTAACCCTATCTTCGTCCTGCATGGTCAATCAGTAAATGTGATCTATTTCCTCCTCCTTGTATGCTGACTCTGTATACCGCATACGTTTGGTGGGATCTAG
This sequence comes from Pinus albicaulis, assembly GCA_034641835.2. Taxonomy (NCBI): domain Eukaryota; kingdom Viridiplantae; phylum Streptophyta; class Pinopsida; order Pinales; family Pinaceae; genus Pinus; species Pinus albicaulis. The sequence continues at coordinate 525,189,669 of CM076574.1, read as the reverse complement.
TGGTACTATGACGTGCGTACCGTTATTCTCAAACACCATGTTGTGCTTCTTGAGATTGATGACACCCCCCATGTCTAAATCCCAGTCTATTCCTAGGAGTGCAAGGTAAGGATCCACATCTTCCACAATTTCTATGACTTCAAAGTCATCTAGGACTTTTACCCCTGTGATATCTACCATGACTTTTGGCAACCTTCCCAATGGGATGATCTTCTGTTGATTTTCCATGCACAGCTGGATGGTGGAATATTCCAATTTAGGCTCTCCCATTCGTTTCCATGTTTTCCTTGGTAATACGTTCACATCCGATCTAAGATCAAGAATAACTTGATCCATCTCATAGTCGCCAATCTGCGCAGTCAACCACATCTCTCTTCCGGTGCATTTCTTATAGTTGTATAGCTTGTGTACATCTTTAGTCCTCGGATTTGGATTGGAATGGGCTGTGCAGCCATGTAGTAATAATTGAATGTTTTCTATAGTCTGTGGGTTACGTATCAGCTTCATACATGCCTTCAGAAAGGGCTCAACACCCTCCCCTATCTTGAGGTGTGTCATCGGCTGCGCAGGAGTTGCTAGTGTTTCTTGCCCTTCGATGTTCAACCCATCCGAAGAGTTCATAGGGTCCCTATTAAGTGCTTCCTTGGCTCCTCGGGTGACCATCCTGCTGTGTGTCATAAATTTTACATTTGAGTCTGCACTCCTTAGCTCAATCTTAACTCTATGTACATTCTGCATAAGGGTGGGCTACTTTTACTACATTTTGCTATTAGGATCGGGTAGTCTTCAATCTCATGGTCCAACTGCCAGCAATATTTGCAAGATTTCCTATAGGATTTGGGCAATCACTTGTGAAGTGCCCTACCTCTCTGCAGTTATAGTAGATCAGCTGTCCACGTCCTCGAACTGCACTTCCCCCTTGACCTCCCCTTCCCCTTGCCTGGGAGCCCCCAAAGTTCGTGGGAGATCATGGTGACGCAGGGTCTAAGTGTACTTGACAAAGGTTTCCTTGATCTAAAATCAAGTCATACGTGTGACAGTTCTGCTCCTCATGTCCTTCCGACTAGTACAACCTGCACCACTATTGCTTCGGTTCGCCCATACTTAGCCGAGGGCACTGGGCCGTATCATGTGGTCCCGCTACCCGGAAATCATCACACCATAGTGCATATCTGTTGGAGCCGGGGCATAGCAGACTAGGTCTTCCTGTCTACATGTAATCTGTCAACAAATGACACTGGTCCTTTGTATGGCCAGACAGCCGACATCGTATGCACCAAAGGTCTGTGATAGCTCCTCTTCCTCGTTCTATTCGTAAGCTCTGAATTTCCATGTGTATGGCTCCGAGTTGCTCTTGGATTTGTTGTACTCCCCCCAATGTGTCATCCTTGGGTGCGGCTTCGAGTTTCATGGAAAATTCCAAGGCTTTTTCCTATGACTCGAAGGTCTAGTGGCCCATTGGTATATGTAAGTGAGGTAACAACATAGCGATGAACCATTCCGTGTGTTGTCTTTCATCGTATTTGGACCCTCCTTCCATGATTTCTTTCTTCAATCGTTGATCGACCTCCCACACCGACTCAGATGCACCTTGCTTGAAGTCTTTTACTTCCACTACCAACTAAGAGTAATATTTTTTCTTCCGAAACTGTTGTTTTAGGTCATCCTTAATATCTTGAAGAGAGGTGCTCCCGTTTTGAGATATGTACTGCATATACCAGTCTAGATCTCTTTCTTCGAAGGCCAGGGACAACTGTGCCCTCTTCATAGTATCGCTTACCACCCCCTGCGCAGTCCATACCGAGTCGGCCACGAACCAAAAATGATCCATGTCCTCATTGGCCGCACCCTTAAAGGTAGGTAATTTCAAGTGTACTTCCATGTCTCCTTCTTGCTAGGTTTCCCATATTTTCTTGTTAGTACCCTAATCCTTTCTTACAATGCTTCGTGTCCCAACAACGAAACCATTTGTTGGCTCGAGGGGTCTAGACCCAGGTTCAGAGCTCAAGGTTTGCCAGCAAACCCCTATACTACTCGCCCTTTTGGCAATGACCTACTTTTGCAGGTCAATGTCTCACCCGAAGTAGTATGGGTGGGTGCCGGAACTAGGTTTCCACACCCTGAGAAAGGATGGGTAAGGCAAGCAGAGCTGTGTTTGGCCCTACAATACCAAAATCGCCTTGTTCTGCATATGGCCAAGTGGGTCTCTATTTGCATCCATGTGCACTAGATTTATAATTATATGCCTTTATGACAGTAGCCCAGCCTTGCATAAACAAAATAGAATAGATCTAGATACATAAAACACACTTACACATATTTTCGCAGCTTAAATACAAAAATTGCACAATGCAGTAATTACCAATGATTCATACAGAGAGTACTAATAGATTCAATTCTCTATCAACCTTTCTTATTCATTTATTCATCAATTCCTCCTTACAATTCCCTTCCCTGCCTACGCACACAGCAACAGGGTCCGCACACAGTTGGACTTGGATCTCCGTGCACACATTCAACAAGAGTCCTTTCCCCAAAACCCAAACAGATATCTTAAACCACAATTTGCATCAATAGCTCGTTAATTCTCTACCTTACAATACAAAATGTTCCTCTATTTATAACAATCTAGCCTATACTTTCCTATGGTTCGCAAACCATGGTAGTCGGACCCCTAGTTTACCCTTTTACCCCTTACAATGCTTTCGGGATTTTGACCCACCCCAAAACCCCAGCACTAGACTAAATTTAATCAAAAGTATTCAAAATGGACCATTTTCGCAGTTTGTCAGAGACCCTGTTCCAACAAAGAGCACCTCCTAGGGAAAACCAAGAAAATCCCTAAAATAGAAATAGAAACCAAAACTTCAGAAGAGACCCTCCCCAAAACATACAAAGAGAAAATGACCAACAAATCATGCCTCCTTTCCAAGAAAACTATGTAGATGAAGAGGAAAGAGAGACTGAAGAACCAGAAGAAAACCATGTAAATCTGATAGGTTCCAACAATGAGGGTGATGTTTTTCTCACAGAAGAAGAACAAGGTCTCTTGTCCTCAAAATAAACTGATAGGACATATGAGAATTTTGAAGAATAAAAATTAGGATTTGAAAATTCCATAATGGATTTGATAGGCAGTATGACCTTAGGAGTAAGAAAACTCAAGATGCCTCCAAAAATAACAAATTAGTAACTGCTGTTAGAAAAAACCCTGAAAACTTCCTTAAGAAAACAACAGAAAACACCACCATAATGGCTAAGAAATCTAATCAAAACTAGGACAAAACTAGACAACATAATGGTGACACAAGCTTCCCTAGTACATCAACTAGTGGCCCTGGAAAAACTGCTCTAAATGACAGTCATAAAAAAAATAAACAAACCAAAGTTGCTGAAAAGACTATGTGTGACAAAACTGATGTAAATATACCAAGAACACTAGAACCTTTCAGTTTTGAGGGTGATATTTCCAAAATCAAAATAAGCATACCTCTTGCTAAACTAGTAACTTATGATGTATATAGGCCCCAAATGTTGAAAGCTTTGAACATAGGAAATGACACTGACTCTCTGAACCTAACTGATGAAAAACCAGAGTTGTTGTTTGGACCTGAGGTAGAGGGAAAATATCAGTAAGGAGTTGTCCCTCCATTCTTAAACATTCATGACAAAATATTGCACAATGATATGCTAGACTCTAGTGCCTCACACAATCTCATGCCCAAGGTGGTAATGAAGAGATTAGGCCTCGAAATAACCAAACCTTACAAATAATTGTACTCTTTTGATTCAAGAAGAATCAAATTTTTGGGTCTAATTAAGGATCTATGTGTCAATCTGGCACAAATACCTTCCAAGAGTCTAGTTATGGACATTGTAGTGGCTGACATTCCCCCCAATTATGGCATGCTTTTATCTAGATCATGGGGAGCCAAAATCTAAGGAAACCTCTGAATGGACATGATCTATGTTACCATCCTGATCTTTAACCAAACAAGGAGATTGTACCAGGAATATCACATGAAATACATGGTTAGCAGCTAAGATAGGCCAAATAACACCCCTCTTCATTCTATCCATTCAAACCTTGAATCATTTATCTTATACAATGAAGATGACATCAATGAACAATTAAATGAAAATGAGAAATATCTAGGCCTACCAGAACAGTCAAACCAAATACCGAATGAAGAACTTGACATCCAAAACTCTAGCAGCCCTGAACAACAACATAATTGTGAAGCTGAACTCGAAACACTTTGGAACATGAGCTTTGATGGCTCTTGTGGAAAAGCTGGTTCAGGAGCAGGTATTTGGATACACAACACAAATGAAGGCTACTCATACAAACTAGATTTTCAATGCACAAACAATTTTGTAGAGTATGAGGCTCTTCTCCTTGGTTTACATTAGCTAAAAAACATAGACGCTAAGAAGATTTATGTTCAAGGATATTTTGAGCTAATCATTAGACAAATAAAGGGAGAATATTCAACCAATAATCATAGGCTAAGAGAATATAAGAATGCTGCCTTAGACCTCTTGAAAAATTTTGATAAGTATGAACTTACCTCCATCCCTAGAGCTCAAAAAAACCTTGCCAATGAGCTTGCCTTTGCTTGCAGCACTTGCCAAATACCTCATGCCAATGAACAATACATAGTAGAAGTCAAGTGTAGACCAGCAATCCCTGATAATATATATTATTGGCAAGTATTTGAAAATGAAAAACAGATTGAAGACTTCTTGTAGCCCAAAACTAAGTTTGAAATGTCAAAATAAGACTTAATCCATCAAGAATATTGCGCAAATGAATAACAAACACCAAAAACAGAGCCATTTCCTAATGGTGATGTGAATCTGCTAGAACACTTTCATGAGGAAGAATTTTCTAGGGACCTGGATAAAAAATACCTTGATGTGTTGCAATGCAAATATAACTCATTACCAAGAGGTATTTCCCTCTTAGAAGACCTTTTTGACTTTAATGATGTTGCTAGGAAGCCAAAAATTGAATCTACCAAGAGTGATGTAGAAGAATGCAACATAAGCAACATAGAAGAATCCAAAATGATCAAGCTGTCGAAAACTCTGCCACCTCACATAAAATAGAGATACATAAAGCTGCTCAAAGAGTTTAAAGATGTTTTTGGGATATGAGGACTTGAAGTCCTATGACACAAACATTATTCAACATAATATTCCTCTCAAGGAAAATTAGAAATCATTCAAGAAAAAATTGAGAAGAATAAACCCTGTCCTAGTGCCTCTAGTTGAGAAAGAGATTAAAAAGATGTATGATGCTGGGATCATAGTCCCACTCAGGTACTTAGAATGGGTCTCAAACCTTGTGCTAGTTAGGAAGAAAACTAGGGAGATTATGCTATGCATAGACTTTAGAAACTTAAACAAAGCCTCCCTAAAGGACAACTACCCTTTACCTAAAATGGATCATATACTGCAAAGGGTGGTAGGTTCTAAGAGAATATCATTTCTTGATGGTTTCTCAAGTTACAATGAGGTACTAGTACTTCCAAGTGATCAACACAAAACCACTTACACAACACCTTGTGGCACATTCATGTATGTAAAAATTCCATTTGGGTTGATGAATGCGGGGGCTACTTTTCAAAGAGCCGTGGACATAACTTTTTCTGAAGACATAGGTTACTTCATAGTGATATACCTTGATGACATAAATGTCTATTCTAAAACTAATGAAGAACACCTAGTTCACTTGAGAAAATTCGTTGCGAAATGTAGGAAGTATGGCCTATCTTTGAATCCTAAGAAAACACTGTTTTGTATTCAAGAAGGAAAACTCTTAGGCCACATCATATATGAAGAAGGGATAAAGACAGACACCAAAAGGATTGAAGATATATTACAAATTAGCCACCCTAGGAACATTAAAGAGCTGCAATATTTCATTGGAAAGATCAACTTCCTAAGAAGGTCCATATCAAACCTTGTTTAACTCATAAGAAACATCACAAACATGCTAAAAATGGAAGTATGAGTCAAGTGGACAATGGAAGCGAAACAATCCTTTGAACTGGTAAAACGAGCACTCACCCAAACACTAGTTCTAATCAACCGTGACTTTGCCAAGGATTTCTTCATTTTCTTCTTTGCATCAGAACGCACTATAGCTGCAGTATTTCTTCAAAAGTACATGATGGGACAAGAACATCCCATAGCTTTCTTTAGAAAGGCATTGAGGGATGCACCTCTAAAGTATAACATCATGGAGAAACAATCCTTTGCCTTGATCAAAGCATTGAAAGACTTCAGAGTTTACATTTTTCACTCCCATGTCATTGCTTTTGTTCAACATACAGTTGTTAAAGACATTATAAATTATGACCCTAATGGTAAAAGGGGTAAATGGATTGCTATTATCTTAGAATATGATTTAGAAATTAGACCCACTAAACTAATTAAAGGACAAGGACTTTCGAAACTCATGGCTGAAGAAAATTTTCAAGCATTAGACATAAATATGTTACATTTTTTGGATGAACAAGAGGAACTAGTGACTCCACTTATTGAAGAAGAATTCATGAACTCACTATGGTATGCTAATATATTGTATGCACTTGTTAATCTAAATGATCCTCTTGCTTTTTCCAAAATAAAAGCTAGATCCTTGAAACAAAAGGCTTTAAATTTCTGCATTCTAGATAGAGCTTTGTATTGGAAAAATTATGTTGGCATCTTGCTTAAATGTTTTCTTGAAGACAATGCAGATAGAATCATGCATGAGTTTTAGGAAGGAGAGTGTGGAGGTCATCTCTACTAGAAAGCCACAACCGACAAAATCCTTAGAGTTGGTTACTATTGGCCCACTCTTTTCCCTGACATACACAAGCTAGTTGCAACTTTCCATAAATGCCAAATCTTTGATGCAAGAGAAAACTACTACCTTTTCCCTTGCATCCTATCAGTGTTGAAACCTATTTTCAATAGTGGGGTTTAGATTTCATTGGCAAAATCCACCCTGTCTCATCTTCCCAACACAAGTGGATCCTAACTGCAACTGACTATTTCACCAAGTGGATAGAAGCCATCCCCTCAAGGAATTCCACTGAATTAGTCATCATCAGATTCCTTGAAACCAACATCTTGTCCAAATTTGGCTGTCCTAAAAATATCATCACCGATAATGCTGTTGCATTTAATTCCAAGAGAATGGTGGACTTTTGCTACAAGTACCACATCACATTAGGGCACTCTACCGATTATTACCCTCAAGGTAATGGACAGGTTGATTCCTCTAACAAAATTTTGGTGAACATCATCAAGAAGCTGTTGGAAGAGAAAAAAAAGTCATGGCATAGAAAACTAGTGCATGCACTATGGGTTGATAGACTAACAACCAAGAAATCTATCAATATGTCTCCCTATTAGCTAGTGTATGGCAAGGATGCAATTTTCCCAACATCCTTGGGAGTTCCAGTTATGAAGCTTCTTCAAGAGGTACAATCAGAAGAGAATGATATGAAAAGGAGGCTGAACCAAACAATTCATTTGTAGTAGTCAAGGGAAGAATTTTACAAAAGAACACAAGCAGTGCAAGAGAACATCAAGAAGATCTTTGACAGAAGGACCAAAGCCAATGATTTCCATATTGGAGACAAGGTGCTGAAATTGGATTCAAGGAGAGAGGAAAAAGGCAAGCATGGAAAATTTGAAATTTTTTGGAAGGGTCCTTACATCATTCGTTTAGTTAGAGGTAACAATTCTTTCTTTTTACAAGAGCTGGATGGAGTAGAGTTATTTGGAGTTCCTGTCAATGGTAGGATTCTCAAGGACTATTTTTTTCAAGTTTTCTAGTTTGAAGCTTTTATTCATTGTACATAACATTGATTGATGAAAAATCAGAAAAACAAAAAAACAAAAATAGATAAAAGGAGAGAAAGAGGGCAGGAAAAAGAATAGGTACAACCCCGTACGAAGAAAAAGAGTGTTTCTGAAAGTGTGCAAGCCTAAATGCCACTACCTTTAAGAAAAAGTCTTGTTTAGTCATATAGCCTAATCATGACTAAACATGTTTTAAATTTCTAATGATAGGTTACTAAAAGAAGACTTGTCAAATAATTTAAGCGTTACTTGTCAGTAGATTAAATTAGGAAATATTGCTTGTTCCCAAAGCATAAATCTGAACCAAAGGAAATGAGAGGGATGCCTAACAAATTCTAAATCATAGCCCTCATGTTTTCTAGTTTTTTATTGTATAAAAATAATGTCTGTATGCAGCTTGTCCAAATGCCACAACCCATAGAAAATCAGATTTCTTAATCTTGGTTTGGTCATATTTTAAATTTCATGTCAGTAGGTTAGAGAATAAATTTTTTCAAACAACTTAATCTTGACAAATGAGTAGACTAGGTAGAGAATAAGAGAGTTCATTAGCCTAATATGAACTCTTGGAAGTGATAAGGGTACAAGTAGGTAGTTTTTTATGCTTTCAAAAGAAAAAAATGTCAAGTGTTTGCTAGTCCAAGTGCACCCGGAAGAAGAAAAAATGTTAGGCAAAATAAGATGGGTACGTAGAACTGAGACTGAAGAAAACATGTCTTTCATATTTTGAGATCATAGATTCAAGAGAACATCAAGAAATTAAGGAAGAGGGATCTACCAAGTACAAGTAAGGAATTGGTCTTCAAAACTTAGAGATCTGAACTCTAAGGTCCTAGACACCTCCTGAAAAAGAGCTTCCCTCCCAAAGTGGAGCCACTATTAGTCATCAGTAATTTTTACTATCCATAGATGACTAATATTAGTTCTAGATTTCTAAAAACAAAATTCCCTAAATATTGTGATTTTTAGAAATCTCACTACCTTCATTATCCTTATGGAAAATTTTTCACTATTCTACAATTTTTCCATTTCATGGTCACCCTGCCAATCCTAAAAAACTCCTTATGGGCTTGTGCCACTGATCCTCATCCTTTTTCCTACCTATGACCTCATCACTCTATTTTTCCCTTACCCATAACTCCATTTTACATCCAGGGTTAGCTATAAGCCTACTCCTTCCCACGTTCACCAGGTTCCTCAAGCAATGATGGTCTCAAAACTATCTTTGTAGGCTCTTTAGATAAATCAAGTACATTGGATTTTCGATCTTCATTATACCACTTTGTCATTACTCTGTTTTTACACTTGAAGGCTCCAAGCCAATTTTTATTCAAGATCATGGTCAAAGGACCCTCCCACTAGGTCATTAGGGTTTCACAAGTTGAAAAGTCATCATTGATGTTTTAAGAACTGCTTTTCCTGTGCTAGAAGCTGGCTCAAATGTAATAGAAGATCAACATATGGTTATCTAAGAAAGATCTGAAAGTATCCAAAGAATACTACCTTGTCAAAATAAAATTATGTAGAAGGTAAATGAGAACTTTGACACTTCTGCAAGAGTGTTAAAATGACTATCATCAGAAAGTTGGTAAGGTAAGAGGGCTTCTCCTCAATAAAGGAATTCATAGAAAGGAGAGGAGAAGAAATTTGGTTTCAAGGAGAACTAAGGTTTTGAGCTTATAGATCCAGTAGGGTGGCAAACAGTGATCAAATTCAAGAATAACCATGGAGGAGGTACACCAAAAAACCAAGCATGAAGAGAAGTCTTTCAGATATTATTGATGAAAAAGGGAAAAAGGTGAGGTGAACTAGATAGAAATGAATGAACTTAAAAAGGACTATAGAGAACTTAGAAGACAACACTAATAATTGTTTTCAAGCATTCCAGACACCTAGGGTTTTGCGAAAGTGTTCAAAGAAGGTGAAACCATGGTTTGAATTCCATGATGACAACAAAGGGATTCTGAAGATGTCACTATTTGTAAAAGACTCCAAACTTGTCCAAAGGAGTTTTTCATGCCAAAAATTATCAAAATATAGGTTTAGCTCCATGGTTTAGGTAAAGGAAGATTTAGAAGCTACTAGTGTGTGTGTACATCCCAAAGTTGCTAAGGTAAAATCTCTCACTGCCTCAAAGAGCAAGGATGTGAAGAGTATCAGTGAGAAAGGAAAAGTCAAAGGTTTTCAATCACTTGCAAAACAAAATATGAGTTGACTTTAGGTTGGAGATACTAGGGTGTGGAAGTATCCTAAAAAGTTTCCAAGCTCAACCTGTCATGCCTCAAGATCAGTGAAAAAGGGAAAATCGATGTGTTCAAGTCACTTACACTCAGTGGTCAAAAAGATGAAAAACAAGGTGTTGAGCTCCAAGGTGGAAACCAAAGTTGAATATATCAAGCCTCGGGAAGAAAAGGAAAGGCCATTTCAATGTTTTATGGCACCTGCAAATCAAAAGTGGCCAAAGAAAGTAAAAGGAATTATTTTGAATTCCATAGTGCATGTCAAAGGAGAGTTTTGAAGGTATTAATGTGTGAAATCCACCAGAGATGTTTAAATGAGCTTATTATGCTTCAAGGAGAAACAAGAGGGTCAAAATTCATCATCTCAATAACCTACAGAGAAAATAGTTCAAAATGGTTAGTAAGAAAGGGTGAAAAGGATAAGTCTAGTATTGTGAAGGAAAACACAGGAAACTTTGAAGATACTACTGTGTGCAGCCCTCCAAAGAAAACATCAAATGAACATGTCAAACTCTCAAGGAGAAAAAATAAGAGTCACTTAAAGGTTTTCATGTCACCTGCAAGCAAAGGTTAGGAAATATCAGTGAAAGAAAGTGAAAAATATTTAAAACATTAGAAAAGTGGGTTGCAAGTTTAAATCAAATTCCTAAGTCCATAAAGACCCTTTTTCCACCCCAAACAAGTTATTGTTTCCTTGCAAAAAAAATGAGAGCATTAAGGAGAGAAGACTATGGATTATTTAGGCGAAATTGGATATGTTTACCCAGTTCTTGTGCATTTAGGTCAGCGTTGTGCTCCTGGAGTCAGGTGCTTCACCCCCGGCCATTTCTCCCTTGCGCTTTTTCAAAGTGTTGTGCGCCTAGAGTGTGGCACTGCGTGCCTGACAATGTGCTGCACATTTTCCTGATTCACCTGACAGGCCCGACAAAATATTCTCCCAACTTTATTCCAATCACATCAGGTTGCTCATGCACTTTACTAGGGTTAATATGCTACATTTTCCCTACTACCTCTACAAGAGTATTGACAAAATTTCTTATATTGTACAAAAGAGATACCATCCACTGCAGATGCAGAGCCTCTTTCACCACTCTCTTATAAAAATGATTTTGATGCATCAATTGCAGCAAAAGGGCATTCCATGGGAGGTTTTCATTGCCCATGAAGTTTTCACAAGCCCACAACCCCATCCTCAGAAAAATGTGCCTTCATCATCTAATCCTCCTCTCCCTACTACTCCTTCATCTCCCGCTGAACATGTTTCACCATCTACACTTATCCCTTCACCTTAGGGCAACCCTCCTTCATCACTCTCTCACAATGCATAAGTCAATGAAGGAAGTGATAATGAGCATTCAAATGAAAATGAGGGAGAGGGTAATGGTGAATCAAGTAATAATGAAGAAGAAAACAGTGAAGAAGAGGGTAGTGAGGATGATGAAAATAAGGCTGATGACAGTAAGGAGGATATCAGCAGTGAGGTAGAGGTCAGTGATAAGGTAGAAAACATGGAAATAGAAGGTAGTGATGATGATGGAGATGATGATAGCACTAAAACAAAGAGCCATGATCACACTGAAAACACTGAGGAGTCAAACAATGAAAAATCAGTCAGTGAAGAAGATGAAAGCAATGTAGAAATCAGTAAGGAAGAATCAAAAGGTGAAGAGGGTAATAGTGATGGAGAAACCAATGAAGCAGAAACCAATGATCAAGCACCTAACAGTCAAGATAATGAAAATGAGGATGATTTAAATGAAGGAAATATCAGTGAGACAGAAGATGCAGTGCAAGGGAAAGAAGCAAAGAGAAAAGAAGTGATGTCAACATGGAAGTTGTAAATGAGGCAAAGAGCATTGAAGTAGAAGGAAATGATGGTGTTGACAGAGATAATGAGAGCAAGGATGTCATTGATAAGGTAGATAACATGGAGAGAGATGATAGTATCCATGAGAGGAGCCATGAAGAAAGCAGTCGTGAAGAGAGCAGTGATAATGATGATGATGATGATGCTGTCAGTAATAAAAAAGAGAGCAAAAAGGATGCCCGTGGGTCAAAGGACCATGATAGCAATGAGGATATCAATGATAATGACAGTCATGATAGAAGCAATGATGAAGGCACTAAAATGATCAAAGTTGAACCTTTTTCTTTTACATACCAAAGAGGAAAGAGGCATGTGTTTGCTACCTCTAAGAGGCAAGGGGCCATGCCTTCCACATCAACTAAGCAACTAGACAAAGGCAAAGAAAAGGTCATAGAGAAAGAAGAAGAATACAAGCATGAAACTGAACAAGAATTTGAACTCATTCATGTTGTTAGTGATTATGAGAACGAAGCAAGGATCTCAACCATGTTGCTCAGGAGCAGAGATGCCCAAATCAAAGATTTGCAAGCCAATCTAGTTAGGGCTAGGAATGTCATCCACTATTATGAGATTGCAAACAAACAGGTAGAGGAAAAAAAGGCCATTTATGAGGTTAGGGAAATAAGATCCTAGAAAGAGGCTGAAAGGACCATGATTAGGCTAGATTAGGTCTTGGGTGTTTTTGATCAAAGTGAAGATGAAGAAAGGGAGTTCTCTAGGAGAAGGCCAAGAACAATGGTCAAAGAAGATCACTCCAAGCTAGTTTCTTTCCATGAAGATAGAGTATGATCGGTAACCTTGGTTAGAGAGGGCTAATACACACTTGGAGTATCAGCTGGAAAAGACACAAAGAGGCCTTGGCCTTCAAAATAAAATGGAAAAGCATTATGACTTCAGGAAAAAAATTGCAAGGGCCAAGCTCAAAAGAGCCCTTGCTAAAATTTAAGCTCTCAAAGAGGAAAAAATCAAATAAAATCTTTAAATCCTTACTAATTCTTCCCTACAAGCATCCCAAACACCATGAGGAAGACAATTTTAAAATTTTGGCAACTTTTGATAATTTTGGTTTTTGACTGATTTTAAGTGCCAATTGGGGAGCTTTCTTGAGGATTGGTTTTCATTTTTTGGTTTATCTTTTCAAGTACATCACATACACCAAATTTCATACCATTTGGAGTAGATTTGGTCCTCCAAAAGGGTCACAAACATGCAAAAATTCACCATTCTGCCCAATTTTGAGAGCTGGCACTGTGCCCTGAGCAGTCTTGGGAGATTTATCTTTTTAATAGGTGAATAAAATCCAATCATAAATCTAAGGGAATTTTTGAAAATTATACTTGAAAATCTTTCTAACGAGCTATCACGGAGCTCATTTAGACATCGGAAAGGCCTTCAAAACTCAGCTGCAAGGTGACCTATTTTTCCGGTGCAAGCACTATGCCCTTGCCTGCAAAGTCAACAAAAGACACAAATTTATGGAAAATAGATATTTTGAGGTTTTTTGTGAAAATCACTCCAAATTTAAGTGTTAGAAGTTATTTTTCATTTATTTCATTAGATATGTTGTGCCTTGGGCCTTGCATGGTCTTAATGGAAAAATTTGGCATTTATGATGTATTTATGACATTTTGGAAACCCTAGTTAGGGTTTTTGTTATCTTTTCTTGTTAAATACAACATTGAGGCCTCATTGTACATGTTGGTTGGTTTTTTAGCATAATAAGATACAAACTTTGAGTTTATTGGTGAAATTGGCTTTGGTGTCTTGTGATGGCTTTGGACTGAGCATTTATGGATTGAGCACATTCTTAGGATTCATGAGCTCTGTTGGATGGTGATGTATTCCACCTTTGTATTTGTTTTCTTCAGTTCTCATTATGTTCATGATCATAGGGCAGAGATTAGAGAATAGGATATGCTTTCTTGGCACCCTACTTTTTCCCGCCTCCTTTGATCTCTATGTTTTCTTCCTTGAAGTTTAATTAAGGAATCCTTAAGTTCTCTTTAGTTTAGCTGAAATATTGTGTTTGAAGTTCTATTTGTTTGAAAGTAATGTTCATAGAATCCTTAACTGCTCTCTAAGTTTACTTATCTGTTGTTTGAGGTATGCTTAGTATAGTTTGATTGGAGAATCCTTTATTGCTCTTCAATTTTTGCTATACTATCATACTGAAAGCTTTTTCCTTCTTCTTAGTATGTTAAAGGATCCTTGATCTCACCTTAACCTATTGTATTCACAACTCCATGTTCATTTCACCCACACAAAACCTACTTAGATCCATTTGGACATGTTAACTTGCCCTATGAAACACCCTTGACCTATTTTTTCACTCTTCAAGACCTTTGCAGACTCCATAGCCCAATGGATTGATTCTCTCTTACTCTACCTATTCTCCTTGACAACTTATCCAACCAAACAAATAAGCCAGCAAACCCTAAACCCTATAACTAGCCTAAAATTAAAACCCTAAAATCAAACAAGTTAAATCTTCTACACAAACATAGAGAGAGCCCTATCTGAGTCTAGGAAGGCTAGGTCCTAGGACTTCAACGACTGTGTTAGCCATCCATAATTTTGAAATATGCAAAGATGGCTAAAAAAGGTATTTTGGTCTTCAAGAAACAAATTTCATGCAAAATCTGTGGCTTCTTGAACCCTCTGTTGTTTCCACAAAAATCCCTCAAAGAATTCATGCTAATATCCAAAGAAAACTGTTATGGAGCCATTTTCCATCATTCCATAAATCCATTTTCACCCACTTTCATCCATATTTGCCTATCCTAGTCACTCATTTTTCCTCAAAAAGGGCCCCCTTTCCTCCCTCATTTGCCTTTATTTTCCTTAAAAACCCCTTTAAAACCATTTAACCCTTTTTATTTTGGTTTTAAAAATTCTTTTTACTTCACCCGAAACACTAAGAAACCCATAAAAACCTTTGAAAAGCATTTCCGCTCCTTTTAGGCTTTAAGCCCCCTTGGCTTAAGCCCCCTTCCTTTTTTCTGCCATAAAACTGCAGCCTAAGGACTTAAGCTCCCATCGCAATTGCATATCGGCGTTTTGAAATTCCTCATGCCTTTACCTATTTTTTCCATCGATTTTTGATATGCTGATGCATTCATCGCATCAGAATTCTTTAATCGCATCACAAAACTTCATCACATCGCGCTTTGTGTCTCCATTGCATCGAAATTTCATAAATTTCCTCATTCTCATTCTTTTTCCCCGCCGATGCAATCTCCCGAGGGCTTAGCCCTTTTTCCCTGGCTCCTAGTCCCCTTACCCTTCCACAGGACCATGTCCCAGCTCCTATTTTTAGCCCTCATCGACCATCGCAAATCCAAAAATCCTTGTCCCTGGACCCTCTTCTCATCAAATTTTTGATTCGCCTAAGTTCATCTATGCCATCCATTTTCTCCCTGATCCAACGGTTTAGATTCTCCATGGGGGCACCCAACCAAGATGGTCTGTACTCGCCCTGTGCTCCCGCAGTTGACCCCTTTGACCATGGCGAATCTCAGATCTATGGCTGAGATTCACTATGGAGGCACACCCTTGAGTCTTTCTTCCATACACCTTGTCCCTCTGCGGTGACATCACCTCCTGTCCCACCACTGAGCACTCAGTTTCCTTCCACTTTCAACTTTTCTTATGTATTTTCCCATACATGGATTATTAAATTTTAACACTGTAAACCAAGGTTTACCTGACCTCAAGCCTCCCCATTATGCGAAAAAAAGCTGACGTCATCACCCCGGCCCCACCACATATTTCCTCCACACATATTTTCATTTTTTGCGCTCGCTTAAGGTCGTAGATCTGACCCCCTCTAGATCGGACGATCAAAAAGCATTTTTGCATTCATTTCACAAATAAATTTGATTGCCCATTTTCAATGCAAAATGAGCAGTTTTTAGGAGCATACGTTTCAACCATTGGTGTGTATCACATTAATTGGGCCCAATACCATTTACCACCTTTTCCTTGTGCAAATACCACCTCCGGTATTCCCCGAAACCGCTTTCCTAGTTTTTGTGCCAGACTCTGTTTTGACCCTGGTTTTCATGGTTTTGCACCATGAAACCCTTCTCGCTGCATTCACCTTGCCTCCTCACTACTCTGTAACCCCCGTTGAACCCTCTGAAGTAGTTTTATCTCCCATTGCAGGTTTTATTTTAACATTTTGTGTTTGTTGCAGGTTTAATGGCGGCCCTAAGATAAGAGCTATCCCACAACAATTTAGTTGTAGGGGCCAAGGATGACGATCCTCTGTGGATGAAAATACAGTGAAGAAAGGGGACATAAGGGTTGAAACGCAAATTTTAATCGATGTTTCGTGGGCGTTGGTTACACAGCAAACCCTCCGGTGAAGCCACCTCTACACAAAGGAAAACAAGACAAATCAACAGAAGGAAAGTCAGAGCCACATCTACAAAAGCTATTACTCCACCAAAAGGACACTTGTAACCTCCTTTACTTTGCAAAGACACTATGAAATCCATTCCTATGACAGAGCCTCATTAAAACTATCAGAACATTTATTAAGTAGACATGGGGCTAAAAAACCCAAAAATGACAGTTTGCTTGTCCCAGAAGTCAAACAGAGTACTTCAACCATTGTTATCTTCAAGGAACACAATTTTTATTTAATACCATGCCTACCAGATATACCTCAAAGACAAGAAAAATTGCTAAAATGGTACCATCAGTTAATGCAAGGTTCATTAAGTAGAATGGGCATTCAAATAACCATCTATCCCTCTATCTTAATTAACATTTATTACCATTTCTGCAGCACTCTTCCTCATTCACCTATATATATTCACAGAAAACTCATTGTAAAGGGTTGGAAAATTGTTAATTGTTGAACTGTTATTGAGTTAGAGTTACTGAGTAGTTGTAATATAGTAGGCTGGGAAGAGAAGAATTGGACTGTAAAAGCTATTGGACTCAAAGTATGTAACTGGTTTTGGACATCAATACACAAGCAGATTCACTGGATCCTGATCTAAATCATTGGTGATGTGTTTCCTTACTGTCTTTGTTTCTTTCTTATGTATTTCACTCTGTTCATATTCTCTAATAAATAAAAGTAAAATATAGATTAGGATTTACTTCTAAAGTAACCTAAATCTAACTGATAAACTTTATCTGGTTGTTTTCCTCTAAATGTGTATTTAATAATTGGATCAATAGAGTATAACCAGTCAAGAATGTTGGTGATGTTAGCTCCCTATAATTTTAGCAGATTGGCAAGACCAAAACTGCAGGGAGAACACCTGAACCACTTTGGGATTCTAGGATCTAGCCCTCCTAAATCTAGAGAGGGATCTCTCTATAAGTGCAAATATTGATTTATCTTTAAGGCTTTTGAAATGTGATATTAGGCTAGTTATGAAGAACAAGGTTTTTGTTTGGTTTTTGTTGGGCAAAGATATTTGAAGGTGAAGGAAGTCTAAATGAAGGGTGAAGATATATGCAAGTGAAATATTGATTCGGATAAGAATATAGGAAAAAATAAGCTTCAGTCCATTGGGATATGGAGTCATAGTAGGATTTAATTGAAACAACAAGGTTCAAGAGTGGTCCGTGGGGCAAGTCATCTATGTCAAAGGATCTCTTTAAGTTGATTTTATGGGATGGAATGAAACAATAAGAAAGGAAATTAAACAGATGAAGAACAAGAGAAACCTAAGATCAATTAAGTACTTTGAAACTATTCTGCTTTTAGCATGCACTTGAGAAAACCTTTCAAAGCAATTGTTGGGGAAGAAACTAGAGGACAAGGCAAACCATAGACTTCCCTAGCTCTGCTTTACTTAGCAAACCTTTCAAGACAAAACACAAGATAAACAAATAATAGTCTAAGATCAAGTAAGGACTTTGAACCTATCCTACTTTCAACATACTCTAAGGGAAACTTTCAGAACAACTGTTGGAGATAAATCCAGAGGACAGGGCAAACCATAGACTTCCCTAGCTCAACTCTACTTAGCATAAACTGAAAATAACATTCAGGAAAAATGATTAAAGTTTTAAAAAATAAGACATGAGCACACCAACATTCCTTAACTGCTTGGACTGTATTAAATCATTCCTAAATAAACATTTGGAAGAAAACATTTAGATAAATATTATCAGTGAAAGTAGGGTACTGCAAAGAGTAAATCCTAGCTTTATATTTGCTGTTCTTTATCAGAGAAAGTGGACAGAATGGAAACAAAATAAAATAAAAATTTACAATAAGAAAAACATCACCATTGACATAGACTAGGATCCCATAAATTAGCTTGTATTTGATGCTTCAAACCAGTTACAGTCATCAAGTCCAGTGGGCCTCTACAGCTTCAAACTTCTCATATCAACTTTAGGTATCTTCAATTACAAATATAGCTTACAACAGCTTCACAAAACTATTTACTTACATCAGATATTCAGAGACCAACATTTGCCTCATCTTCTACAGAGGTATTTATAGAAGAAATGAGGAGGTGCTATGTAAAATCATATGTTTAGGCTCAGTTAATACAATTAATGCTTCTCGAGATTTGAAGGGCTCAATGGAGAAGTGTTACTAATATTTCCTCTGTATTAATTGATTTTAATTAAGTTATTGAGCTACTTAGGAAAATTGTTGACTCTAAATCTCTTTCTTATCTTTGCAATAACTTTGCTGACAGTTGTAATAAGTTCTTTTGATTTGAAATAACTATTCAGATGTATTGAGCCAAATATCTTCTGTTCTGCAATAACTATGCCTCCTTTTATTGCTACGAGGTTGTAGGTGGCTTTGGTAGCTGGAGAGTATTCAATTAGCCTCTGATGTGGCAGTGGAGACTTCCTGGATTGATAGAATTCTTTATCTTTCCCTAAAACACCTTTAATTCACTTTAGTTCTATGTTTTAGGAAAGATTAGGCTTAATCTATGTCTTCTGGTCTTCATGCTATCTTTAACTGTGGATTAGGGTTTTGGTTTGCTGAATGTGTGCCTTGATCCTTCAAAAAAAAAATTTAAACCTTTAAACATTGATTTCTGCTTTGATTTTATACTTGGATATAGATACTCTTTGTCTGTGGAATTTGTTGTGTTTTCATTGCTTTTGCAGGCATGCGGAGGGTTTTAAAATAGCATCAGTGCTCATGAGGCACGAATGAAACCTGATATGGAACCCTTCAGAGTGATCTCCTTGAAGCATAAAGGCCTGGAGTATCGTCATCCCCGACCTTTGATTTCATTTAAAACTATTGATAAACCTTTAAAAACATGCATAAACAAGCAAAAGTTATCAAATCCTGTGTGGATGGGTTAAACTTCTTTGGAGGTTGAGGTTAGATCGCAACCATTGGATGAAAGCATCTAACGGCAAGGATTTCTTGTTGGGATAAAAAGGGGAAGCGGTGTACAAACAGTGATGGAGATTAAGTCCGAGTCGTTGATCTACAAAGATCAACAGTCGAGATTGATCGGGTTTTTATAATGCAGAAGGGGTGACTTTAAAGTGTAATGGAATAAAATATAATGAAAAGGGGAAAAAAACCTTTGGCGGAAGGAAAATAGGGTTAAATGTAATTTGGGGCTTCAGAAAGACTCTGGGACGTCGGATTAGATCAGCCAACAGAGATCAATAGCGGAAATTCGTTGATGAGGTTTCTTGGAAGAAATGCGAAGGGCGATAGTGTAATGGTTATGTTAAACTGGGACCGTTAGATCTCAGAGATCAATGGTGGATATTAAAAACAAGGGAATGTAATGTAAATGGGGGTAAAGTGGTTTGGCAGAAAACCATAATGGTTTTCGCGCAGATCTGAGGCAGAAAGGCAGTATTGAATTTTTGAACATGATATGCATTAGAGCTTGAAAGATGGCTTTTTAAAACCACCCATATCGCATAAAATTAAAACATTAACCTTCGGATGAGAAATCATGCAAAAGTGCATGCTAGTCGTCAGATCTAGGGTGTTAGATCGAACGGTTATGAAGAGAGAGCGATGGAGGTATGGTGCACCGACGGAAAATGGTGGGCCAAGCAAAGGTGGTTTTATTCTGGGCCATTGAATCAAGGAATGAAGGATCAGGATTCATTGATGGGAAAGTATATCCCAAAGGAGTTGGGCCTACCGGGTCGAATATGGGCCGTAGGATCAAAAATATTAATGGCTCAAATTGAACCTTGGGGTTAATGAAACATAATATAAAGCAAAATTCGGGCGGAGATCAGGTGATTGTGAAGCGTTGATCTGCAGAGATAAACAGTGGATATTCACTGAAGAACTTTACATAGCGGGGCTTATGAAACAAAAAAGGGTTCAGGGTTTGATCTGGACCGTTGGATTAGTGAAATGAACGGTCCAGATGGAATCACAGGGTCGCAAATCAGAGGAGAAAAGGGGAAGACAACAACGAAAAGCACCGATGCGATTAAGAGCGAGTTTTCGATCTAGGAGAGATCAACGGTGGAGATTTAATTGGCAGGTGCAATGGTCGGGGCTGTGAGCATAGCGCAATTAAATCTGGGCCATCAGTTCTTATGGATTTGATGGTCTAGATTAAATCGCAAGTTTGCAATCGAAGGAGTGAAAGGGAATCACCATATGAGTTTTTGCGATGCGATGAAGTATGAGCTGTCAGATCTAGGAGTAGATCGATGGTCAATATTCAATCGGAGGGGTAAAGGAGGAAATTTTTGGGCGTAATTGCGACAAGATCTTAGCCGTCAGATGGTAGTGAATCAACGGCTAAGATTCAATTGAGGAAAATGGCATCGAAACAGCTAAAAGGGACTTGCGATTTTGCGCTGAGAAAAACTTGCGATAGCGATTAGCCGATGGAATGAGAGTCGTCGATCTAAAAACTAGATCGACGGTGGAGATTTAATCAAGAAGGGAAAAGGTGGAATGGTGGCTTTAAAACGAGAAACAATATGGACCGTTGGATATGGGGCGGTGGAGCAAATCAACGGTTGACATTCATTTAAACAATGAACTGTTGGGTTTAACAAAAAGTCGGGTTTTACAAAGATATAGAGGAAAACAAAGAAATGAAGGTTTAGGACTAGGTTCTAGACCCTCTAAGCACACGGTTTCAGGGCTTATGGTTTTGTGAAGAAACGAAGGGATCGGGGGCTTTTTAAAGGAAAGGGCCAAATCACATCGTAGTTTTTGAATGCAAAGGAGAAAAAGGAACATAGAACGCCCTGATTGCGATTACGCAATGGGGGTTTAACTCTGGGTCACCTCTCTGGGTCTTATGTGGAAAAAAGGAGCTGGGGGCTAAGGCCAAAGGGGCTTAAGGCCTTAGTAGAAAACGAGTTTTTTAGGCCAAAATGAAGGATTTTCAAGGCTTTTTTGGCTTTCAGTAGAAGGGGAAAAAGGGGTTTTTAAACCTTCCAAAGGAATTTTTTAAAGGTTTAAAGGGAATTTTGAAGGAATGAGAGGTAAATGAAAATTTTTATGAATGAACAGGAGATGGAAAATGGAGAAGGGAAAATGAGGGAAAATGGAAATTTTTAGCGGTCTTTTCCTTCAGGAAAACAATAGATTTTGAGGGCTTTGTGAGGGAAACAACAGTGAAGATTAATTTGAAGGAATGAAGACATCTTAAGGCTTCAATAACTCAAAATTTTGGAAATGAATTGTTTCTTGAAGGCTAAAAAATATTTAGCCACCATTTGGTATAACAAATTTTTATAGGTGGCTAACAGCGGCTCCAACTTGGGATGCTGCCTTCTTGAAGGTATCAAGAACCTAAAACATGTCATCTTTGGAAGCTGATCAATGCCTTATCCATTTGGGCTGTAACTTGGTTTCTTTTTCTGATCTTCTTTTGCTCTGATAATGTTAGCATCCATTACAAAACAATGGATTTCTATCAAAACAAGCTTTCTACCTACCCAATCCTACTGATCTAACATTTTTCCTTCTTTTCAGAGTGCATTTGGATTGACAAAATCTTTTTACAAACATTTTATTCTGTTGATAAAACATAAAAATATTCTATTTCTACTCTTATTTCTTCATGAACTAAGTTTAAGCTGTCGAGTTCATAAGCTTCTCTACCCAACTACACTCTATCAGGATTAGATTGTCCAACAGATTTTCATTCACTAAATTCTAAAATAGGAAAATTAAAATAAAACAAGCCAGGATTGAATAGTCTAACTTGTTGTTGATCTATGGCATAAAGACAAGCTGCACATAGACAAAAATTTGCAGAAAAATAAAGAAAAATGGTGAAGGTTTAAGATCTGAAAACTAAATAACATTCTTTACTTCTCTTCCAACTCTGTTTTTAGGCTTGTTTGAGTTGTTTTTCTCTTTTTTCACTGGTTCAAGTTTGGATCATATTAGAACCAGTTTACTTCCATATTTGGCTCAGGTTTTGATCTAGTTAGAGCCATTCTTTCTTTTTGGAATTCACAGGTTCAGATTTTGAGCTTGTTTGAACCCCTTTTCTTCTATCCTAATCTTCCTAACTAATAAGATAAGATTTAAGCTGTTTGGAAAATCTAATTTCGCTGACCTATCAGCAGTAAATTGAAAAATAATTAGTCATTATAGGCTGTATGACTAACTAGAGGTGTGTTTTTCAGGAGTGGCATTTGGGCTTGCACACTTTCAGATTTTGTTTCTCTTTTTGGTATGGGGCTATACCCTTTTTGTTTTTACAATCTGCCCTCTTTTCTCTTTCTACTATTTTTTGTATTTTTTATATTTTAACTTTGAATGCAATAATGAGTATGATATACACAATGAAAACAAAAACAAAAAGGCTTCCAAACTGGTATGGTCAAGAGAAATAATGTTTGAGCATCCTGCCATTGACATGACCCCCAAACAGTTCAGCTCAATTCATTTCCTGTAGAAAATAAGCATTGTTACTAGTAGTAGAATGAATGAGATAAGGGCCAAGCCATAAGTTATCAAATTTCCAATGCTTGCCCTTGTCTTCTCTCCTTGAATGCCACTTTAACACTTTGTCCCCAATGTTGAAATTGTTGGCTTTTGTCCTTCTATCAAAAAGCTTCTTGATGTTTTCTTGCTTTTGTAATGCTCTGTTGTAAACCTCCTCTCTGGTTTGTTAAAGATGTATGGTCTGGTTAATTCTTCTTGTCATATCATTTTCTTCAGATTGTACCTCTTGGATCAGCTTCATGACTGGCACACCTAGGCTGGTTGGAAAAATTGCATCTACTCCATAAACAAGATGGTATGGTGACATTCCAATGGATTTTTTAAGTGTTAATCTGTCAGCCCAAAGAGCATGTACTAGCTTTGTGTGCCAAGACTTCTTATTGTCCTCCAGCAACTTCTTGATTATGTTTACCAAACTCTTGTTTGAGGATTCTGCCAGCCCATTACCTTGAGGGTAATAAGCGGTACAATGGCCCAATGTAATCTGATATTTGTGATAGAATTCAACCATCTTTTTGGATCCAAATGCTGCTGCATTATCGATAATAATATTCCTAGGACAACCAAATCTAGAGAGGATATGGTTTTCAAGGAATTTTATAATAATAGAGTTATTGGCTTGCCTAGAATGGATGACTTCTATTCATTTGGTAAAGTAGTCTGTTGCTGTGAGAATCCATCTATGTTGGGCAGATGAAGGTGGATGGATTTCTCCTATGAATTATAAACCCCACTGTTGAAAAGGGGCTTCAACAGTGATTGGATGCAAGGGTAAGGGAAGCAATTTTATTTTGCCTTCAAAAAGTTGGCATTTATGATAGGCAACTATCATCTTATGAACATCCTGAAAGAGGGTGGGCCAATAATAACCAGCCCTAAGTATTTTGTTGGTTGTTGTCTTCGAGTAGAGGTGGCCTCCACATTCTCCTTCATGGAACTCATGCTTGACCTTATCTGCATCATTCTCAGACAAAAATTTAAGCAATACCCCACTAGCATTTTTCCAATATAAACATTTATCTAAAATGCAGTAGTTTACAAATTTTAACTTTGAGAATCTTGCTTTTGTTTTTGTCAAACCAGGAGGTGTATTCAGATTGATCAAAACATACACAATATCAGCATACCAAGAGGAATTCATAAAATGATCTTCAATAATGGGAGTTGACAATTCCTCTTGTTCATCTAAGACATTTATCATATTAATATCAAGAGCTTCAAAATTAGACTTAGCCATCAATCTTGCTAGTCCTTGGCCTTTAATTAGTTTAGTGGGCTTGATTTCTAAATCGTATTCAAGTATCACAGCTATCCACTTTCCTCTCTTGCCATCTGGGTCCTATGTTAGAATGTCCTTTACAACTGAGTTAGGCACAAATGCAATTACATGGGAGTGTAAAATATAAAATCTGAAGTCTTTGAAGGCTTTGAATAAGGCAAAGGCTTGTTTCTCCATGATGTTGTACTTCAGAGGTGCATCTCTCAATGCCTTACTAAATAATGCAATTGGCTGCTCTCATCCTTGTGTATTTTTCTGCAATAGGACAACAGCCACTGTATGTTCTGATGCGAATGAAAAAATGAAAAAATATTTTGAAAAATCAGGACTTATGAGAACTGGTGTTTTGGTTAATGCTTGTTTTACCAGTTCAAATGATCTCTTTGCCTCTAAGGTCCATTTAACTCCTTGTTCCTTTTTCAACATGTTTGTAATGTTTCTAAGGAGTTCAGCTAAGTTGGGTATGAACCTTCTCAAGAAATTAATCTTCCCAATGAAAGATTGAAGTTCCTTGATGTTTCTAGGATGAATGATTTTCAATATAGCCTCAATCCTTTTTGGGTCTATATTTATTCCCTCTTCTGATATGATGTATCCCATTAGTTTACCTTCTTGGATACTAAACATGGTTTTCTTGGTATTTAAAGACTACCCATAATTTCTGCATTTATGGAAGACTATTTTCAAGTGTTCTAGGTGTTCTTCGTCTGTTTTTGAAAAAATAGTGATATCATCGAGATAAATAATAATGAAGTAGCCTAATTCTTCCGAGAATGCAATATCCATGGCTCTCTGAAAAGTAGCACCAGCATTCATTAAACGAAAGGGAATTTTCACATACATGAAAGTACCCCATGGTGTGGTAAAAGATGTCTTAAGTTGATCATCAGGATGTACTAATATCTGATTGTATCCTGAAAAGCCATCTAGCAAAGAAATTATTTTATAACCAACTACCTTCTGTAAAATATTGTCCATCTTGGGTAAAGGGTAGTTGTCCTTTAATGAAGCTTTGTTTAAGTTCCTAAAATCAATACAAAGCCTAATCTCCCCTGTTTTCTTCCTAACTAACACTAAATTAGACACCCATTCTGAATATCTAATAGGGACAATAATACCGACTTCATACATTTTCTTGATTTCCTTCTCAACCAAAGGTAATTGGACAGGGTTAATTCTATGCAATTTTTGTTTAAATGGATTTTGGTTTTCTTTGAGAGGTATCTTATGCTGAATTATTTTTGTGTCATAGGATTTCAGATCCTCATAACTCCATGCAAAAAATCAAAAAATTCTTTAAATAGGTCTATGTATTTCATTTTGATGTGAGATGGTAAAGTCTTAGATAGTTTGATCATCTTTGGGTTTAGTTCACTGCCTATATTTCACTCTTCTACCTCAGTTTCCATAGGCTCTAGTTTTGGTTTCTTAGCTACATCATTGAAATCAAATAGCTCTTCCAAAGGGACCAGTCCTTTGGAAAATCTTCAGTGTCAGATTGCAGTGTTTCTAAGTCTTCTATTTCTAAATCTTCGCTAATATCTGCATTATGTTCTAGTTTATTAGCTAATAGATTTATTTCAACAATCTTTGGAGATTTCTCTTCTTCATCAAGTAGATTTTCTTCATTAGAACAGTCGATTTCATAGTCTGAATTTGAACTTGGTAGCTCAAATTCATTTCTGGACTATAAGAAGTCTTATATTTGTTTGTCTCCATCTAACACTTGCCAATATTTCTCATTGTCAGGGACAGATGGTCAAAATTTGATTTAGGTACATAGTTTGGTTTCATACGGTGTAAGGCATGTTCTGGCAGCAAAAGCTAAACCATTGGTTTGGATATTTCAGTCTCTTGGGACAAAAATCAGTTGGAATTCCTCAAACGTTTTCAATAAATCCATGACATCATTCCTATATGCTCTAAGTCTGGGGTGTTTGGCACTATATTCCCCATTCACTTGCTTGATAATTAGTTCAGAATCACCATGCACCTTAATCCTTTTGGCCCCTAATTTCTTCAATAAGTGTAGGCCTAAAAGAAGGGCTTCATACTCAGTTATGTTGTTGGTGCATTGAAATTTTAATTTGCAGGAATGACCTTTAGTATGATTTTTCATTGTATTGTGAAGCCACACTCCTACACCTGCATCAATCTTACTACAAGATCCATCAAAGTGCATACTCCAAAGAGGACTAGTTTCAGATTCACTAATTTGATTACTATCCTCTTCATCTAGTGTGTTTTTGGATTTTTCTTGAATATCGACACTATGTTGAATCTGTTTTAGTTCCTCATGTTTTTCATTGTAAAGAGGATTCTTTTCTTGACTCTAAAGGTTGAAAAGCAGTGGATGACTGATTTGCAGCTCTAGACCCGTTTTTTGTTTGCTAAGATTTTCTGATTCAACAAACTGTTTCGACATTTTTGTCTTGTCTCCCTCCTTTTCTATATCTGCCTCTAATTCAGTTAAGGTCTCTTGTTCATAGAATATTTCATCATTGAAAAGGATAAATGAATCAAGGTCTATGTGAATAGAATAAAGAGGAGAGTTTTGTGGTCTCTCTTGGCGGGTAACCATGTTTTGCATATGAGATTCCCTATAAAGTCTTCTTGTTTGATTAAAAACAGGGATAGTTGCATATGTCATGTCCATCTTCATAGTTCCTTGTAACTTAGCTCCCCAAGATCTTGATAACAACATACCATACTTAGGGGGTACATCAGCCACAACTATATCCATCACTAAACATTTGGCTGGAATTTGTGCTAAGTTAACACAAAGGTCTTTGATTAATCCTAAACATTTTACTCTGCTTGAGTCAAAGGAGTAAATATCTTTGTATGGCCTAGTGATTTCAAGGCCTGGGCACTCCATTACAACTTTTGGCATTAAATTATGGGAGGCCCCTGAGTCATGCATGGCGTTGTGAAAAATTTTGTCATGAATCTGTAAAATAACATAAAAAGGAGGAACTGGTCCTTCTTGATATCTACCTTCAATCTTTGGACCAAATAAAAGCTCTGGTTGGTCATCATTTAGATTGACAGTGTCATTATTCTCTTCCATGTTAAAATCCTTCAAAATTTGGGACCTGTACACATCTTGGGTAGCTAATTCAGTAAGGGGAACAGAGATTTTGATTTTGGAAATTTCCTGCTCTAAACTAAAAGGCAACTGATTTTTCAAAATGCTTGTCTCAGCCTTATTAACCACCACTCTATCAGCAAAATCAGTTTTCTTATTTGTTCTATTTACATTGGACAAAATTTTTTTAACAGGAGCACTAGCTGAAGTACCAGTTCTGCTAATATCTGCACTCTATTTTTCATTGATTTGAGTGACTTTTTCTTTGTTTTTATCAAAATTTCTGGCTACTATTTTGTATTTCTATTTTGTGACTTTGGGTTTATTTATAGGGCTATTTTTTACAGATTTATCAAAGGTTTTGTTTTTGGGAGTTTCCTGATTTCTTTTACTCCTGAGGTCATACTCTTTTGGAGTCTCTATGATGACATTTTCCAGCTCTTCATAGTAATATTCATCCTCTGGTCTTTTATCATCATAGGGTGTGTATAGACCTTGTTTTCTATTGTAATGAACATTAAAATCATCATTTTCTATTCCCAACATATTTATGTCATCTTCCTCTATTTGTTCTATTGTTTCTTCAACCTCACTTACATAGTTTTGATGAAAAGGAGGTATGATCTCCTGATCAGGGTCTCTTGGTCTATTTTGAGGTTGATTTATCCTGAAATCCTGATTCTGATTTTGATTTTTTTTTTGAGGAGTTGATTGATTTTGACTTGCTTGGGCTCTCTCAAGGATGCTCATCTTTTTCATCATCTCCTCCATCATTCTTTCCATCTTTGAGTTGGATGTGGAAGGTGCAGATTCCTCTCTAAATGACACTTGCTTCTCATTTCTCATTCTAGCTCTCTTCTCCATTAAATTTACTTCCACAGCTAAGGCTCCCTTTTTCATATCCTCTAGAGTCTGAGGGTCTCTTTCTCTAAGTTGATAAGCCATTTCAGGATCAAATCCTTTAGGAAAATTGTTTAAAGCTGATCCTTGTGGAGGTTTCAGATCTGGGGGAAGTGCATTATACACACTATTGAACCTAGTGCAATAAGCTTGGACACTTTCCTCAGCATTTCTTCGGAGATTCTTGTAGTCTGAAAGTATTTGGAGAGGGTTTTTATTAAATTCCCATTTTTTTAATAATAACTGATTGAAGGCTTGAAGATCATTAATACTGTGAAGGGTTAAGCCTTTAAACCATTTTCTTGCTTCTCCCCCTAAACTTTGAGAAAATAATCTAAGTTTAACAGACTCATCATCAATCTCATTTCTGTCAAAGTATTCATTCATCTTATCCACATGTATTGCGGCAGTAGTAGCACCACTGGCATCATACAATGGTATTTTGGGTTGATAGTCCTATGGAAGGTTGCCTAGAGGTAAAGGAATGACTAAGGGAGCATAACACGTTGCCATGATAGGAGGTTGTGGAAAAAGTGGGGGGTTTACAAGTGGAGGATGTGAAAGGAGAAAAGGTTGATGGAATGATGTGGTTTGAACAGTGGATGTATGAAGAACAGATGTTGATGGACCAGCAATAGATTGTTGAGCAGTTCTAGGATGAGAGAAACCAAAATTATGAATGAAATGAAAATCAGGTGGAGTAGTTTCTCTGCTACCAGGATTTTCACTTCTGTCTAGGGATGAAAGTGAAGACTCTGAATCTATTTGATCTATATCATCAAGTGACCTAGTTCTAAACGGATTTCTTAAGTCAACTTGTGATTCTTGTAGAGCTGCAAGGTTTTCAAGCACATAACTAGCTCTATGGAGTGATCTAACAATAGTTGAAGATTTGGTCTTAGGAGAATTCCTAAGTATTCTTTCAGGGTTATCAACTATCTCAGGAGGGTTTGGGTCAGGATAGGCTCTAGTATGAATCTTTCTAGGAGCCACTATGTTGTGTTTTTCAGACCCAACTAAACAAGAAAAGTTTTAACCAAATATGCCAATCTTTAAAAGGCTAACTGATCTTTTAGACAAGAAAAATTTAATCCTAAAGTCCTATTGACTGAGCTTAAACGATGTTATGATGATAATGGGTTTTCCCAGTGGATTCTTGAGGTTTGTCTAGGATTGTGGAGTCACCAGGTGGAAATTTTTAGCTCTTTTGGAGGTAAAATGTTTTATGGTCCACCACCATGTTTATTTGAATACCAATCTGAAATATTTTTGGGTTTTCTGAGTTATTTCATTCTTATGGGTTCTAAGAGTGTCATAAATCTGTTTCAACACTTAGCTACGGTGGTGAGACAAAGGAAGTTAACTTTTATGGCTAAGCTAGCTGATTCCTTCAAGGTTTGATAATATTTTATGAAAATCCTAAGGGTTCCTTAGCTTGTCACTGATTCAAATAATTTTTTATCATGATTACCATTTGATTTGGTAGTTCTTGAAGAGAGCTACTTATACTGCACTGAACACTAAGTGTCTTGTTTTAAGGATTTTACTCAGAAATCCCCAATGGAGTCGCCAGAAATGTTAGCTCCCTGTAATTTCAGCAGATTGGCAAGACCAAAACTGTAGGGAGAACACCTGAACCACTTTGCGATTCTAGGATCTAGCCCTCCTGAATCCAGACAGGGATCTCTCTATAAGTGTAAAGATTTATTTATCTTTAAGGCTTTTTAAATGTGATATTAGGCTAGTTATGAAGAACAAGGTTTTTGTTTGGTTTTGGTTGGGAAAAGATATTTGAAGGTGAAGGAAGTCTAAAAGAAGGGTGAAGGTATATGCAAGTGAAAGATTGATTCAGTTAACAAGATAGGAAAAAATCAGCTTCAGTCCATTGGGCTATGGAGTCATAGTAGGATTTAATTGAAACAACAAGGTTCAAGATTGGTCTGTGGGGCAAGTCATCTATGTCAAAGGATCTCTTTAGGTTGATTTTATGAGATGGAATGAAACAATAAGAAAGGAAATTAAACAGATGAATAAAAAAGAGCAGCCTAAGATCAAGTAAGTACTTTGAAACTATCATGCTTTTGGCATGCACGTGAGAAAACCTTTCAAAGAAACTGTTGGAGAAGAAAGTAGAGGACATGGAAAACCATAGACTTCCCTAGCTCTGCTTTACTTAGCAAACTTTTCAAGACAACAGACAAGATAAAAAAGGAATATTCTAAGATCAAGTAAGGACTTTGAACCTATCCTTCTTTTGACATACTCTTAGGGAAACTTTCAGAACAACTATTGGAGATAAATCCAGAGGACATGGCAAACCATAGACTTCCCTATCTCAACTCTACTTAGCATAAACTGAAATTAACATTCAGGAACAATGTTTAAAGTTTTAAACAATAAGACATGGGCACACCAACATTCCTTAACTGCTTGGACTATATTAAATCATTCCTAAATAAACATTTGGAAGAAAACATTTAGATAAAGATCATCAGTGAAAGTAGGGTACTGCAAACAGTAAATCCTAGCTTTATATTTGTTGTTCTTTATTAGAGAAAGTGGACAGAATCGAAACAAAAGAAAATAAAAATATACAATAAGAAAAACATCACCATTGACATAGACCAGGATCCCATAAATTAGCTTGTATTTGATGCTTCAAACCAGTTATAATCATCAATTCTAATGGGCCTCTACAGCTTCAAACTTCTCATATCAACTTTAGGTATCTTCAATTACAAACAGAGCTTACATCAGCTTCAAAAAACTATTTACATGCATCAGATATTCAGAGACCAACCTTTGCCTCATCTTCTACAGAGGTATTTATAGAAGAAATGAGGAGGTGTTATGTAAAATCAGATCTTTAGGCTCAATAATTACAATTAACGCTTCTCGGCATTTGAAGGGCTCAATGGAGAAGTGTTACTGATATTTCCTCTCTATTAATTGATTTTAATTAATTTATTAAGCTACTTAGGAAAAATGTTTACTTTAAAGCTCTTTCTTATCTTTGTAATAACTTTGCTGACAGTTGTAATAAGTTCTTTTGATTTGAAATAACTATTCAGCTGTATTGAGCCAAATATCTACTGTTCTGCAATAACTATGCCTCCTTTGATTGCTGCGAGGCTGTAGGTGGCTTTGGTAGCTGGAGAGTATTCAATTAGCCTCTGATGTGGCAGTGGATGCTTCTTGGATTGATAGAATTCTTTATCTTTCCCTAAAACACCTTTCATTCACATTAGTTCTATGTTTTAGGATAGATTAGGCTTAATCTGTGTCTTCCAGTCTTCATGTTGTCTTTAACTGTGGATTAGGGTTTTGGTTTGCTGAATGTGTGCCTTGATCCTTCAAATTTTTTTTTTAAACCTTTAAACATTGATTTCTACTTTGATTTTATCCCTGGATATGGATACTATTTGTATGTGGAATTTGCTATGTTTTCATTGATTTTACAGGCACGCGGAGGGTTTTAAAATAACATCAGTGCTCATGAGGCATGGATGAAACCTGATATGGAACCCTGCAGAGTGATCTCCTTGAAGGATAAAGGCCTGGAGGATCATCATCCCTGACCTTTGATTTCCTTTAAAACTGTGGATAAACCTTTAAAAACCTGCACAAGCAAGAAAAAGTTATAAAATTCTACGTGGATGGGTTAAACTACTTTGGAGGTTGAGGTTATATCGCAACTGTTAGATGAAAGCATCTAACGACGAGGATTGCTTGCTGGGATCAAAAGGGGAAGCAGTGTACAAATAGTGGTGCAGATTAAGTTTGGGTCATTGATCTGCAAATATCAACGGTTGAGATTGATTAGGTTTCTATAATGCAGAAAGGGCGACTTTAAAGTGTAATGGAAGAAAATATAATGAAAAGGGGCAAAAAACCTTTGGTGGATGGAAAATAGGGTTAAATAAAATTTTGGGTTTCGTAAAGACTCTGGATCGTCGGATTAGATCAGCCAACAGAGATCAACAGCGAAGATTCGTTGATGAGGTCTCTTGGAAGAAAGGCGGAGGGAGATAGTGTAATGGTTAGGTTAAACTGGGACCGTTAGATCTCAGAGATCAACGGTGGAGATTAAAAATGAGGGAATGTAATGTAAATGGGGGAAAAGTGGTTTGGTGGAAAACCATAATGTTTTTCACGTAGATCTGAGGTGGAAAGACGGTATTTCCTTTTTGAACACGATATGTGTTAGAGCTTGACACGTGGCTTTTTAAAACCACCCATATAGTGTAAAATTAAAACATTAACCTCCGGATGCAAAATCACGCGAAACTACGCGCTAGCCGTTAGATCTGGGTGTCAGATCAAACGGTTGTGAGGAAAGCGCAATGGAGGTAAGGTGCATGGGTAGAAAATGGTGGGCCGAGCAAAGGTTGTTTTATTCTGGGCCATTGAATCAAGGAATGAACGGTCGGGATTCATATATGGGAAGGTAGGTCCCAAAGGATTTGGGCCTACCGGGTCGAGTATGGGCCGTAGGATCAAAAATATTAACAATTTAGATTGAACCTTGGGGTTAATGAAACATAATATAAAGCAATGGTCGGGCGGAGATCGGGTGATTGTGAACCGTTGATCTGCAGATATCAATGGTGGATCTTCACTGAAGAACTTTACACAACGGGGTTTATGAAACAACAAAGGGTTCAGGGTTTGATCTGGACCATTGGATTAGTGAAATGAATGGTCTAGAGGGGATCACAGGGTCACAAATTGGAGGAGAAAAGGGGAAGACAACAATGAAAAGCATTGATGTGATTAAGTGTGAGTCGTCGATCTAGGAGAGATCAACGGAGGATATTTAATCGGCGGGTGCAATGGTTGGGGCTGTGAACAGAGCTTGATTAAATCTAGGCCATCGATTCTTATGGATTCGACGGTCCAGATTAAATCACAAGTTTGCAATCGGAGGAGTGAAAGGGAAACACCATATTAGTTTTTGCGATGCGATGAAGTATGAGCCGTCAGATCTAGGAGTAGATCGATGGTCAATATTCAATCAGAGGGGTAAAGGAGGAAAGTTGTGGGCAAAATTGCGATGAGATCTTAGCTGTTGCATGGAAGTGAATCGACGGTTAAGATTCTATCGGGGAAAATGGCATCGGAACAGCTAAAAGGGACTTGCAATTTCACGCTGAGAAAAACTTGCGATAGCGATTAGCCGATGGAACGAGAGACATCAATCTAAAAACTAGATAGACGATGGAGATTTAATAGATAAGGAAAAAGGCAGAATGGTGGCTTTGAAACAAGAAACAATATGGATCGTTGGATCTGGGGCGATGGAGCAGATCAACGGTTGACATTCATTTAAACAACGAACTATCAGGTTTAACAAAAAGTCAGGTTTTACAAAGATATAAAGGATAACAAAGAAATGAAGGTTTACGATGGGGGTCTAGACCCTCTAAGCACCCAGTTGCGGGGCTTATAGTTTTGTGAAGAAACTAAGGGATCGGGGGATTTTTAAAGGAAAGGGCCAAATCACATCGGAGTTTTTTAATTCAAAGGCAAAAAAGGAACATAGAACGCCCCGATTGTGATTACACGATGGGGGTTTAACTCTAGGTCACCGCTTCGGGTCTTATGCGAATAAAAAGAGCTGGGGGATAAGGCCAAAGGGGCTTAAGGCCTTAGTAGAAAATGAGTTTTTTAGGCCAAAATGAAGGATTTTCAACGCTTTTTTAGCTTTCAGTAGAAGGGGAAAAGGGGGTTTTTAAGCCTTCCAAAGGAATTTTTTAATGGTTTAAAGGGAATTTTGAAGGAATGAGAGGTAAATGAACAGTTTTATGAATTAACAGGAGAAGGGAAAATGAGGGAAAATGGAAATTTTCAGCAGTATTTTCCTTCAGTAAAACAACATATTTTGAGGGCTTTGTGAGGGAAACAATAGTGAAGATTAATCTGAAGGAATGAAGACATCATAAGACTTCAAGAACTCAAAATTTTGGAAATGAATTGTTTCTTGAAGGCTAAAAACGATTTAGCCACCATTTGGTATAGCAAATTTTTATAGGTGGCTAACAGGTGAGCCCATGTCTTGCTGAGTAGAACTTGAGACACTGTTCTTGAATGTTATTTTCATTGCATTCTAAGTAGAGTCTTAATCAAGGAAGTTTGTGGTTAGCCATGTCCCTTGTTTGGTCTTCAAAAGCTGTTGTGAATATTTCCCTTAAGAGTTGGCCAAAAGCAAGCTAGGTTAAAATTCCTTACTTGATTTTAGGCTGCTTTTTATGTTTATCTTATATTTTTTTCATGAGTGTATGTAAAAATCAGGATAGGTTAAAAGCCCTTACTTTCTCTTAGGCTTCCTTTTGTTTTCTTACATGTTTGCTTCTTTCATTTCACTCCTTAATGTTCCATGCCACAAATTCAACTCAAAATATCTTCCAATATAGATGACTTGCCCATTGAAAACTCTTGGATAGTTGATGTGTAAGTAAACCCTTTTATGACTCCATAGCCCAATGGTTTAGCACTGTTTTTGACTCATCTTCCCATGCTGAAACATCCTTCCACTTATTTCCTTCTTCACTTCACATGACCTTCTCAGTTAATGATTCCCAACCAAAAACAAACAAACAAACCCCTAAACTTTAGAACTAGCCTAACATCCTATTATAATATTTAAACACATATCATTCAAAACATATGTAGAGAGATCCCTCTCTGAATCCAGGAGGGCTAGATCCTAGGATTCCAAAGTGGTTCTGATGTTGCCTAGTCATTTGGTATGCCAATGTGCCAAATCTCTAGGACCCCAACATAATGGCAACTCCACTGGGGAATCTGAGTAAATTGTATCTTATACATCCTTAAGACCTCAGAAGACCCACAAACCTCCTTAGATTGGTATTCAATTGCTGATGGTGGACATCAACTAATCTCAAAATTTTTGAAATCCTCCACCTGGTGACTCCACAACTTTCAAAAGACCAAATTACTCCACTGTTAGAAGACTCTGAACTGGTTGAATAGACATAGTGACCTCTTTTCTGATTTACAAACATGGATCCAAGGATACAAAGGAGATATGCTCCAATGAGTAGAGATCATATCCCTGGATTCCCACACAAAATGCCTAAAATAAATTGGTTAAAAAACCTACCTATTTTTCAAGATGAAAATTTTGATGACCCCCTGCTACATCTTATCAAGTTTCATATACATGTTTGGAGGTTTAAAGTTGAATGGCATGAGGACTGTCTTATGAAGATGTTGATGGCAACATTAGAAGGTAATGCAAGAAATTGGTATGAATGGTTAGAACCTAAGAGCTTGTTTTCCTTAAAAAACATGCACCAATTATTTTATGAGAATTATAAAGAAAAATCTCCATCCTTATCATGGGATTGTTGTGATCGATCTCAGAACATCATACAATACCTGCTAGATATTGATGAGGATTTGGTTAATATGCATCCTGAAGATCTGTTAGCAGACATTCAAGAATTTAATATGCATCCTGAATATCACAAGAACCTAGATGAATCACTTGAGGAATAAATCAATCAAGTAATAAAAGAAATCCCTCAAGATATCCCTACAAACACAAATAATGATTCATCATCCATTTTAGCTGAGGCTCAAGAATACATTCAGCCTCAAATTTAGTCTTCATAAGAGATAGAGAACTGTTGTATTTCTGCTCAAAGAAACATAGAAACATCTCCTCCTTTGACAGAAGAAGAAATTGATCAGATTATCAATAAATAGCCAGCCTCTAAAATTTTTTATGGAACAAACACTCTTGCCCATTCACCTAAGGAACTTCGGTGTAAAAATTTAGAAAGTTCCATTGTAGATCAAAATAAAAAAATACCTACTGATAATCCAATATGTTTGATTGGAGACATTACTTACTTTAATGATTTTCCTAATTTTGATTTGTCTGATGATGATGTTCTTCAAACAGAGGTTGATCTTGCAGGACCATCATTATTAGATTTGTGGGAGGAAGATCAGTTCCACCAACTCTGAGAAAGTAATGAGCCAAAGCAAGCTATTTATGATACTAATGAAGAAAGCTTTGAAAATGCAGTAGAGGGAGAAGAATCTCTGAACCTTTACTTTGCTTCATTGCAACTCATCAGTAACAGTTTTCATGCGATTAGGAATCAACAGTCTTTCAGCTCAAAGGTTGAGGAGGAAAACAATGAAGAATTTCTTGAGCATGATGAATATAAAGAATATTCTCCTGAAAGGGTTGAGGTAATCAAAGAGACCCCTGCTCAAGAATATAGTGACCTCTTCACAGAGTTCAGTCCACTAAATCAGAACATACCAGGACTACAAGAGGATAACACTGAAATATATGATGAGTCCTCCACTTGAGATCACAATGAAGATGAGGAAGATTTTATTTCTCAAAAGAATCTTTTCTTTGCTCCAGTGGAAGAAAAAATTATCCTGGTTGAAACTCACCTGTCTAATAATCCCAACCAAGTATTATTTCAAGACCCATTTGATCATTTTTTGAAGACATTTGAGGAAGGGATAGAGATTGTTAG
The DNA here is from genome assembly GCA_034641835.2 of Pinus albicaulis. Classification (NCBI taxonomy): domain Eukaryota; kingdom Viridiplantae; phylum Streptophyta; class Pinopsida; order Pinales; family Pinaceae; genus Pinus; species Pinus albicaulis. Next base: position 525,152,998 of record CM076574.1, on the reverse strand, counting down.
CAGCAGTGTATCACCAAATGCAACAAATTTTTTTAGCATTGATGCTAAAGAACAAGTGAGATGGGAGTGGTCCTGCCTGCCCAACATGCTCAAAGAGATGAGAAAATATAGTCATGGAACCATCTGATTGACTGGATGCATTGGAAAAGATAATTTGTCAGCTAAACATGTAAATATTTTAGAGTTAGATTAGGGTAGGTATGAATGTCAATAAAGCTCAGCTTGTGAGCATGTAGCTAGTTTTTTGCTTTCTGATTTGAATTAGTAAAAGAAAAAAAAAATACAAAAAATAGAAAAGAGAAAAGAGGGCAGATATAAAAGAAGAAAGGTACAACCCCATACCAAAAATGAAATGAAAAATCTGAAAGTGTGCAAGCCTAAATTCCACTACCAAAAAATAAGCACCGTTATCTAGTCATACAGCCTAATCATGGCTAGATAGATTTCAATTTACTGCTAATAGGTTAGTGAATCAGATTTTCCAAATATTTTAATATTGCCTTATCAGTAGATAGATTAGGATAGAAAGGAAGGGTTCAAACATGCTCAAAATCTGAACCAAAGAATCAAAGAAATATGGCTCAAATCAAATCAAAACCTAAGCCAAAGATACAAAGAAGATTGGTTCTAACATGCTGAAAACTTGAACCCGATAAAAGAGGAAGACAATTCAAAGGGATCAAAATCAGAGCTGAAAGAAGAAGGAAGGACTCTCTTTATTTTCAAATCTCAAGCCTTCCAAGTTTTGTTTTACTTTACTGCAAATAAAGGCCCATGCACAGTCTGTTTTTGATGCCATAGCCATCACAGCAAATCAGACAGTTTAATCCTGGTTTGGCTATGTTTCAATTTCTATTTTAGAATATAGAGAATGAAATCTGTCAGACAGTTTAATCCTGACAGATAGTAGTTAGGTAGAGAATTTTGAGTCCAACTATTTAATCTGGGCTCATGGAGAAATAAGGGTAGATTTAGATTAGTTTTATTGCTTTCAATAAAATAAAAAGTTGATGTCAAGGGTTTGCAAGACCAAGTGCACCCTGCTAAAGAAAAAATGTTAGGAAAGTACGTTGTGTAGGTAGTTGTTTGGGGAAGGTTGATTTGTTATGATTGATCATCTTTTTAAGCAGCAGATTATCAAAGTGCAGGACATTGATCCACATTTCAGAGATAAATTTCTGAGGTTCTTGACACCTCCAAGGAGCTGCCATCCCCAAGTTGGAGCCGCTGTTAGCCATCCATAATTTTTACATATGCAAAGATGGCTAAAAAGGGATTTTGGTCTTCAAGAAACAAATTTCATGCAAAATCTGTGGCTTCTTGAAGCCTCTACTATTTCCACAAAAATCCCTTAAAGAAGTCCTGCTGATATCCAAACAAAACTGTTATGGAGCTATTTTCCATCATTCCATAAATCCATTTTCACCCACTTTCATCCATGTTTGCCTATCCTAGTCACTCATTTTTCCTCTAAAAAATCCCCCTTTCCTCCCTCATTTACCTTTATTTTCCTTAAAAACCCCTTTAAAACCATTTAACCCTTTTTATTTTGGTTTTGAAAATCATTTTAACTTCACCCAGAACACTAAGAAACCCATAAAAACCTTTGAAAAAGCATTTCAGCTCCTTTTAGGCTTTAAGCCCCCTTCCTTTTTTCCGCCATAAAACTGCGGGCTAATGACTTAAGCTCCCATCGCAATCGCATATCAACATTTTGAAATTCCTCAAGCCTTTACCTATTTTTTGTGCCGATTTGTGATATGTCAATGCGCTCATCACATTAGCATTCTTCAATCGCATCGCAACACTTCATCGCATCGGCGTTTTGCATCTCCATCACATTGGAATTACGTAAATTTCCTCATTCTCATTCTTTTTCCTCGCCAATGCAATCTCCCGAGGGCTTAGCCCTTTTTCCCTGGCTCCTAGTCCCCTTACCCTTCCACAGGACCATGTCCCAGCTCCTATATTTAGCCCTCATAGGCCATCGCAAATCCAAGAATCCTTGTCCCTAGACCCTCTTCTCATCAAATTGCTGATTCGTTGAAGTTCATCTCTGCCATCCATTTTCTCCCTGATCCAACGGTTCAGATTCTCCACAGGGGCACCCAACCAAGATGGTCCGTACTCCCCCTGTGCTCCCATAGTTTACCCCTTTGACCATGGAAAATCTCAGATCTACGACTGAGATTCATTGTGGAGGCACGCCCCTGAGTCTTTCTTCCGTACACCTTGTCCCTCTGCGATGACATCACCTCCTGTTCCCACCACTAAGCACCCCATTTCCTTCCTCTTTCACCTTTTCTTATGTATTTTCCCATATATGGATTATTACATTTTAACACTGTAAATCAAGGTTTACCCAACCTCAAGCCTCCCCGCTATGTGACAAAAAGTTGACATCATCACCCCGACCCCACCACATATTTTCTCCGCACATATTTTCATTTTCCGTGCTTGCTTAAGGTCGTAGATTTGACCCCCCCCCCCCCCCCCCCCCAAATTGGACGGTCTAAAACCATTTTCATGTTCATTTCACAAAAAAATTTGATCGCCTATTTTCAACGTGAAATGAACGGTTTTTAGGAGAATACGTGTCAACCATTAGTGTGTATCACGTTCATTTGGCCCAATACCATTTACCTCCTTTGCCCCGCACAAATACCACCTCCGGTATTCCCCGAAACTACTTTCCCAGTTTTCGCGCCAAACTCCGTTTTGACCCTAGTTTTCATGGTTTTGCGCCATGAAACCCTTCCTACAGCATTCACCTTGCATCCTCACTACTCTGCAACCCCCGTTGAACCCTCTGAAGTAGTTTTATCCCCCATAGCAAGTTTTATTTTAATAGTTTGTGGCAGGTTTAATGGTGGCCTTGAGATAAGAACCGTCCCACAGCAATTTAGTTGTAGGGGCTGATGATGACGATCCTCTGTGGCCGAAAATTCAGTGAAGAAAGGGGACAAAAGGGTTTAAATGCAAAGTTTAATCGATTTTTCATGGGCATTGGTTACAAAACAAACCCTCCGGCACAGCCACCTGTACACAAAGGAAAACAAGACAAATCAGCAGAAGGAAAGTCAGAGCCACATATACAGAAGCTATTACTCCACCAAAAGGAAACATGTAGCCTGCTTTACTTTTCAAAGACACTATGATAGCCATTCCTATGACAGAGCCTCATTAAAACTATCAGAACAATTATTAAGCAAAAGTGGGGCTACAAAACCCAAAAATGACAGCTTCCTTGTCCCAGAAGTCGAACAGAGCACTTCAGCCACTGTTATCTTCAAGGAACACCATTCTGATTTAATACCATGCCTACCAGATATACCTCAAAGATAGGAAAAACTACTAAAATGATACCATCATTTAATGCAAGGTTCATTAAGCAGAATGGACATTCGAATAACCATCTATCCCTCTGTCTTAATTAACATTTATTACTATTTCTGCAACACTCTTCCTTATTCACCTATATATATTCACAGAAAAATCATTGTAAAGGGTTGGAAAATTGTTAATTTTTGAACTATTATTGAGTTAGAGCTACTGAGTAGTTGTAATATAGTAGGTTGGGAAGAGAATAATTAGGTTGTAAAAGCTGTTGGACTCAAAGTATGTAACTGGATTTGGACATCAATACACAAGTAGATTCATTGGATCCTGATCTAAATCATTGGTGATGTGTTTCCTTACTGTTTTTGTTTCTTTATTATGTATTTCACTCTGTTCATATTCTCTGATAAATAATAGTAAATTTTATATTAGGATTTACTTATAAAGTACCCTAAATCTAACTGATAAGCTTTATCTGGTTGTTTTCCTCTAAATGTGTATTTAAGAATTGGATCAATAGAGTATAACCAATCAAGCATGTTGGTGAGCCCATGTCTTGCTGAGTAGAACTTGAGACACTGTTCTTGAATGTTATTTTCATTACATCCTTAGTAGATTCTTAATCAAGGAAGTTTATGGTTAGCCCTATCCCTTGTTTGGTCTTCAAAAGCTGTTGTGAAGATTTCCCTTAAGAGTTGGCCGAAAGCAAGCTAGGTTAAAAGTCCTTACTTGATATTAGGCTACTTTTTATGTTTATCTTATATGTTTTTTCATGAGTGTATGTCAAAAGCAGGATAGGTTAAAATCCCTTACCTAATCTTAGGCTGCCTTTTGTTTTCTTACATGTTTGATTCTTTCATTTCACTCTATAATGTTCCATGCCACAAATTAAAATTAAAATATCTTCTGATATATATGACTTTCCCATTGAAAAATCTTGGATAATTGATGTGTAAGTAAACCCTTTTATGACTCCATAGCCCAATGGTTTAGCATTGTTTTTGACCTATCTTCCCATGATGAAATATCCTTCCACTTATTTCCTTCTTCACTTCACATGACCTTCTCAGTTAATGATTCCCAACCAAAAACAAACAAACAAACCCCTGTACTTCAGAACTAGCCTAACATCCTATTATAAGATTTAAACACATATCATTCTAAACATATGTAGAGAGATACCTCTTTGAATCCAAGAGGGCTAGATCCTAGTATTCCAAGGTGGTTCTAATGTTTCCTAGTCATTTGGTATGCCAATGTGCCAAATCACTAGGACCCCAACAGACTAGTCTGATGTTACCCTTGTACATTTGGTCTTGCCATTCTAACAAATTACGGGTACCTAACACTCATCACAATTAATGATAGATGTCCTTAAGAAAAATTAATTTCGTTGAAGACTTTGAATTTGATGAATAGAAGACAATGGAGGAAACTGAAGTATTGCCTCAACCTTGAAGGGATCTACATGAATCCCTTCAGTAGACATGATGAATCCCAACAACCGACCGAATGTGATGATGAAAAATCACTTATTAAGTTTCAACCAAATTTTATAATGATGACATCGTTCAAAAATGTGTCCAATATGAGAGGGATGATCAATTATCTTTTGAGAATGAGAAGCTAAATCATCCAAATGAGCTTCGAATATATGCTTGATGTCATGGAAAGCATAATACATGACCCGTTGGAAAGTAGCTCCAACATTTTTAAGACCAAAAGGCATCCTTTTGTATGAAAATGTACCCCAGGGGCAAATACAAGCAATCATGTTTTGATCTTCAGGACGAATGGTAATATGATTGTATCCAGAGAAACTATCCATGAAGGAGAAAATCTCATTCCCCGCACGCTCATCAATAATTTGTTCAATAAATGGTGTTGGGTAATTATCCTCTAGATAGGCCTTATTCAAATCCCTGAAATTAATGCAAACATGGATCATTCCTTGTTTTTTGTCCATAGGAACTTGATTCAAAACCCACTCAGTTAAAGTAATGGGGTATATGAAACCCACCTTGAGGAGCTTCTCAACCTCTTCCTTGATAGTTACAGCTTTCCTAAGATTGACCGGATGAAGCTTCTACCGTATAGGATTAGCATTTTCGTAAGTCTTGGTCTCATGCTAGACAATAGATGGATCAATTCCAGGAATTTCATCATAAGACCAATAGAACACATCATGAAACTATCTAAAGAGATTGGTATAAGTCTAAATATCTTGAGGGGAAAATTCAGCTCTAATGAAGACATTCTCAATAACATTGGGATCTCTCGAAATTTTCATGGGGATAGCCTCAGAAATGACATCCATGTTTCCTTCAGCAAAAACCTATGCTGGAGCTAAAGGGTTCAATACCAGGTGAACAGGACCAGAAGAAACAATGCTAGACAATATCGATTCAACTTCTGGCAAATCTAGTAGAAAATTGGACCAATGATGCAAATCATCCCATGGTATTTTCATACAAGTAATTTCGTCAAGGATAACCTCTTTATATGGAAGAATAATATCAATGAAATCTTGAGAAGAAGATGAACTAAGTGTCCAAGGTGGAGCCACATCTCCATCCAAATCCTTCAATGAAAGAGAAACTAGATGAATATGCAGATTCAACAATATATTAATAGGAAATATCTACTGCAGACATAGGGAATGCCATTCCACCCACTTTCCCTTCCTCTAATGTGGATGTAGGGTATGGTAAGGTCCAAGGATTCGAAAAATAATGATTTCGAAAGAACTCTCTTCAAGTATGAACCATGGAGGATGGGATGGCATTAATATGAACATAAGGAGGTGGAAGATCAAAGGTACCCATTAATGAGGTACACATTCCAACCACGAAATTCTCCACAGGTTTCTTAGCATCATTCACCAAGGGAACAGTCAAGTCAGAAGATGCATTTGGATCTATCGGAGAATAGTCCATCTGATCGACAGTGCCAATCCTCCCTTCATGGGGAAAGCACAAGATGCGAAATAATGATGAAATAATAGCAACCATTTCATTAATACAATTTCACCCCAATAGAAGATTGTATTCCAGATTAGCATCAAATATCTCGATCTCAATATTGACAAATCTACCCCCAACACAGATGGGCAAAGCCGGAACAATGCCATGAGGCTTTTGAGAATGACGATCAAATGCAGTGATAAGAGTAGGTGAAGGAACAAATCAAGGATATTAAATGGTTTTCCAACATGAGATAGACATGACATATGTGGAAGTGCCATCACCGAATACTATTAGAAAAATATTGATCTTCTGATATGTAGACTTGATTTGAAAATCCATGTGATGAGGAAGTATCTTCTTAAGATTTGAAATATAAAATGTGATCATAAGAGAGTTTTTTGGATCAACTTCCCCAATCGCAGTGAGAAATTCACTCCTATGTGTTGGACACGATTGGATTACCTCTAACATAGACATAGCACAAGGAATCTAAGCCAGATCTTCTATAATGGAGAAGTTCTACGTTTCCTTGGCACTAGGTTTTATTTCCGTACACTAAGTAGAACCTTTCGGCATTTGAGGTATAAGCCCAACTATAGGCCTCTTTATATGGAGTGGCTCAGAATTACTAGGAGCACCCTTAGCTTTTGAAGACTCTGCTTCACCATAAACACAATATCTGATAGCGATATCAGCGTGAGCACTCATCATATATACATTTGAGGAATTTTCCCCTTCTTGGTTGCCCCCAACGGGAGCTCCAGTATTAGCATTCACACCAGTAAGCATCTGCTACCCTTGGGAAAAGGGTTTGTCAAGACAACTCGGGAACTAGAGGAACCCTGCTGAGCTAACAAGTGTTGGGCATCCTAAATTTTAGGGAAGAGATGAGTAAGATGGTCTCTGATGCATAACTTGCATGGAAACTTAACTTTCTTCTTTGCCTGTCTCTTACCCTCTCCAACATTATCGTTGGATCTGTTTAGATTACCCTTCCAATCCTTATCTTTGTTCCTATTATTTCATCCCTTCCTCTTCCCATCAGATTTTTTATTTCCTTTTGGGTTAGAAGCTTGAACAATATTAATATTTAAGGGCTAGGAAGGATTAGACACCGACGACGTAGTCTGAATATGAGGAACAGATTTTAAAGATAACTGCTACAATTGATTGAAAATGTTAGCCGTGCCACTATCAATCGAACCGACAAGCCCACCAGCATGAGGACCTAGTTTCGTTTTGGCTAAATCCACTTTGGAATGAGGAGCATTCGACAAGATCTTTGTAAGGACCCTAGACTGAGAATAGATCAGTTCTAACTGTTGGGCCCTAAATATAGCTTGTTCCTCAGAGAATACCCTAGAAAGGGATACCTCCTTCGCGATTTCTAGCTGTAACATTTTAAGAGACCACTTGATAAGTAACTCATTAGGAATTTGGGCTTTGATGATCCTCTTCCTTTTCCTCCATTCCAGAATATGATCAGAAATGTGTGTTGCCTTATCCTGCTAGATATTGGCCAAGAGATCAGTCTCGAAATCATAATGAACTTGCAACTAGAAATGGTTCAGAAATATGGTATCCAACTTGCCAATAGTATCAAAACTACCCCCAGTAAGCTCAATGTATCATTTTGTAGTGTTTCCAGTTAGGGTGTGTTGAAATAGTCTCAACCTAATCGAATCATCGATGAGGGAGTTCGAGGAGAACCATAAATGGAAAGTGGTAACATGGTCAGTTGGATCCCAACCAGTATTCCCTTCAAATTTTGGAATATATGAGGGAATTTTAGTAGGGACCAGAGGCCAACCCAAGCTATATCGAATTGGATCATTCATCAATTTTGATAAATTTGGAAAATTTAGGGTTGCTAGGAATGGTAAACGTAGAGGAGCTTGAGAATTCCATCCACTAATAGAAGTATTCCCAAAATTCTTAAAAGAATACCTTGGATTTTCTGAGGCACTAGGTTTCCATGGATTGTTCATAGAAAAATTCGAGCCATAATAGAAACCTGGTGGCCCAGAAGCATTTGGAGTATGACCCCCTCCCATCGTAGGATTACCATACAGAGATATTTCCCCCAATCAAAGTGTTGAATGAAGATGAAACCCCTTAGTAAGGGTTCCAAGCATTGGTGAATGGAGGGAAACAATCAGAAGCACCTATAGAGGAGAAAGGTACACATTCCCTTACTAACCATAGAGAAACTAATTCCCAGTTCCAAACCCTGTAAAAGTAGGTTAACATCCTTGAAAAGCATTAGAGCTTTGGCCTCAAAGAAAAGCATTAAAAACTAAGGACGGTTTTGAATGAGGGAGATGACCACTTCCGAAGGGGAAGCCCTGAAAAGAATTGACCCACTAGCCATAGAAGACATGGGTGTGGAGACAACAAAAGAAAAAATCAAGGAAATAGAAGGAATTGCACTAGATGGCATTCCAAAAGGAAAGGGACTAGAATGGGAATCAAATTCTTGGGTGCCTCCACTCGTAGACAGAATGGAGGTAGAGTCAATTTTCCACACTGGGAGTGATAGTCAAAATAGCAATGGTACCTCCTCCAATCGAAAGAGGAGTATGCACACTCGAAGTTCTCATCACCAAAGCTATGTTCCCAGCCGTGGTCATCAAAAGAAAACGAAAGATATGGGGCCTAGCTGGTCTTTGATACGGAGGCCCAACGTACAAAATAACATCCAGAAAACTAGCAGGAAGAGGAGAGGAAGGAGTACCTGGAGATTCAAGAATTTCTTCTACCTCAAATTCTTCTGCCAAAAAAGGGTCTCGAGAGATGAGTGGAGTACTCCTCTCTATATCACCGCTAGTACTAGGACCACCCATAGAAACAATAGCCCCAAGCATATGATCACTCTCTTATGCATTTGCAACTACTGTATGAAAATAACCAGTAGAATTTCTCCTACGCCTTCTTGAATAAGGCTCGGCACTCACGGGAGAAAGCCCATGAAGACTCCTCAATCAATGAACTGATCGGTCAACCACTTAATAATTATGATATTTTAAGCTAGACTCGAAAAATTATGAAGCTATGGAAATATAGGAGCAAAGAGCACTCCCTACAAAAATGTCCCTAAGATACAACAAACAAGAAACCTTCAAGTATTTCCACTCCAGGTTATTAGGACTAGACACCAAAATAAAATAAAGCAAATAAGAGGACCTTCTGAGAATATTATGGGGTAATTACGCCCCATGCCTACTAGCGAAGGTAAAATAAACAGTTATGTTGACCTCCTAAAAAAATCCTTTGCGGGTGCAAGTACCTGAGCTTCACAAAGGCACCCTCTATAAGTACTAATGAGAGTGATGCAATTCCTCCCTCAGGTACCATGGTATTGCCCCCCACAGTAACCTATGTGATACCTAGGAATATAAACTATGGACACCATTTTGTATCGGTATTCAGGCAGAACGGTCTTAGGTCAGGATCCAGCAAATAGGAGAGGGGTTATATCTCTTCTTTGCCTTCACTATCCCTCACGCTTAACTCTCTAGAGGTAGAGCTTTCCCTGTCCACTTAACGAGGATGGATTTCACTCATTAATCAACTTATATGTTTGAAATTTTGAGTGGCCTTGGAGAGTTAACTCTCCACTCACCTATTCCAATGCCTTATGACCTAGACTAGTTGGTTTATATTAATGAAAACTAAAAAAAATCTAGTTCATTTTTAGATTAAGAGGTTGATTTTAATGGCTATTATTTTTAAGTCAAGGGTAGATGGATAACGCAACTTATGATGTTTTGATGCAAAAGAGAAATCGATAGAAACCTGCTAAATGATATGAAACTTTTTCTTTGATGAAAGATACTTCTACTTGGGTTCTACGAAACAACTAAAAAGAATTAAATTTTTATTTTCTTTTCAATATCATGCTTACACACTCAAAAGCTATCAAAAAGGCTACAATTCTTAATGGTGCAAATAATGCAAAAACTACCAATGCAAATGCAAATTCTAGGACTACTCACAAAGGGAAGCAAATGAGTTTTTCAATAATACAGTTTGATCATTTTGACACAAAACAAATACAAGGCCAAACAAGAACTTCTTTGCACAAAAAATTCCAAAAGAAATTAATATTTAAGAGACAAGCCCACTACAAAGCTTCTCTCAAGACCAAGCAACCAGACCAAAATGAGAAACTAGAAAATTTCTCCAAAAGAGATGAAAACCATGAAAGGAAAGCCAAAAGAAAAAGCAACGAAAAACAAAAATGTTTTTTGAGCCTTTAACATTTTAAGGAGAAAACAAAAATTCTTTGAGAAAAGCACAAAACTACCAAAGGCCTCAAATCAAGAAAATCAGCCAACAAGCAAATTCAAATTCCATAATCCAACTATGTCACTTTCATGACAGGACTCAAAAAGCGGAATGAATTAGTTAAATCAAGAAAAAGAATTGAAACAATAGCATAAAACTTCTAGCAAACAAAAACTTCAAGAAATCAAGAAAGACAACTTCAAGCTTCACCGATGTTAGCCACCTATAAATTCTGATATACCTAGTGGTGGCTAAATTTCTTTTCAAGCCTTCAAGAGATTTATTTCCTTTGAAAATATATCATGCTTGAAGTCTTATGTTTTTCCTACCCTGGAGGTTCATTTTCACTGTTGTTTCCATCTTAAAGCCATGTTGATTCACCAAAGAAAGATATTCGAAAGGACCTCCGAAACTGACTATTCTCACTTTTCCCCCCACTTTCATGAAGCTTTCTTTTCATCATTTAAACCCTGCATTTCCCTTCAAAAGCCTCCAAAATCCATTTAAACCTCTAAAAATCCCTTTTATAGGTTTAAAACACCCCTTTTCCCCTTTACCGAAAGCCAAAAAAGCCTTGAAAAACCTTCATTTTTGGCCTAAAAACCCATTTTTACACTAAGGCCTTCAGCCCCTTTCGGCCTTAGCCCTGGCCCCTTTTCCGCATGTGACCTCATCCTGCAACTAGGATATAGCCCCCATCGTGCAATTGTAATCGGGGTTTATATTTTCTTTGTTAAACATTTATTCTTCCAAATCTTCTGATGCGATGAGCCCTTCTCCTTCGATCGCCAATTCAATCCGAACCGTTGAATCCACAAGAACCAATGGCCAGGATTCAATCGCACTTTGCGTGTTCCTTTCCCCTTTTCACTTTTCCACCGGTCACCGAATAGATCTCCACCATTGATATTTTCAGATCCAACGGTCAGCGTTCCATTGCATCGCGCCTTTCGTTCTCCGCTGCACTTGTCACTCGCGCCCGCCGATGTGATCTGGACCATTGAATCCATAAGAACCAATAGCCAGGATCTCATCATGGTCCACCCATAGCCCTTCGTCATCTCCCCGCCGATTAAATCCTGACCATCGATCATCCTTCAGATTAGATTACCAGCGCTTAATCGCAAATCGCAAATCCAAAATCCCATTCGCTTTCCACCTTTGATGTGCGAACCCTGATTTAATCCCAGCAGTTCATTCCACTAGATCTAATGGTTTGCACTTCATCGTATCACACTCATCCCTCATATAATCCTCCACCATCCTGACCTCCGATTAAATCTCCACCATTGATCAAGATTGATCGGATGGTCCACATTACTTCTGCTCTTCAAACCCTGCCCGTCTCATTCTCCCCCATCGACAGATATCGACCGTCGATTCTCACAATCTGACGGCTCACATTGACCTTAGCAATGGATCCCGCCTCCTTTTCTCCCATGCATCTAACCTACTATTGCATTTATTCTGCACCGTTCGATCAACACATCATGATTCGACAGCTGACATTCCTTTTCGCAAAAATTTTATGCCCGAGAGTTAATACCCAAAAATTTTGCGAAATGGGTAGTATTCAAAGGGACACACGTCAAACATTGTGTCGTATCACATTTTTTTTGGGCAAACCGCTTACCACCCAAATGCAATGTGAAAACTGCTGTTGGTTTTCTGCCAAACCGCCGACCCTCCGCAATGTTGATTTCATGTTTAATCATAGCCGTCAATCTCTGAGATCGAACGAACCACATTACAGTGTGACCTCTTTCATTTTCTTGTCATTTTTTATCTCGGTCCCACCACCAATTTCCCCAATTTCCTCTCTTTTCGCCTTTTTCCTATGTATTTCCTAGGCATAAACTTTTACATTTTAGCACTAAAAGTTATATTTTTTGCGCCTACTCAGTCTAAACCCTGGTTTCGTGGTGTTGCACCAAGAGACCTTTCTCCGCTGCATACGCCTTCTCTGCACTCGCTCCTCCACCTCCGCTAAATCCTTATGAAGAAGTTTTAAGCCCCCACGCAGGATTTCATAACATGTTGGTCGTATGATTGCAGGTTTTCACGGCTGACGAAGCATGAATTTCCTCCATAGTCACTAGAGGTGACACAGAGGCTCCAATAATTAGCTGAGGGTTGAAAATCAAAGTCAAAAGGAAATAAAGCAAAAAGACAAGGTCGTATCAATCAATAGATCTAATCCATGAACCCTCAGTGACCCTCTAGCTCAGTGAAACCCTTCACCTGTACACAAAATACTCAAAGGGATTATGATCACATATCCAGTGGTGGAAGACACGGCATAGAAATTAACAAAGCCTTTGAAGACATCAGTACAGAAGTAGTTCGAGCAATTATCAAATTTAAAACATAAAAAGAGCCAAAATAGGTTAAAGTACAGAGGAACGGAGCAGTTATTGGCATAGAACATTGACTGACACAGACAATATCCCACTTCCATGGGAAAAGGCCTATCAAGCAGTTATTACATCAAAGGAAACTACTTCAAACTGCTAGAAGCAGTTATTTAGAGGTATGGGAGTCCTCAAGGCCCATTCTTCCTCTTAACTCACTCCAGGAGAGATAACAGTACCACTACAGGCAATGTTTTCTTCTAAAGGACACCCTGTAGGGTAATTTTTATCATATCAAAATGGCTTCAAAAAGCTATGAAGTCACTGAGTCTGTCTAGGATTTAATGTAATGTTTATGACATGGAATGGGGCACTCAAATACACTTCTCCTGTCTCTGATGTTCATTAAAGCTTTCTTCACCTACTTTTCCTCGGTTTTCCTATAAAGACTCTTCGAAGTCTCATTGTAAAAGGTTGGCATTTTGTGAATTCTAAGTAATAAATATTGTTGCTTTGAAGAAGCATTGGTGTTCTAAAAGAGTGTGGAAGTCTTTGTGTTTTTTGTTGATGAAGGAGGCTGGACCATTGGATCCCTGAGCCTAGTGATGGTGAAGTAATCTCTATTGTTAATGTTATTTCCCGTTTATCACTATATTCCATTATGCTTTGACTTACAGTAGGATAAAATGTTTAGGCAGAGAAATGTATCTTAGAAGCACCTCTGACCTGATTATCCTTCACTGTTTATATGTTTTCTGCTACTGAATATGACAGGGTAGTCTAATAGCTCTCTTGAATATTTGGTTTTTTTAATTTCAGAAATGGTTAATTCGGTTGTGCTAAATACTGTTTAGGTGTTCCCTCTCTCTTTACCACTGAATATTGTATCTAAAATCTCCCTTTTATTATTAATGCTTACAGTTTGACAGTGAGGTCTGTTTCAATCATACCCTCTGTTTCTTATTGTAATTATTGTGTTGAAGGTCTCTATAATTGCAGTCCTAGATGTCTAAGGTGTTCTCTCTTCTTTTAATGCAATTGTATGTCTTTGTTGATTAAGCTCTCAAAAGTGAACTTATCGGAGGAAATAGGGCATTCCCCGAATCCTATTGTTCATTAAGAAGGTTTAGTCTGCATTTCTCTTTGCTTTGAGTGTTTATATTGATTAAGTCCAAAGCAGTGAGCTTTCAAGAGGAAATAGGGTGTTCCTCGAATCTTTTAAGCCATTGTGAAAGGGTTTGGCTTGTTTTTCACTCTTAGTCCTTAATGTCCATCCCATTTCACCTATATTATTCAATAGATCCTTGAACAAGTTAGATTTTTCCTTTGGTTTCCCTTCCTTCTCAGTCAGAAATTTTTGGGACTTTCACATGACTCCATTGCCCAATGGCTTGTATATTCCCATGCTCTATATATACCACATGAAACACACTTGTCCAACCAAACAAAAAAAACAAACCCTTGTGCTCTATAACTAGCCTAAGACCTTAGATTGAACTTTAAATATGCATTATTCTTTACCTTTATAGAGAGATCCCTCTTTGGATCTAGGAGGGCTAGATCTTGAGATCCCAAGCTGGTTTTGACGTTGTCTTCTCTTTTGGTTAGCCAATCTAACAAAACACAGGAACCCCAACACAATGGCAATCACGATGGGACCTATTGAATCTATGATAGCCTAGCAAACTATTATAAACTCTTTAGTCCTACAAATCTCTAAAGAAATCAGTTAGTAAGCCATAGAGTAGACTCTGCTTGTTTGAGCACCTTAGCTAAGTGTCAAGATTAGACATGGGACACTCTCATAATCATAAAAATGTACAAAATCCAAAAATATCTCAAATTGGCTTTATAATAAGTATGGTGGTGGAACCATAAAATAATTTTACCTTCACAAAAGTTAAAAATTTTCCACCTGGTGACTCCACAGTTCCTAAATGACCAAAAGACTCCAATGGTGATCAGTAGGCCTGCTGATTATCTCTGTTTTCACAAGACTCCACTGGGAGACCAGTTTCATCACAACATCATCCATACTAAAGGTAACTCTAAGGATTAAGTTTCTTTGTTTAAAGATAGTGTGCCACTTAAATATTGTCATATCTAGCTTGCTTTCTCCTTTTTAGATCTGAAACTTAACATATTGGCTTCAAGAACAATCCATACCAGAGCTTATCCTGATCCAAATCCTCCTGAAATAGTTGACAATCTCGAAAGAATTCCTCAGAAGTTTTTCACATCTGGGGGTCCAACTATTGTCAATCCCATCCATAGAGCTAACTCAACACCTGAAAACCTTGCTGCTCTATCAGGTACTCAAGTTGACTTAGATTTACCAAGTAATTTACCAAGAACTAAGTCATTCAGTGGTATAGATCAGACAGACTTTGAGCCTCCAAGTTCACCACCACATAGTGGTAAACATATTGGTGATAGAGAAACCCCTCCATCAACACCTCCTGATATCCACTTCATTCATAACTTGGGTCTCTCTTACCCTAAATCTGCTCAACAGTTTTTTGTTGGTCCAAGTAGTTCTTCTATCCATATACCAGCTTCTCAAGCTAATCCTTTACCTCCACAAAACACTATCATGGTAGCATGGTATGCTCTCCTAGTGTTTCCACAGCCTCTAACCCCTTTATCCAATGACTATCAATAAAAAATTCCCCATTTCACTGGAGAAGAATCTACCACAGCTCAGCAACATGTAACTAGGATGGGAGATGCATTTTATTATATGGAAATAGAAGATGAGACCATAAATATGAGAATCTTTGCTCAAAGTTTAGGAGGAGAAGTAAAGAATTGGTTTAAAGGCTTAAATCCTAATAGCATCCGTGACCTCCCTTCTTTACATCAAGCTTTCATAAACAAATGGGAAATCAAAAGCAACCCTCTACAAATATTAGTAGAGTATCAGAGCGTTAAAAGAAATCAGGGAGAGAGTGTTCATGATTACTCCACCAAGTTTAACAGGGTCTACAATGCTCTTCCACCTCACATGAAACCTCCCCAAGGCATGGCCTTAGTAAAATATCCTGGAGGTTTCGATGTTGATATGGCCTATCAGTTAAGGGAGAGGGATTATTTAACTCTAGAAGACATGCAAAATGGAGTTGTGAGTGTAGAAGCAAACTTAATTGAGAAAAGATCTAGGCTAAGATCAGAGAAGAGGGTAACTTATAAAGATGATACTGCACCCTCCACATCTAGCTCAAAAGCGAAAAGGATGTTGGAAGAAATGATAAAAAGGATGAGCATACTTAAAATATCACAACCAAGAGAAAACCAAAAAAACCTCCAAATAGAAATAGAAATCAGAATTTCAAGAGAGAAAACAATCAAGATAGGTAAAGAGATAGTGACTAGCAAATTAGGCCTCCCTTCCAACAAAACTATGTAGATCAAGAGGAAGAAATGGAGATCAAAATTTTGGAAGAAAACCATGTAAAATTGATTGGATCAGACAGTGGGGACGATGTTTTCCTCACTAAGGAAGAACAAGGCTTCTTCTCCTCAGAACCAAATGAAGATACATATGAGGAGTCTGAAGATTATAGATTGGGATTTGAGAATGCAATCATGGAGATACACAAACACTATGATCTAAGAAGCAAAGGGAACATAGATAGTCCAAATGAAAAAAACACTAGCTCTGCTATTAAGAAAAGTGCAGAAAAGCAGCCTAAGGAAACAACAGAGAAAACCAACATTTTGGCTAAGAAAACAGATTTAAACAAAGATAAGAGCAGCCAGCCAAATGTTAAACAAATTTCCCTAGTACCTCTACTAGTGGCCCTATTAAAACAGCTCAGATTGACAGTTGTAATAAAACTCAGCAAGTAAAAATTGCTGAAAGAAACATAAGTGAGAAAACAGATGTAAATACAAAAAAATCAATAGTTCCTTTCAACCTTGAGGGAGATATTGCAAATATTAAAATTAACATGCCTCTGGTTGAATTAGTGACCCAGGAAGTGTGCAAAGTCCAGGTCCTAAAAGCTCTGAATATACATGTTGATACTGCTACCCTAAACTTGAAAAATGACAAGCCAGAGCTGTTGTTTGGTCCTAAAGTTGAAGGAAAATATCAGGAAGGGGTTGTGCCTCCCTTCTATGTCAGCCTGAAAATACACAAAAAAATATTACACAATGCCATGCTAGATTCAGGAGCATCACACAACCTTATGCCGAAGGTAGTAATGGAAAGCCTAGGCTTAGAGATTAATAGACCATATAAAGACTTGTATTCCTTTGATTCCAGAAGAGTCAAATTTTTGGGGTTAATTAAATATTTGTGTGTCAACTTGTCTCAAATTCCTACCAATAATCTTGTAATGGATGTGGTGGTAGCTGACATTCCCCCAAAAATATGGCATGCTCTTGTCTAGATCATGGGGAGCTAAGGTTCAGGACAACCTTAAAATGGATATGTCTTATGCCACCATACCAGTGTTTGGTCAAACCAGAAGATTATATAGGGAAAACCTTATGAAATATATCCTGATCAACAAGGAAAAACCTCACAACACTCCTGTTTATTCCACTCATTCAGATATAGATTCCTTTATTTTATACAATGAAGTTGAAGTCACCCAAACAAAGGAAGAATATGAGCAGGACATTAGTGAATTTTTTTCCTCTCAACCTCTAGACATCTCAACTTCCAATAGCCTATAGCAACACAAAACAAATGAGAATGAAACAGAAACACTTTGGAGAATGAGTTTTGGTGGCTCTTGCAGCAAAAATAGTGCAGGAGTTGGAGTGTGGATATGCAACACAAACAAAGGACATGCCTGCAAATTAGATTTTTCATGCACTAACAACATTGTAGAATATGAAGCCCTTCTCCTAGGCCTGCACATTCTCAAAGATTTAGAGGCCAAAAGGATATCAGTATAGGGATATTTTAAGTTAATTATCAGAAAATAAAAGGGGAATATTCGACCAAAAAGCCCAGACTCAGAGAATATAGAAAAACTGTTTTAGATATCCTGAAAACCTTCGAAAAATATGAGCTTATGTTCATACCAAGAGCCCAAAATCACCTGGCAAACGAACTGGCTTTTACGGCTAGTAATTTCCAAATACCACAAACTGATGAACAACTCATTATAAAGGTAAAAAACATACTAGCAGTTCCTGATAACGAAGATCATTGGTAGGTGTTTGACAATGATAAACATATAGATAATTTCCTGCAGTCGAAAAATGAGTTTTCCACATCATCACCAAGTTTCAGCCATGAAAAATAATTTTTAAATGAAGAGCTAATTCCTGAAGCAGAGCCCACCTCTCCTACTGATATAAATCAGTCTGATCATCTTTTCAAAGAAAATTTATCTGATGATCGAGACCAAAAAGACCTTGAAGTTCAAGAGTGTAAAGGTGATGCCATACCCAAAGGCCTAGCCCCTTTAGAGCAACTCTTTGATTTCAATGATGTGGCTAAGGAACCAAAAGCAGAACCCATGGAAACTAATGTGGAAGAACACAACATAGGTAGCCCAACTGAGCCTAAAATGATTAAGTTATCTATCACCCTTCCTGCCCACATTAATCAACAATAAATAGCACTATTCAAAGAGTTTATAGATGTTTTTGCACGGGATTACAAAGATTTGAAATCATATGACACTAGCATCATCCAGCACAAAATCCCTCTTAAGGAAAATCAGAAACCTTTCAGACAGAAATTAAGGAGGATAAACCCAGTCTTACTGCCTACAGTAGAAAAATAAATTAGGAAGATGTATGAGGCACGGATCATTGTTCCTCCTAGATACTCAGACTGGGTTTCCAATCTAGTATCTGTCAAGAAAAATATAGGGGAGATCAGGTTGTGTATTGACTTCAGAAACCTTAATAGAGCCTCTTTGAAAGATAACTACCCATTGCCAAAAATTGACCACATCCTTCAGAGGGTAGTTGGGTCAAAGAGAATATCATTATTGGATGGGTTCTCGGGTTATAATCAAGTGTTATTCCTCCCAAGTGATCAGCATAAAACAACCTTTACCACACCTTGGGGGACATTCATGTATGTAAAAATGCCCTTTGGCTTGATGAATGCAGGAGCCACCTTCCAGAGGGCCATGGACATAGCCTTCTCAGAGGACATAGGCTATTTTATAATCATTTACCTTGATGAAATTACTGTTTTCTCCAAAACTTATGAAGAACATTTGGAACATTTAAGGAAAGTTTTTGAGAAATGCAGAAGATTTGGTTTTTCTCTAAATCCCAAAAAGACACTCTCTGGCTTTCAAGAAGGTAATCTTCTTGGTCATATAATTTCTGAAGAAGGGATCAAGATAGATCCTAAAATAATTGATGGCATACTGAATATCAACCACCCTAGGAACCTTAAAGAATTACAATCTTTCATTGGAAAGATTAATTTTTTGAGGAGATTCATCGCCAACCTTGCTGAGCTATTAAGAAACATCACTAACATGCTTAGGAAAGAAGTAGGTGTTAAATGGACAATGCAAGCTAAACAATCATTTGAAATGGTAAAGCAAGCCCTTACTCAAGCACCAGTCCTTATTAGTCCTGATTTTACCAAAGATTTCTATATTTTTTCCTTTGCATCTGAAAATACGATAGCTGCAGTATCATTGCAAAATAATAACTTGGGGCAAGAACAACCTATATCCTTCTGCATTAAAGCCTTAAGAGATGCCCCACTCAAATACAGTATCATGGAGAAGCAAGCCTTAGCACTGGTAAAAGCATTAAAAGACTTCAGGGTGTACATTGTACATTCACATATCATTGCATTTGTGCCACACACCGTAGTCAGATACATTCTAAGTCAAGACCCTGATGGTAAAAATGGAAAGTGGATTGCCACTATCCTTGAATATGACTTGGAAATCAGGCCTACTAAACTCATCAAGGGACAAGGCTTAGCAAAGCTCATGGCTGAATCTAATTTCAAAGTTCTAGATATGAATATGGTTGATGCCTTGGAAGAAATAGAAGAGTTCCTAGCCCCATTTACTGAAGAAACATTCATGAATTCTCCATGGTATGCTAATATTATCTATGTTTTGCTTTATTTGAATGCTCCTCCTTCTTTGTAAAAAAAAAAAGCCATATTTTTCAAACAGAGGGCTTTAAATTATTGCATGATAGATGGAGTTATATATTGGAAAAATGTTGTTGGGATATTATTAAAATGTTTACTTGAGGTTGATGTAGGAAAAATCATGCATGAAATGCATGAAGGAGATTGTGGAGGGCACTTAAATTGGAAGAACACAACAAAAAAGATCCTCGGATCTAGTTACTATTGGCCCACTCTTTTTCTAGACACCCACAAACTAGTAATGTCTTGCCACAAGTGCCAAATTTTTTATGGTAGAAGAAAGCTCTTGCCCTTGCCTTTAAAACCCATTAGTTTTGAAACACCTTTTTAGCAATGGGGTTTGGACTTCATAGGGGAAATCCATTCATCCTCCTCATCCCAGCACAAGTGGATACTCACAGCCACTGACTATTTTACGAAATGGATAGAGGCCATACCCACTAGGAATGCCACTGATTTTGTCATCATTAAATTCCTTGAGACCAACATATTGTCCAGATTTGGCTGTCCTAGGAAAATAATCACAGACAATGTTTTTGCCTTTAAATCCAAGAAGATGGTTGATTTCTACCATAAATATCAAATCACCTTGGGCCATTCCACTGCCTGTTACCCCCAAGGGAATGGACTTGCTGAATCCTCGAACAAGAGCTTGATCAACATCATCAAGAAGTTATTGGAGCAGAATCAGAAAGCATGGCATAGTAATCTTTTTCATGCCTTGTGGGCTGACAGATTAACCACCAAAAATTAGATCAACATGTCCCCTTATCAGCTGGTCTATGGCATGGATGTTGTTTTCCCAACATCCTTGGGATTTCAAATCATGAAACTCCCTTAGGAAGTCCAAGTTGAGGAAAATGATATGCAGAGAAGGATGAATCAGGTCATCCACTTGCAACAGACCAGAGAGGAAGTTTATCAGAGAACTCAAAAAGTCTAAGAAAACATCAAAAGGTTATTTGACAAAGGGACTAAAGCTAATGACTTCCAAGTTGGAAATGTGGTCCTAAAATGGGATTCAAAGAGGGAAGAGAAAGGAAAACATGGTAAGTTTGAAAATCTGTGGAAAGGGCCCTACATTATTCTTTCCATAAGAAGGCATAATGCATTTTCCCTGTAATAACTAAATGGCGAAGAAGTGTTAGGAGGTCCTATCAATGGCAGGATGATTAAACACTAATTCTGTCAAGAGTCTTAGGTTCAGAGTTTTTATCCATTTTCAATACCATTTGCATCAAGAAAAATGAAAAGAAAAATACAAAAACAATAAAAAATAGAAAAGAAGGTAGAAATAAAACAAGAAAGGTATAGCCCCATACCAAAAGAAAGAAAATGTGAAAGTGTACAAGCTCAAATGCCACTACTTCAAAGAGAACTACTGTCCAATAATACAGCCTAATCATGATTGGGAAGATTTCAATTTATTGCTGATAGGATAGTGAAGAAGATATGCCAAACTGTCTAATCTTGGCTTATTAGTAGAACAGATTAGGATAGAAGAAAGAGAGGTTCAAACATGCTGAAAATATGAACCTAGAATCATCAGAAAATATGTCTCTAATTCTCTCAAACTTCGAGCCAAAGTGAAGAAGAGAACTGGTTTTAACATGTTCAAAACATGAACCAGCAAAGAAAAAAGATACAGCTCTAGCAATATCAAAACCAGAGCTGGAATGAAGAAAAATCTGACTCATAGCAAGAAGGAAGAATGTTTTTTATTTTCATATCTTTAAACCTTCCAAGTTTTGTTTTAATTTCTGCTAGTTTTAGTTCATGTGCAGCTTGTCTTTATGCCATGGACCCACAGAAAATTAGACATTCTAATCCTGGTTTGACTGTGTTTTTCAATTTCTATCTTATAATATAGAGAATGAAAATCTGTCAGACTATATAATCCTGACAGATATTAGATTAGGTAGAGAAGCTTATGAGTTCAACTGCTTAATCTAAACTCATGGAGAAATAAGGGTAGCATTAGATAAGTTTATTTTTCTGTTTATAAAATGAAATGTTGAAAAATATTTTGCCAGCCCAAGTGCACTCAAAAGAAGAAGAAAAAATGCTAGGACAGTAGGAAATGGGTAGGTAGAGATGTTGTTTTGAAGAATGATAGTTTTTCAAGTTGCTGCAAAGGTTATCAGATCAAAAGAAGACCAGTCAAGGAGAGAAAAATTGTTGCCCAATGTAAAGGCACTGGTTTGCTAAATACAGAGATTACTGAGGTTCTAGACACCTAAAGGGTGAGTTGTCCTCCCCTAGTGGAGCCACTGTTAGCCACCTATAAATTCTGATATACCTAGTGGTGGATAAATTTGTTTTCAATCCTTCAAGAGATTTATTTCCTTTGCCAATCTATCATCCTTGAAGTCTTATATTTTTCCTATCCCGGAGGTTAATTTTCACTGTTGTTTCCATCTTAAAGCCATGCTGATTCACCAAAGAAAGATATTCCAAAGGGCCTCCGAAACTACCTATTCTCACTTTTCCCCCCACTTTCATGAAGCTTGCTTTTCATCCTTTAAATCCTGCATTTCCCTTTAAAAGCCTCCAAAATCCCTTTAAACCTCTAAAAATCCCTTTTATAGGTTTAAAACACCCCTTTTCCCCTTTACCGAAAGCCAAAAATGCCTTGAAAAACCTTCATTTTTTGCCTAAAAACCCATTTTTATACTAAGGCCTTAAGCCCCTTTCGGCCTTAGCCCTGGCCCCTTTTCCGCATGTGACCTTATCCCATGACCAGGAGCTATCCCCCATCGTGCAATTTCAATTAAGATTTATAGTTTCTTTTTTAAACGTTTATTCTTCCAAATATTCCGATGCGATGAGCCCTTCTCCTCCGATCACCGATTCAATCTGAACCATTGAATCCACAAGAACCAATGGCCAGGATTCAATCACACTTCGCATGTTCCTTTCCCCTTTTCACTTTTCTGCCGGTCCTCAAATAGATCTCCACCATTGATATTTTCAGATCCAACAGTCAATGTTCCATCGCATCACGCCTTTCGTTCTCTACTGCACTCATCACTCACACCCACCGATTTGATCTGGACCATTGAATCCACAAGAACCAATAGCCAAGATCTCATCGCGCTCCGCCCATAGCCCTTCGTCATCTCCCCACTGATTAAATCCTGACCATCGATCATCCTTCAGATCGGACAACCAACACTTAATCACAAATCACAAATCCAAAATCCTGTCCACTTTCCACCTCCGATGTGCGATCCCTGATTTAATCCCAGCCGTTCATTCCACCAGATCTAATGGTTTGTGCTTCATCACATCACGCTTGTCCCTCATATAATCCTCCACCGTCCCGACCTCCGATTAAATTTCCACCGTTGATCAAGATTTATCGGACGGTCGACATTACTTCTGCTCTTCAAACCCTGCCCATCTCATTCTCCCCCATTAACAGATCTCGACCGTCGATTCTCACAATCCAAAAGCTCACATTGACCTCATTAATGGACCCCGCCTCCTTTTCGCTCGTGCATCTAACCTACTATCGCATTTATTCCGCATCGGTCGATCAACACATCATGATCCGATGACTGACATTCCTTTTCGCAAAAATTTTATGCCCGAGAGTCAATAACCAAAAATTTTGCAAAATGGGCGGTATTCAAAGGGACATGCGTCAAATGTTGTGTCATATCACATTTTTTCTGGGCAAACTACTTACCACCCAAACGCAATGCAAAAATCGCTGCCAATTTTCCGCCAAACTGCCGACCCTCTACAATGTTGATTTCGCATTTAATTAGAACTGTCAATCTCTGAGATCGAACGGCCCACATTACAGCGCGACCTCTTTCATTTGCTTGTCATCTTTTCTTTCGGTCCCACCACAAAATGCCCCCGTTTCCTCTAATTTCTCCTTTTCGTATGTATTTTCCCAGGCATAAAATTTTACATTTTAGCACTAAAAGTTATATTTTTTGTGCCTACTTAGTCTAAACCCTGGTTTCGTGGTGTTGCGCCATGAGACCTTTCTCTACTGCATACGCCTTCTCTGCACTCGATTCTCCGCCTCCGCTAAAGCCTTATGAAGCATTTTTAAGCCCCCGCACAGGATTTCATAACATGTATGTCGTATTATTGCAGGTTTTCATAACTGACGAAGCATGAATTTCCTCCATAGTCACTAGAGGTGACACAGAGGCTCCGATAATTAGCTCAGGGTCGAAAATAAAAGTCAAAGGGAAATAAATAAAAAGGACAAGGTTGTATCAATCAATAGATCAGATCCATGAACCCTCAGTGACCCTCCAGCTCAGCGAAACCCTTCACCTGTACACAGAACCCTCAAAGGGATGACGATCACATATCCAGTGGTGGAAGACACAACATAGAAATTAACAAAGCCTTTGAAGAAATCAGTACAGAAGCAGTTCGAGCAATTAGCAAAGTTAAAACATAAAAAGAGCCAAAACAGGTTAAAGTACAAAGGAACAGAGCAGTTATTGGTGCAGAACGTTGACTGACACAGACAATATCCCACCTCCATACGCAAAGGCCTGTCAAGCAGTTATTAAATCAAAGGAAAATACTTCAAACTATCAGAAGCAGTTATTTAGAGGTATGAGAGTCCTCAAGGCCCATTCTTCCTCTTAACTCACTCCAGGAGAGATAACAGTACCACTGCAGGCAATATTTTCTTCTAAAGGACACCCTGTAGGGTAATTTCTATCATATCAAAATGGCTTCAACAAGCTACGAAGTCACTAAGTCTGTCTAGGATTTAATGTAATGTTCATGACATGGAATGGGGCACTCAAATACACTTCTCATGTCTCTGATGTTCATTAAATATTTCTTCACCTAATTTTCCTCAGTTTTCCTATAAATACTCTTCGAAGTCTCATTGTAAAAGGTTGGAATTTTGTGAATTCTAAAGTAATACATATTGCTGCTTTAAAGAAGCATTGGTGTTTTGAAAGAGTGTGGAAGTCTCTTTGTTTTCTGTTGATGAAGGAGGCTGGAGCATTGGATCCCTGAGCCTGGTGATGGTGAAGTAAT
The DNA here is from genome assembly GCA_034641835.2 of Pinus albicaulis. Lineage (NCBI taxonomy): Eukaryota > Viridiplantae > Streptophyta > Pinopsida > Pinales > Pinaceae > Pinus > Pinus albicaulis. The sequence continues at coordinate 525,127,928 of CM076574.1, read as the reverse complement.
CTCTATTGTTAATGTTATTTCTCATTTATCACTCTATTCCGTTATGCTTTGACTTACAGTAGGATAAAAAGTTTAGGCAGAGAAATGTATCTTAGAAGAACCTCTGACCTGTTTATCCTTCACTATTTATATGTTTTCTACTACTGAATATGACAGGGTAGTATAATAGCTCTCTTGAATATTTAGTTTGTTTTATTTCATAAATGGTTAATTCGGTTGTGCTAAAGAATTTTTAGGCATTCCCTCTCTCTTTACCACTGAATATTGTATCTGAAATCTCCCTTTGATTATTAATGCTTGCAGTTTGATAGTGAGGTCTGTTTCAATCATACCCTCTTTTTCTTATTGTAATTATTGTGTTAAATGTCTCTATAATTGTAGTCCTAGATGTCTAAGGCATTCCCTATTCTTTGAATGAAATTGTATATCTTTGTTGATTAAGCTCTCAAAAGTGAAATTATAGGAGGAAATAGGGAGTTCCCCGAATCCTATAGTTCATTAAGAAGGTTTAGTCTGCATTTCTCTTCACTTTGAGTGTTTATATTGATTAAGTCCAAAGCAATGAGCTTTCAAGAGGAAATAGGGCATTCCCCGAATCTTTTAATCCATTGTGAAAGGGTTTAGCTTTTTTTCACTCTTAGTCCTTAATGTCCATCCCATTTCACCTATATTATTCAACAGATCCTTGACCAAGTTAGATTTGCCCTTTGGTTTCCCCTCCTTCTCAGTCAGAAATTTTTGGGACTTTCACATGACTCCATTACCTAATGGCTTGTAGATTCCTATGCTCTATCTATACCACATGAAACAAACTTGTCCAACCAAAAAAACAAAACAAACCCTTGTGCTCTATAACTAGCCTAAGACCTTAGATTGAAATTTAAAGATACATTATTCTTTACCTTTATAGGGAGATCCCTCTCTGGATCCAGGAGGGCTAGATCCTGAGATCCCAAAGTGGTTTTGATGTTGTCTTGTCTTTTGGTTAGCCAATCTACCATAACACAGGAAACCCAACAAACGGAAAATCTGATCTCAAGAAACAAGAAAACCAAGGAAGCCAGCAAGCCAAAAACCAAAAATTGAAGCAATGAACAAGGCAGGAATGACAAAACTGACATAAACTCATTGTTCTAAAATGTGAGAACAACCAGGAACCTCAGAAAGAACTCCTGGTGCAATAGCCACGACTGAAACTTCACCAAGAAAGGAAAAACCCTAGGTTGACTAGGTTTTTAGGCAAGAAAGAGAGAAACTGATACACTGCAAGGAGAAACACTATCCAGACATACATGAGGTTCTATAGGAGTGACCAAAAGCAGGTAGGAAAGACTTACAGGATGTCAAAAATGAATTTTTCAAATTTAACTGGCCATACACGGATCCATAGTGTGCAACCTGCGTATATGCGACTGTGTACACAAAAAGTATCATATACAAATGATAGAAAAGAAAAAAAAAACTCCAAGCCTAATCTAGAAGATTAGGGCTTTTTCTTGATGAAAAAAGAACCAACAAGACTAGGAATGTGATCAGATCAGTCAGGGAACCCAAAATCTAGATAAAACAACCTGAACTAGGAATTACATGAATGTAATCCCCAATGGAGTCGCCAATTTTTTTGTGGGAAAAAATACCCTAAGGTTTGGGTTGAGGAACCTAACAGAGCCAAAGGCATACAATCACAAGAAGCAATCAAATTACAAGTCCTAATGCTTAAACTAGTAAAATAGGGATATGTGACCTTATCCTTATGTCCTAAGTTTGAGGTCGTTCCTGCGGGGTGCAAACCCTCTGCTACTCCTCGTGCTTCAAAACCTACAAATCACTCAAGACAAAGCACAAAGAATAGTTTTACATCATATATATCCTAAATTTTAGTATCTTAGATCATATAAACTCATAAAAGAATCATGAAATAACGATTACAAGATCATTAACATGTATATGAAACAAATAAGAGCATGACATCATAAATGGGACAAAGCTTCTTTTACTGATGTATGTAAAAAGAAAGTGGAGATATCACCTGAAATCAACCACAGCTCCAAGTGAAACCATCCTTCAGATTTGTCCAGCACAAGCCTCAAAAGTCTTCTTCCATAAGAGTTGCACAAATAATGTCACATAAAGGGTGTGAACATCAGAAGGAAACAAGGGTTTCCTGAACCTGGGAAGTGCAGGAGGCACATGAATAATCAGACTTGATCTAGGCTATAACAAGCTATAATATCAATAGCATTCTCTCTCCTCCCTTAAGACTTCCTAATGAGGTGTATTTATACTTCTTCAAAACATTTTTTCAGTTGGGAAATAGTTTGGCCACGTGCTGGTGTAGGTGGTCTTCAGGTAAAACCTGTAAACCCTACCCAATTAATAGGGAGTTTATTTTTTTTAATATTTTAAATTTTACACGCGGGTAAGATATGAGCTAACGTGTGTCTCCATGTATAAAATTCTAGGCAGAGTCGCATATGGAACTCAAAATATTTTTTTTAAGAAGTTGACCAAGTCTGAAAGGAAAAGGCTGCCCAAGGCCAATACGTAAGTCATTAAGTATATAAAGGTGATAAATGATGCTATCACAAGATTCAAAGGGTTATTTTAAAAAAAATCAAGAAAATATCCTCTATATTCCTACGGTAAGGGAAGTAGGAAAAATTCCCATTTTCTTCAACTTCCTTGAAACCCATTTTTGTACCAAGGTTTGGGGTGGGTGGGGCTTAAAACATATTACCTAGTTTGAAAATGTTGTAGCATAAAGTGTGTTTGGATATGTTGATGCATTTTCGTGCCACCCATCAAATGGAGCGACTCTTCATGCAATTACAGCAAGGATGGTTTCTCTTTTTGAACCAGTTACCACCAAACTGAGGTTGCTTGGGTTTCTCAACAGTAAAATTAGTGTAACTGTTTCAAACCACTTAAGGTTGGAAGTTAGACCTTCCAACCAAAGAGGGCTGTTAGGTCCATATATTACTAGTATAGTCCCTTATTGTTGTTAGTGTAAACCCCTTATTGTTATTATTGTACCCCTTTAACCCCCATATTGTTATTATTATGCCCTTAAATTACTATTGTTAGGTTGGCTAGGATTATATTGTGGCCCACTAGGATTACATTGTGGCCCCATGGACTCCTATATATAGAAAGGAGGTTTTGTAATTTGTATCATTCAATAATTGTTCATTCATGTAATTTATTGGAGGTTTCCTCCTAGAAGTGGTTTATTTCTAAGGTGTTGATATCTCTTTTCTTCTATTTTTGGAGCTAGTTTCACAACATTTGGTATCAGAGCTTTGGGATTCTAGGGTCTTTTTGTTCCAAACAGGTCATTATGGCATTTTTGTTATAACTTTTTTTATATGAAGGTTCAGAAGCTGAAATTTTTAGAGTACGAATCCAAACTCTTGTGAAACATCGTCTCAAAATTTCAGAGCTTGGTTCGTAAAATTTTTAGAGATATGATCTGTGGAAGGTAGGTCATTTTGCAGGCTCCTAAATTTAACCTAAACAAGTCATCGTGGAATTTTCCCTATAAATTTGTTTCTAAGAAGTTTCAGAAGCTGAAATTTTTAGATTGTGAAGATAAAATTCTGAGGAACAGTGTCACAAAATTTCAGATCTTGGTTCGCAATATTGGCAGAGATATGATCTATGGAAGTTAGGGTTTTTTCAGGCTTCTGAATTTCATCTCAAAGAGGTGATCATGGGAAAAGCTTCATAACTCTCTCTCTGAGCATTGGATTGGAATGCTGTAAAAAGTGAACGCAAGTACACGAATTGTAATTTTCTGTCTATCATTTTCAGAGCCAAAGGAGGAAACACTGACACGTGGAAAGTCGTACAAGTTCACTCTACTGAACTAGTCCATAAATGGGTCATTGTGGGAGATTGGACATAAATTTGGCTTGAAGAATCCAAATCAAATAAGACCTGTGGAATTTGAAAGAAGCTTCAGAGGGCTACTACAGGGCCAAATTTCAGATATTGAGGATTCGTAATTATAGATATAATTCAATTTCAATATCGAGCTCCTCAAAAGAAAGTAAAAGGTGTGTATTTTGTTTTCCGGATTGCATAAGTCTTATTTTAAGAATCAAGTTGAATTGATTCCAAGGGCATATTGTAGAATAGATATCAGTATTGGATTCTAAAATGGCCCCTAAAAATAATTCAACACCCATTAAGCCTTTAGAAGGCTCTACTATGACTCATGAAGACGAAGAATGGCAACATGACATATCAAAATTACAAGGGAAAGTGCAACAAATTTCGCTCTTGCAAAGAGCAACAAAAAATCACATGGAAGTTTTGAATAAAGGCGTGGAAACTAAGTGGATGGTTTGAAGAGAGGCATGGAATCTAAGATGGATGGTTTGAAGAATGGCATGGATGGCATGGAAGCTAGCATGGAATCTAAGATTGATGACATGGAAGCTAAGATCGATGAAAAAATGGAAAACATGAAGAAGGATCTAAAAGCAGACATGGAAGGCTTGACAAAGTTGATACAAGAAATGTTTCCTAATGGTGAAAAGATAGTAGATGAAACTCATGATGAGAGGAAAATAAATGTTAATCATGATTTCATAAATTCTAATGTTGGAAGGAATAACCACCATATTCCAAAAATGGATATGAGGAAATTTGATGGAAAGGATCCTGTAACATGGCTACTACAGATGGAGCAATATCTTGATCTCAATAATATGCAAAACACACAAAAGGTACGCATTGCAACTTTACATTTAGAACAAAATACATTAGTATGGTATTGATGGCTTTGCTCCTGTAAAAAAATTGTCACTTGATCAATTTTTATGGAGGAAATGATAGCACATTATGAGGATACAAAGAGAAACACCTTCTTTAGCCAATTGATAAATCTCAAACAAAAGTGTCTAGTGGGGGAGCACATTGAGGACTTCCAAAAATTGAATATAAGGGTAACTGATATTCCAGAGGAACATATGATTGATCTCTTCATAGGTACTTTAAAGGATAACATCCAACATCACGTTCGTGTTTTGGAACCTGATTCATTGGAGAAGGCATTCAGGTTGGCAAGAAAAATAGAATGTAAAATTATGGCGACAAGGAAGCCTACCACTCACTTCTATAAAGAGGGAAATGTTTCTACTCCTATATTTCCACAACCTACAAGGTTGACACTGTTACACTGAAATTTGTCACCATGACATTTTATTACTCCCTTAGAAGTCTACAACATCAAAGTTCCTAAATTCAAGCCTTGAAATTAAGAGAAAAGCTCATAAAAGCCTTAAAAACACTTGTACCGCACTTTCTCTTAGTATTGCCTACAGTGCCAGACCTTTTGGCTATAAATCATGCGGTGCAAAACACACTTTTTATTCATTAAGAGTGTGGACCCCTGTAAAACGTAAAATAAAGGTGGAAAGTAACATTTAGAAGCCCAGCAGTTTCAAGCTTGTGTAAAAATGAAACAAACTTATCTCAAGCATGATTTTTCCTTTGTTTAAAGCTTGTATAAAAATGAAACAAACTTATCTGAAGCATGATTTTTCCTTTTTTCAAGCTTGTGTAAAAATGAAACAAACCTATCTCAAGCATGATTTTTCCTTTGTTTTAAGCTTGTCTAAAAATGAAACAAACCTATCTGAAACATAGTTTTTCTCTGTTTCAAGATTTTGTAAAAATGAAACCTATCTTGAGTCGATTTCGGTTATTATTTTCAAGACTTGTTAAACTCATGAAAATCCCGAGATTATTTTTCTATCTTTTATTTTTATAAAACACATGAAAATTTCGAGTTCTTTCTGTCTTTTCCTGCTCGTAAATTAAATTTAAAGTCGGCCACATGAGTACATTTTTATCCCTTTTTTGAACTCGTTAAAACTTACGAAAAAGCGAAAACCATGAGTACATTTTTATCCCTTTTTCTAACTCGTTAAAACTTACAAAAAAGCGAAACCCTGGAGTTCTCCTTTTAGCCCTTTTCAAACTCTCTAAATATGAAAATATTGCTGAGTATTTGACTATTCGAACTCGTTAAAGGAAATGAATAGTCATCCCTTCAGTATAAGTTTACTTCTTTTCTAGACTGAAATGGACTATTTATGAAAAAGTTATACGTTGGCTAATCATGGTCAATAGATTTCTCTCCTATATTATTTTATCCTATTTTGGGCTTAAGAGACTAAATTTACAAAAAGTACACCCATGGAGTTTCCTTATGTTTTTTCTTTTGACTCCCTAAAAATGAAAAACACTGAGTTTCTCCTATAATGGACTTGTTAGAATTTAACAGTAAAGGACGTGTAAATTACAAACAGGAACGAACCACTCCTTAGGGTTCGATTTTAAACTAATTTGGACTCATTCGAAGGATGAGCTTATAATCAAGCAAATGTTATCCTCCTCAAGATTGTCAAAAATAAAGAGGTACTTGCCAAAAATGGTGGGGGAAAAGAGAGAAAATAGATTCATTTGTTATACTTTGATTTATAAAAGCATTCTACCACTCTTGAACAAGACACTTTTTGTCACACTTCTACCTAGGTTAGGAAATCCTTTTCCTATCAATTAATCAAACCACATTGAAGGTCTTCAGCCAGTTTCTGGGTATTAGCTTAGGGCAGCTGTCACCAAACTATCTGCAGTGTCATTATGTGTTCAAGAGGACAATCAAATAAACCATTCATCTGCAAACATTTTTCTCCATTCGCGTTGACCATCCCTAAGTCAGTCCTTGCAAAAAATTTCCTCAAAACTTGATCTATGGTTTCGTGTCATGAGCTTGCTTACAACGGATCACTTTTTATCGACGACAACTCATCATCTAGGAAGTAGATCTAAAATCCGTCAATACCTTGGAATCTGCATGCCTTAATGGCAGGTATCTCGCCTTCGATGACAGGTTGCATCATTGACCTTCAATCGAACGATTCCGTGAAATGTTCGACTTCAGATCACTTATTCACATTTCATGGATTGCACTGAGTACTTTGATAGCATTTGTCATTATTGGTGGTTTCTCTCACACTTGTTAATAGTTCACATCATTTATTGGTAATCAAGTGGTTTCTACCATGTTCGACTTCGACACAATCAATCGCATGGATAGAATCGTGCTAGTTCGAGTAGCGAAAATCAAGACCCTGGATCTAGTTTCCACCATCTAGGCTGCGAGGAGTTTTATTATTCATTATGCAGTAGATGATTCATTACAGATGGCTACATCCATGCTGTGTCTACACTATTGATGTAATATTAAAATCATTTCTGTATCAGAACAAGTTTAGTTAGTTTTGATCTGAGTATGGGAATTCCTACCTCAGCGATGATATATATATATATATATATATATATGTTTGCATTGAATGTGTTTGTAGGGTTCTGACTGGGGTGTCCATAGGCTAATCCTTGAAATGATAAAGCACATCACTCTTCAAATGCTCTCAGACTTCGCACTTTAGGGGGGAATTTGTTACACTAAAATTTGTCACCATGAAATTTTAGCACTCCCTTAGAAGTCTACAACATCAAAGTTCCTAAAGTCAAGCCTTGAAATTAAGAGAAAAGCTCATAAAAGCCTTAAAAACATTTGTACCACACTTTCTCTTAGTATTTCCTACGGTGCCGCACCTTTTGGCTATAAATCATGTGGAGCAAAACACACTTTTTATTCATTAATGGTGCGGACCCCCGTAAAAGGTAAAATAAAGGCAAAAAGTAACATTTAGATGCCCAGCGGTCAAATCTGGAAGCTTCTAGAAGCAGTTATCCGGTCGAAGGTTCGCCCCTATCATGTATGTTCATTCCTCCATTATGGGAGCCTACCCCTTGATTTATGGAGCCTAAGCCCTTCAAAAGAGCATTCTATCCCTCCTTATGTGGAACCATAACCTCCCTTTTTTCCTATAAATTGAAGCCATAGTGTAGCTTCAAAAGGGGTTATACTTGAAGAATTTTGGAGGAGAAATGTTGTTAGAATTCAAACTCTCATAGCTAATTCTTATTTGGGAATGATTACACACCCATGTGCTTTAGCTGAGAGAGTGGTAAGGCTTGTCAGAGTAAAGGAAATGCCTATTCCAGACCCCAAGAAGGCTTGTACGACATCAAGGTGGACATGGTTGTAAGGCTCTTCTTTATTTAAGTTAATACAAATGAATATTTTTTTCTCAATGAGCTTGTTAAATTAAGTGGCTACTTTGTTATTTTTTTTCAATGGATTATTTAATTAACTGTCTCATTTATTGAATTCCTTGATCATCAAGATAGGTTTATGTTTTATGAATTAATCTGTATTATGCAAGTGCTTCTGATTCTTTCTTGTTTGTGATTGCAGGTCCTAAAAGGAGATATACTCAGAGCCACGGGACACTCGGAGGGATAGGAAGGAAGATTAGCATTGGATCACAAGTAGGTTTCCAAAACATGTTATAGATAATTCTAAAACCAAATATAGAGAAAGTAGTCTTTATTTGTCCATTTGTTTCTAGTTGTCCATAGAACACTTGGGAGGTTTGTCTTGTCCTCAAGAATGACTCGTCTGTCCAATAGACACCACAACAATTGGAAGAAAAAAGAGAAAAAGGGCTTTGCTACAGTTGTGATAGCAAATACACTAAAGGTCATAAGTGTGTTGATAAGAAATTACTCTACATAGATTGTGAAGAGGAAGAAGCAAATGAACAAGAATTTTCAAAAGAAGAAGGTATACACCAGGAACCAACCCTAGAAGAGGAAGAAAAGAGTCTGACCATATCATGTAATTCATTGGAATGGAATACCACTCCTCAAACTCTTAAGACAGAAGGAGATATCAAGAAGAAAAAGGTAATAGTGTTGATTGATTCAGGTAGTACCAATAATTTTATTCATTGTAAGGTGGCCAAGGAATTGAATTTTTTCCTATACCCAGTGCTAGAATGTCAAGTGATGGTTGCAAATGGAGGAACTATAAATTGCTCTGGGAAATTCCATAATATCAAGCTAACCATGGGGGAATATGTATTGAATATTCCAATGCTTTCAATTCCTATGGGAGGTGCTGATGTTGTACTAGGAGTACAATGGTTACAATCTTTGGAGATGATAGCTTTTAGTTTTCAAGAACTTTTCTTGAAATTTTTTTCAAAAGGTAAGGAATTTGAATTACGGGGTATTGCAGGGAAGCCAGGAAAGATAATAAGCTCTAATGTCATGATAAATCTTCTAAAGAAAGAACAATGAGGCGTAATTGCACAATTATGCTCACTAGAAGTTCCAACATTAAAATCATCTATTTCTGCAGATCTCCAAAAAGTATTGGACAATAATTCCAGGGTGTTTGAAACTCCCAGAGGACTCCCACCTATTCATGATCATGATCCTACTATTCATTTGATTCCCGAAAGTGTTCCTCCAAACATCAGGCCTTATAGATATCCTTATGTCCAAAAGATCGAAATTGAACGTATGATTGTAGAAATGTTAGAGGCTGATATAATTCAACATAGTCAAAGTTCTTTCTCTACTCCTGTAGTATTGGTACACAAGAAGGATGGATCATGGCGCATGTTTCCAGATTATAAGGAGCTCAATAATCTCACCATTAAATATAAATTTCCCATTCCTGTGATTGATGAATTATTGGATGAATTACATGGAGAATTTTATTTTACCAAGTTGGATCTTCATTCACGATATCATCAAATTAGAATGAAGACTGAAGATATTCTGAAAATAGCATTTCGAACTCATGAGGGTCATTATGAATTTTTGGTCATGCCTTTTGGCCTTACCAATGCACCTTCTACATTTCCAAAAAGTTGAAGTGGAGTTCATTTTCAAACCTTCCTTAGAAAATTTGTGCTAGTATTTTTTGATGATATACTAATCTCTGACCAAGTCTTGGAAGGATCATGTTCAACATATTGACAAGGTGCTCAAACTATTGGAGGAGAAACAATTATATGCAAAAACCTCCAAATGTTTCTTTGGAGTACAAGAGGTGGAATAACTGGGTCATATTGTATCTCATGAGGGTGTTAAAGTAGAGCCTAACAAAATTAAAGCCATTAAGGAATGGAAAGTCCCCACAACCATAAACCAGTTACAAGGATCGGGTTAACAAGGTATTATCGCAAGTTTGTTAAGAATTATGGGATAATAACAGCACCTCTAACAACATTATTGAAAAAAAAAACATTTTCATGGAATCCTGAAGCAACTAAGGCCTTTGAACATCTTAAAGAGGCAATGTGCCTAGCACCGGTCTTAGCTACGCCAGACTTCACAAAAACCTTTATTATGGAATGTGATGTCTCGGGAAATGGAATTGGTGCTATTTTAATGCAGGAAGGAAGACCCATTGCTTTTGAAAGTCATCCAATCAAACGAAAGTATTTACAGAAACCTATTTATGAGAAGGAAATGTTAGCAATACTGCATGCACTAAATAAATGGCGAACTTACCTAATGGGAAGACACTTCAAGGTAAAAATTGATCATGATAGTCCTAAACACTTTTTGGAACAAAGACTATCTTTAGAAGATAAAACAAAAGCAAATTCCTGAGAATCTTTGAGTTGTAGCTATGAAATAATCTACAAAAAAGGAAAGCTTAATGTTGTTGCAGATGCACTCTCAAGAAAGAATGAAGAGGTGGAAGCATTGCTTTGTGCCATTTCTATTATTCAACTAGATTGGATAACCGAAGCAAGAGATGAATGGAAGAAGGACAAAGATGTATGGACACTCATTCAAAAGTTGCAGCAAGATCCTAGTACATCTGATACATTTAGTTGGAAAAATGATTCCTTATGGTACAAAGATCGCTTGTATCTTTGTAAGAATTCCCAACTAAAACAAAAGATTCTTCTGGAATTGCACACTTCTCCTTTAGGAGGACACTCAGGATTTTTAAAAACTTACCACAGGGTGAAGAAAGATTTTTTTTGGGATGGCCTTAAATCTGATATTCAAAGGTTTGTGGCGGAATGTTTGGTTTGCCAGCAGAATAAAGTGGAGACAATTAAGACCCCGGGACTTCTACAACCTTTATCCATTCCAAGTCAGCGTTGGGAGGAGATTTCAATGGATTTTATCACAGGTTTACCTAAGTCTGAAGGAAAGAATGTCATCATGGTGGTAGTTGATAGACTTACCAAGTATGTACACTTTTGTGCATTATCTCATCCATTTAAAGCAAGTACAGTTGCTACTACATTTATGGACATAATTCAAAAGCTACATGGAAGCCCAAGGGTTATTGTGAGCGACAGAGATCCCATTTTTACTGGAAATTTTTGGACAGGGTTATTTTCTTGTTTGGGTACTCAATTAGCTCATAGCTCATCTTGTCATCCTCAATCTGATGGTCAAACTGAGATAGTAAATAAATGTTTGGAAGGATATCTTCGTTGTTTTGTATCTGATAAACAAACACAATGGGTCAAGTGGTTACCTCTTGCTGCATGGTGGTATAACACTTCCTTCCATACTGCAGCAAAAATGACCCCATTTATGGCACTTTATGGATATCATCCACCATCCATCACATCATCTTTAAGGGAAAATTCGAAGGTTCAAGCAGTGGAAGATCACATCGAGCATCAACAAGAAGTTCTCCAACTCTTAAGGGATAACCTGAATTTGGCACAAAATCGAATGAAACAACAGGCAGATCAACATCACAGCGAGAGAAGTTTTGATGTAGGAGATTGGGTATTTTTACGGCTACAACCATACAAACAAGTGTCCCTCAAGCAAGCTAAGAAGGATAATAAATTATCACCAAAGTACTATGGTCCTTACAAGGTGTTGCAAAATATTGGTACTATGGCATACAAATTGGAGCTTCCTGCTTCTTCACGAGTGCATCCAATTTTCCATGTTTCATGCTTAAAGAAGGTTATAGGTGAAAATCTTCCAGTTCAAACAATATTGCCCGAACTTGATGAGGAAGGAAAAATCATATTGGAACCTGAAGCAGTCACGGAAACAAGAACTCGACAGCTACGAAATCGATCAATTTCAGAGTATCTCATCAAGTGGAAAAACTTACCCACTGAAGATTCTACATGGGAGGATGAGAATTTTATACAGAAGCACCCAGAGCTACTCAAGCGTTGAGGACAACACTTTTTTGAAGGAGAGGGGCACTTCAATGGGTGGTCCTATTATAATATAGTTATATTTTGCATTAATTATGCTTGTATTGTAGTATTGTACCCTTGTAACCCCCATGTTGTTATTGTTGTGTGAGGTATTATTGTTAGGTCAGCTAGGATTACATTGTGGCCCCATGGACTCCTATATATAGAAAGGAGGTTTTGCAATTTGTATCATTCAAGAATGGTTCATTCATGTAATGTGTTGGAGGTTGCCCCCTCGAAGTGGCTTATTTCTAAGGCGTTGATATCTATTTTCTTCTATTTTTGGAGCTAGTTTCACAACAAGGGCTCTCTCAATAAAATGTATGATATTCAATAATTAATCTTAAAAAATAATATGGCTAACTCTCATATGTATTTTGGATGTTTTTTTGTAGGTGAAGGATGTGTGATGACTACCATTGGGCATGGATTCAGTCTGAAACTCAATTACATAAAAAAATCATTCATGGAGGTTGAGGCATGTGAACTCTTACAAAAATAATTCACTTTGACAACAAAAAAGATGAATAAAGGAAGTTGGAGCATAATAATTTATCAATTCCAAGTAATTATCCGTAAGATGAATTGATATTGAATAGGTAAATGAGAAAAACACATAAGATCCCACAAAGAATCTCAGGTCTGAATTTTGTTTTTCTTCAATTGTATATTAATTGAGTAGAGAAAATATTACAATAGTAGCATTGGTCATAACATCAATCAACCCCTCTCTAACTCTAAAACTCCTCTATTTATAGATTGAGGACTCATACAAATGGTTTTCCACCTTGGTAGCTTCAAATTCCTACCTCAAAGACCTATTTCAAATAGGATTACATCACTTGGAGACTTCCTAGGGATATTTTTTGTTTGGCAGAGTTTGAATACAAAAAGGACTTTTATTTGAATAAATAGTTCAACAAATCCCTTTATTAAACCTTACCAAATGCAACCAACTAATTCACTGAGTGTACTGGAATTTTGATGTGTCATTATGTCACGTGGATACTAAGTTGGACCTCTTCCAAGTCAAATTTTACAACTTTTACACAAATCTGGTTAGTGGAACTTCCGAAAAATAGGCCTTAACGATGAGTGCATAATTTACAAACCCTGATGGATTTGAAAAAATGAGAGAGGTTTTCTTAGATGGGCTTATGATGAAGAAAAATCTCCTTCATATTTCGAAAATTATTTCTCATTTGGTCTGAAATTGAAGTTGACCTTGACTTCTAAAAGAGTCATGTACAGGAAAGTTTGTAGAGTTTTCATTTCACCATATTTTGCACTTTTTCTGATTTTGATGACTGTTGGAGGATCTTAATTAAGTAAAATAAGTTAAACAAATGTCTTCATCCACCCCTGAAATGATATTTTTTTGGAATTTTCACCTCAAAACATTCTCTAATGAGTTCGTAGTGAAAACACAACTTCAAGCCTGGAGCTTGCTACGAACTTGCCTAACTTTTCCAGATTTTGCAATTTTTACTCTCTATCTCCAAAAAACACTCTAAAAACTCTTTAATTGATTCAATAGAGTATCCTAAGACAAAATGGATCAAAATTTGTGTCTTACCATCTTTCAAGGGGCAGTGGGGTCATCCACTACAATCCTCTCCAAACCCTTTTTTCTTCAATTATGCTTGCACCATCTCCATTGAACCAAACTAAAATGATGAGGTGTCAAAAACCATGATCAGGTGGAAAACTATCATGCTAGATTTCAGGTCCTTATATTCTAAATTTTAAGATGATTCGTGTATTAGTTAGGTGGCAAAAAATGGTGTGCTAGTAGCCATGTCATCCTTTTTCGAAGCGATCTTCATCAACAGGTGTCCCAATGACACTCCTCAACACTTTTTATGACTCATCTACTCTATGAAATAGATTAAATCCTTCAAAAATACCAAAAGTTAAGCTCATTGTAAAAGCAGAGTTTGTAGGCAAGTTTGTTGTGAGTTCTGACTGTTTTACACTGATTTCACTACGAACTTGTGTATAAGTGCCAAATTTACATGAAATATCCAATTTCACTTATTCACAAGATATTTTCAAGATTTTTATTTTAAATTGACACCTATCACCTTAATGATTACCTTTAAGACCCCCACATATCTACATTTTTTTAAAATTAATGAACTTCATGACCTTATTTCACCCTAATGACCTAACCTAACTTACCTAAGACCAACCTAGACAAACCTAGTTGTTATCAGTGATAACAGTGGCTCCAATGGGGATGACGTCCCCCCTACGAGGAAGCAAAGAACCTCATATCCGTAGTTATAGTGCCTGATCATTTGGACTGCTGCCGAAGCTTTAACATACTTTCCTTTGTCCATGCAATGCTGACCTATAACATGCTTTCTAACTGAAGAAAAAATTCAAAATTGAAAAAAACAACTTTACAAATTGATAATGAAAATGAGAATTGAAAACCAAACTTGCTCAATCCTATGAGATTATTTTTGTACATGGAAACCTACTCCAACATCTATAAATCAAATGTTGGATTCAAATGACATGAAAATGCCAATATAACTAGTCAATTAGATGGCTATTTAGAAAAAAATTACTCATACTTTCTTTAAAAAGAAAGATAGACCTGAAAGATAGCAACTCAAACTTCCATTTGAAAAGACCCCCATGATCCAAAACTGCTATGAAAAGAACTTTTCTTGATGCTTGTAAATGACTGGCCAAAGGATCTTCAAAATCATGAAATGTAAGCTTATTTTTAAAACCAACAAAAAAAGAAACATATTCTTCATTTACAACTGCAATCTGTTCATGTTTCATACCTTGATTTGTAACATTATTTTTAGGACATGACTTTGAATCCTCCTAAAAATCTTCAATAGGAGAAATCATAGCATTATGCACAAACATATATTTTTTATCATTTAAATCCGCAACAAGGCATTCTACGACAACAACTTGTAGATCAAAAATTTGTTGATTATTGTCTATTAGTGCTTCTTCATGAAAACCTTCAAGCATATTCATCGAATCAACCTCCTCCTCAGGATCAAAAGAAACATGTTTCACATAAGATTTTCCTTGTTCCTTGCCATTTTCATGTTCCTCAACATTCAAAGTTTCAGAAAATGAACAAAGTGAAGAGCCTTGTAACTGAGCATCTTTAAATTCCTCTTTATCATCTAAAGAATGGGAAAGATTTTGCAAATTTTCACAAATTTCATGGGATGTAACTTGGCTGTCAAATTGTTGATCTATTTTGTCTTCAAGCAAAGAAAAGACATCTTCTTGTTGGAAAATTTCTTGATCATCATAACATCTAGCTTGTGAAAAAAATTAATAAAGTGCCTCTAATATCTCCTCACCATCCATCCATTCTACATAATCAAAATGATTTTAATATATTGAATGAATCCTTTCCAAATATTGCAAAAGTCTTGAAAACATGATGATAAAGGATGAGACTTCCCATAATTTTCAAAAAATATTTTATAGAAATCTTTAAGAGAACACAAGCTTCCTGATTTCAACCCTTCATACCATACTCTAGCTTTGTCTTCTATGGTAACCATAAAAATATTCATGAGACAATCTTCAGGAAAGTCAACCCTAAGTCTATACACATGTATGTGGA
The DNA here is from genome assembly GCA_034641835.2 of Pinus albicaulis. Lineage (NCBI taxonomy): Eukaryota > Viridiplantae > Streptophyta > Pinopsida > Pinales > Pinaceae > Pinus > Pinus albicaulis. Next base: position 525,112,187 of record CM076574.1, on the reverse strand, counting down.
ATTTAACAAAATTTAGAACAACATTATCCTTCTTTTCATCTTTGAAAATGGGAATATGGGTTGACCAATAAACACGAGGCATATGATTTTGAAAACCATAGATGTGAGACCTGTTAGGACATCATACTTTTGAAATATTGGAAAATACAAAGCTGCAAAGCTTACATCAAACCACTTTGGAATCTAAGGACCTAGCCATCCTAGATTTAGAGGTGGATTTCTCTATGTATGTGTTAAAAGATGTGATCTTTAAGGCTTTAGTATGATTTTAGGCCAGTCATGAAGAACCAAGTTATTTGTTTTGTTTTTTGTTGGGCAGGATAACTTGAAGATGCAGGAAGTCTATATGAGGGGTGAAGGTGTGAGTAAGTGATAGAATGGTTCAGTTGATAAGATAAGCAAGGAACAACATCAATCCATTGGGCTATGGAGTCATAAGAGGATTTAATTGCATGACAAGTTTCAAGAGTGGTCCATGGGACAAGTCATCTATGTCAAAGGATCTCTTTAAGTTGATTTTATGGAATGAAACAATACGAAATGAAGTGAAGGAAGTAAACACATGAAGGAACAAAGGACAACCTAAGATCAGGTAGGTGCTTTGAAACTAGCCTGATTTTGATGTACTTTCCAGAGAAAACATTAAAAAACATAGAATAGCTTAAAATCAAGTAAAGACTTTTAACTTAGCCTGATTTCGGCATATTCAAAGGGAAACATTCATGATAAAAATAAAAAGTAGTCTAAGATCAGGTAAGTACTTTGAAACTAGCCTGCTCTTAACATACTCTTCAGGGAACTCTTCAAAGCAACTGTTGGAGAAGAAAATAGAGGACATGGCTAACCATAAACTTCTCTAGCTCAAACTTTAATTAGCTGACCTTTCAAGAACATTCAAAGACAATATCTCAAGTTGTACTAAGGAAGTATGGGCTTACCAACACTTCACTAGTTATACTGTATTGAATTACCTTCAAATAAACAATCAGAGGAAAACATAAAGGATAAATATTTATCAGTGAGATTTTAGGGTACTTTAGAAGTAAATCCTAATCTATATTTTCTATTATTTATCAAAGAATAGTGGAAAATATGGAAACATAAATAAAATAACAATTATAGTCAGAAATACATCACCGTTGACATAGACCAGGATCCCATAAATTAGCTATTTGTATTTGATGTTCAAACTAGTTACAATCTTCAAGTCCAGTGGGTCTCTATAGCTTCAAACTTCTCATCTCAACTTATGTGTCTTCAATTACAAAAGAAAGATACAACAGCCTCAAAAGCTATTTACATAAAACAGGTATCCAAATACCAACCTCTATATTGTCTTCTACAGAAGTAGTTATAGAAGAATGAGGAGGTGGACTGTAAAGAAGAGTCCTTTGTGCAATTAATAGAGAGTAATGGTTTCTCAACCTTTGGGAGGCTTAAGGGAGAATTTTTCAAAAATGTTTATCTCTTTTTTAATGAATTTTACATTAAATTTCATCAACTTCAGCCACTTTTGTTGACTTTGGGGGCTTTTGGTAGGTTGGAAATTAATTGTGATATGTTTTCAGAAATATCTCTGATTGTGTAATTAATATGCACTCTTTTAGGTGAAATCAGCTGGTAGGTGGCAATTTTGGCTTTAATTGCCTCACTGATGTGGAATTTGGAGGCTTCCCTTACTGATCCATCTGTCTTAATACCTTAAAACACTTATTTAACTGTGATTTTGTGTTTTAAGGCTGATCATGCCTTCTTTATTCTTCTTTAGTCTTCAATTTTCTTTTTTCTAACTGTATCCACTTTTAAACTATGTTTTAACCTTAAAATAACAGGATTAAGCTTTTAATCTTTCAAACATGTGCATTAACCCTTTGAAACTTTAATATTTTCTTTTGATCTCTCTATCTATGTTCCTTGCCTTTAAACTGTAAGATTATACTTTTAATCCTCAGCCTCATGCATTAATCCTTTTAACTTTGACTATTTTGTTGACTTTCCCTTTGCTATGTACAGGAGGCTTCATCGAAGCGGGAGGGCTTCTTAATATAACCAACGCTCATAGAGCACTGGTCAAACTGTGAAAAAAAACCCTGTAACTTCCCTCTTTCTTGACTTTTTGCCTCTGTTTGGACCACGAGGGCACTTATCTTCTGGCCATATTTCATTATGAATGGGGAGAAAGCCTTTGGTCTATAGAAACACCACTGAATCATGTAAAAACCATAAAACATGTTAATAAAACCTTGCAGTATTGGAAAATTTCTTGCAAAGGCTGATAGAGAGTGGGAGGAGTAGTGCAGAGGGGGTGATTATGCAGGTGGAGGAGTTTTATTAAGGAAAACCGGCAAAAATCTGGTTCAAAAACTATATTTGGTAGGGAAATGGGTAAAGCAGTTTTCGAAATACCACTGGTGTCTTTCGCGTGACCCTCGAGCGGTAAGTGGTTTAGACTGGAGGGAATATGATCCAATTATATCGCGCCACGCGCCACTCATGAAACCAGTGGTCTTGTGCAACTTTTGGTGGTTAAATATTGACACAGAAATCTGTGCGAAATTGATTGTAGGTCGTTGGATCTCAGGGGGAGGGTCCAACGACTATGGGAGAGCATGATTTCAGAAAGGTGCATAGGTGGAGAGAAATAGTGGAAGCCAGATGTCAAGAGGGGATTGGGCAGGAGGTTTAAATAGTGGGTGGTAGGCCTGGAGGGGATTTGATGTTAGGAGCGAAACAGAGCCATCAGATCCTATGGATCTATGGTGTAGGTCTCATCGGGATAACGTTATTGAAGTGGGAAATTTTTACAAAGAAAATGTAATTTTTTAAACAAAAACGCCGATGCGATGGGGGCTTAGCATAGGCACTATGATATGATCACGTGGAGGGGAATGTAACCAGGGGAGGAGGAGAAGGGGGCTTATCGCATTAGCGAGGGAACAAAGGAAATGGGAGAGGGAAAGAAGCAAGGGCCGATGCGATGGGGGCTTAGGAATAAGCGCAGGGGCATGGTCCCATGGGAGGATAAATGACCAGGGTCCATGGTAAGGGTGCTTATCGCATCAGCGGTGGGGAAGGGGAAGCAATGTAAGGAATGGCACCGATACGATATAAACATTGCAGTGAGATGAGTGCTTAGCACCCAGTCACGGGCTCAAGGACATATGAAGGAAAGGAGCTGGGGGCTAAGCCAACAGGGGGCTTAAGCCTGTTTGTTTTAATAAAAGCGTGCAAGAGGTTTTTTGAGGGTTTTAATGTGTTTTTTGGGTTTTTTAAGGTTCTTCCAAGTTGCGATAGAGTGAAAAAGAAGGGTTTTAAACCATTAAAAGGATTTAATAGGTTTAAAAAATGATTTCTAAGGGAATGGAGGGTAAATTTTGAGAAGGAAAGAGGGGGTTTTTAGAGGAAAATGGAGGATGAATAAGGGAAAAAATGAGTGAATGAAATGGTGAAAATTGGGCTTTTCAGAAAACAGTTTTCTTTGGGAACAACAGGATTTCTTGGTGGATTTTTATTTTAAGGGAACAACACCATTTTTAAGGAATAGCAGTTAAGGAACAACACTTAGGGAAAAATAGTTCTAGGGAACAACAGCTTAGGGAACAACACTGTTTAAAGGAACAAAAATTAAGGAATAGCAGTTGCTAAGGAATAACAAACTTCAAGAATGAATGATTTCCAATAAAAATGATTTCTTGAAGGCTCAAGACCCATTTTTAGCCATCATTTGCTATGACAAAAAATTTATTGATGGCTAACAGTGGCTCCACTTGGGGATGGAAGCTCCTTGGAGGTGTCAAGAACTTCAGAATTTGATCTCTGGGATGTAGAACTGTGCCTTTATCCATTGACAACCTGTTATTCCTTTGATCATGCTGGTTTAAAAGATGATTAGTACTTACATTAAACAGAATGATTTATCTCCCAAACAACTACCTACACAACGTACTTCCTAACATTTTTCTTCATAACGTGAATTTGGACTTGCAGACCTTAAACATCAACATTTTATTCTTTTGAAAATAGGAAAACTAATCTAAATCTACCCTTATTTCTTCCATGAGTTCAGATTAAACTGTTGAACTCATAAATTCTCTACCTAAGCTACTATCTGCCAGGATTAGACTGTCTGACAGTTTTTATTCTTTATCTTCTAAAACAGAAATTTAAACACAACCAAATTAGGAATAGACTGTCTGATTTGCTATGGTGGCTATGGATATATGTACAAGCTGCACATAGACTTTATTTGCATAATTTTAACCCAAAAATATGAAGGCTTAAGATCTGAAAAATAAAAGACATCCTTCATTCTTTCTTTCAGCTCTGGTTTTGATCTTTTGGAGTTGTCTTCTCTTTTTCTTGGTTCATATTTTGAACATATTAGAACAAATTCTTCATCAAAATTATAGGTTCAAGTTTTAAGTTTTTTTGAACCATTGTTTTTCTATCCTAATATATTCTACTGATAAGCCAAGATTGAACAGTTTGGCAAATATTCTTCACTAATCTATCAGCAAAAAATTGAAATCCATCTTAGTCATGATTAGGTTGTATGACTAAAATAGCATTGTTGTTTTTGGTAGTGGCATTTAAGCTTGCGCACTTTTAGATTTTTCCTTTCCTTTTTGGGTATGGGGCTGTACCTTTTTATTTTATTTCTGCCCTCTTTTCCCTTTTTATTGTTTTTGTATTTTTCTTTTTTCAAATTGAAAAGAAATGTTATATACAATGAATAAAATCTTTTGAAAGCAAAACTATCAGTCAACAGAAATAATGTTTGAGAACCTTGCCATTGACAGGACCTCCAAAGTATTAAGCTCCATCCAACTCTTGTAGAAAAAATGCATTGTTTCCAATAGCATATTGGATAAGATAAGGGCCTTGCCATAAGTTATCAAATTTTCCATGTTTGCCCTTATCTTCTCTTCTTGAATCCCATTTTAAAACTTTATTACCAATCTTGAAATCACTTGCCTTGGTTCTTCTATCAAACAACTTCTTGATGTTTTCTTGTAGTTGTTGTGCTCTGTTGTATACTTCCTCTCTGGTTGTTGTAGATGTATAGTCTGGTTTATTCTTCTTGTTACATCATCATCTTCAGACTGTACTTCCTGGATCAGCTTCATGACTAGAACTCCTAAACTGGTTGGAAATATTGCATCAGTTCCATAAACTAGCTGGTAGGGAGACATTCCAATGGATTTTTTAATGGTTAGTCTGTCTGCCCATAAAGCATTTACTAGCTTATTGTGCCATGATTTCTTGTTATCTTCCAGCAACTTCTTGATAATGTTTGCCAAACTTTTATTTGAGGATTCTGCTAGCCCGTTAACTTGAGGGTAATAAGCTGTGGAATGACCCAATATAATCTGATATCTATAATAGAATTCTACCATCTTTTTATACCCAAATGCAACAACGTTATCAGTTATGATCTTTCTAGGACAGAAAAATCTGGACAATATATGGTTTTCGAGGAATGAAATGATGACTGAGTCTGTGGCATTCCTAAATGGGATGGCTTCTATCCATTTGGTAAAATAGTCAGTTGTTGTGAGGATCCATCTATGTTGGGCAGATGAGGGAGGTTGGATTTCCCCAATGAAGTCTAGACCCCACTGCTGAAAAGGAGCTTCAACAATGATTAGTTCCAGAGGTAAGGGAAGTAGTTTTCTTTTGCATTCAAAAATTTGGAATTTATGATAGGCAATAATCATTTTATGGACATCTTGAAAGAGGGTGGGCCAGTAATAACCAACTCTAAGGATTTTTTTGGAAGTTGACTTCTAGTAGAGGTGGTCTCCACATTCTCCTTCATGAAACTCGTGCTGGATTTTATCTGCATCATTCTCAGGTAAACATTTAAGCAATAATCCACTAGCATTTTTCCAATATAAACATTTATTTAGAATGTAGTAATTTACATCTTTCAACTTTAAGAATCTTGCCTTTGTTTTAGAAAAACCAGGAGGGACATTAAGATTCAGCAAAACATATAAAATGCCAGCATACCAAGATGAGTTCAGAAAATTATCTTCAATAATTGGAGTTGAAAACTCCTCCTGTTCATCTAATACATTAAACATGTTAATATCAAGAGCTTGAATGTTGGATTCAGCCATAAGTTTTGCTATTCCTTGACCCTTTATGATCTTAGTGGGTTTGATTTCTAAGTCATACTCTAAAATTACAACAATCCACTTTCCTCTTTTGCCATTTGAATCTTGGGTCAATATGTCTTTTACAACTGAATGAGGCACAAATGCTATGATGTGAGAATGTAAAATGTAAAATTTGAAGTCTTTTAAGCTTTGACTAAGGAAAAGGCTTATTTTTCCATTATGTTATACTTCAGAGGTGCATCTCTCAATGCCTTGTTGAAAAATGCAATGGGCTTCTCTTGTCCATTAAAATTCTTCTATAATAGGATAACAGCTACTGTGTGTTCTGATGCAAATGAAAAAATGAAGAAATCTTTTGAAAAATCAGGACTGATAAGAACTTGATGTTTTGGTGAGTGCTTGTTTTACCAGTTAAGATGATTTCTTTACTTCTAAGGTCAATTTAACTCTTTCTTCTTTCTTAAGCATGTTTGTTATGTTTCTAAGGAGTTCAGCTAAATTGGGTATGAACCTTCTCAAGAAATTAATCTTTCTAATGAAGGATTGAAGTTCCTTGATGTTTCTGGGATGGATGATTTGCAATATGGCATCAATCCTCTTTGGGTCTATCTGTATTCCTTCTTCTGATATGATATGCCCAAGAAGTTTCCCTTCTTGGAGACCAAACAATGTTTTCTTTGGATTTAAAGACAGTCCAAAATTTTTGCATTTCTCAAGTGTATTAGGTGTTCTTCATCTGTTTTAGAATAAACAGTTATATCATCAAGGTAAACCACAATGAAGTAACCTATCTCTTCTGAGAATTCTATATCCATGGCTCTCTGAAATGTGGCACCGACATTCATTAAACCAAAATGGATTTTCAAATACATGAAAGTACCCCAAGGTGTAGTGAAGGTTGTTTTAAGTTGATCATCAGGATGTACCAGAATTTGATTGTAACCTGAGAAGCCATCTAGCAAAGAAATTCTTTTAGAACCTTTTGTAAAATATGATTCATTTTGGGCAAAGGATAATTGTCCTTTAGTGAGGCTTTGTTTAAGTTTCTAAAATCAGTGCAAAGCCTTATCTCTCCTATTTTCTTCCTAACTGACACAAGATTAGACACCCACTCTGAGTATATAACAAAGACAATAATTCCAGCCTCATACATTATTCTAATTTCCTTTTCTACCAGAGGTAACTGAACAGGGTTGATTCTGCACAATTTTTGTTTAAAGGGTTTCTGGTTTTCTTCGAGGGGTATCTTATGATGAATTATTTCTGTATCATATGATTTTAGATCTTCATAGCTCCATGCAAAAACATCAGAAAATTCTTTAAAAATATCAATGTATTTCAGTTTGATATGAGCTAGCAGTGTTTTAGACAGTTTGATCATTTTGGGTTTTTCTTCACTGCCTATGTTACATTCTTCCACTTCAGAGTCTATGGGTTCTAGTTTTGGCTTCTTGGTCACATCATTTAAGTCAAATAGTTCTTTTAAGGGGACCATACCTTTTGGCAAGGTTTGGTCTTTGGATTGCAGTATTTCTAAGTCTTCATTTTCCAAATCTGTGCTATGTTCTATCATATGTTTGGGTTCATCAGTTAACAAATTTATTTAAGCAATTTCTGGAGATTTTTCTTCTTCAGTAAGTGGGTTTTTTTCAGCAGGACAATCTTCATCATAATCTAAATCTGAGTGTGGCGTGTCAAATTCATTTTTGGATTGTAGGAAGTCTTCTATTTTTTTATCTCCATAAAAAACTTGCCAGTATTTTTCATTGTCTGGGACAGCTGGTCTATATTTGACTTGGGTGGTGCATTTCTTGGTTTCATAAGGTGTAAGACAAGTTCTATCAACGAAGGCTAATCCATTGGCAAGGACATTTTGGTTTCTTGGGACAAAGATAAGTTTGAATTCATCAAATGTTTTTAATAAATCCATGGCATCATCTCTATAGGCTCTAAGTCTAGGATGTTTAGCATTGTACTCCCCATTTACTTGCCTAATTATCAAGTTTGAATCCCCATGAAGTTTTATCCTCTTGGCCCCTAATTTTTTCAATAAATGCAGGCCTAAAAGGAGAGCTTCATACTCTGCTACATTTTTTGTACATTGAAATTTTAATCTATAAGAATGCCCCTCAGCATGATTGTTTATAGTGTTGTGTATCCATATGCCTGCTCCTGCATCATTTTTAGTGCAAGACCCATCAAAATTCATGCTCCAAAGAGGATTGTTTTCAGATTTAAGATTTATTTCATTTATGTCCTCTTTGTCTTCTTTATCATTTTGTTTTGTACTAGGGTCTGCACTACATTTTTCTGAGTCTTGTTCCTCAATTTTTTCAATGTTTTGAGGTTTTACTCCTTGATTTTTATGATCTTCATTATTTACATGATTGTTTTGTACCTTAATACCTTTAATCTGTTTGCTGTAAATTTCTAAATCAAAAAACTGCCTTTTGGTTTTCTCTTTATTTTCCTCCTCATCCATGGTTGTAACTATGCTTGATTGTGAAGTGTTTACAGCATCGGCTAGTGTGTCATCGATTAACTCTTGCTCATTTGGAATATCATCATTGTAAAGAATGAATGAGTCAAGTTCAGTGTGTATGGAATAAAGAGGAGAATTTTCCGGTCTTTCTTGGCTACTCACCATGTATTTCATGTGTGTTTCCCTATAGAGTCTTCTAAGTTGACTGAGGACAGGGATGGTGGCATAATTAATATCCATCTGCATAGTACCTTGTAACTTAGCACCCCATGACCTTGAATGAAGCATGCCATATTTGGGGGGTATATCAGCCACTACAATATCCATCACTAAACTCTTGGCTGGAATTTGGGCTAAGTTAACACACAAATCTTTTATTAGTCCTAAGCATCTCACCCTACTTGAATCAAAGGAATATAAATCTTTGTAGGGTCTAGTTACCTCTAAGCCTAACCTTTCCATTATTACCTTTGGCATGAGGTTGTGTGATGCTCCTGAATCAAGCATGGAATTGTGCAAAATATTATCATGTATGTTCAAACTGATATAAAATGGAGGGGTAGTTCCTTCTTGAAATTTACCTTCAATTTTTGGTCCAAATATGAGCTCTGGGGTATCATCATTTAAGCTAACTATGTCATGAACATCTTCTATGTTCAGAGTTTTCAAAATCTGACCTCTATATCCATTTTGAGTGACTAATTCAGTGAGTGGGATAGAGATTTTGATTTTAGAAATTTCATTCTCTAGGCTAAAAGGAATCTGATTTTTCATGAGCATGTTTAATTTAGCCTTCTTAGTCACTAATTCATCAACAAAATCATCTTGCTGTTTTTTATTATTTACAGCTGTTAAAATGGTTTTTTTAGGAGCATTAGCTGAGATGCTAGTGCTGCTGGGATTAGCACTCTATTTTTCATTGACTTGGGTGTTTTTCCCTTTGTTTAAATCAGAATTTATAGCCACTGTTTTATGAATCTATACTGTCTTTTGGGATGCATTTTCAGGGTTGTTTTTGGCAGATTTATCAGAGGTTTTATTTCTGGGAGTTTCTTGATTCTTTTTTCTCCTTAGGTCATACTGTTTAGGTGATCCTATGATGGAATTTTTAGAGTCTTGTTCATATTAATCATTTTTTGTTCTTATATCATCATAGGGTGTATATAGACCTTGTTTTCTTTCATGGAAGAAATCATAATTCTTACTATTTACTCCCAACATGTTTATGTTGTCATCCTCTATTTTTTCATTTGTCTCTTCATCCTCATTAACATAATTTTCTTGGAAAGGAGGTTTGATCTGTTGATCATCCTCTCTTTTTCTGTTTTGAGGTTGGTTTCTCCTAAAGTTTTGATTCTGATTTTGAGATTGATTTCTGTTTTGGGGAGCTGATTTATTTTCCCTAGATTGTGTTCTCTCAAGTATGCTCATTTTCTTCATCATCTCCTCCATCATTCTTTCCATTTTTGAGCTAGATGTGGAAGGTGCAGTTTCCTCCCTAAATGATACTCTCTTTTCATTTCTCATCCTAGCTCTTTTTTCAATCAGATTTACTTTCACAGCAAGAGCTCCCTTTTGCATATCTTCCAGAGTCAAGGGGTCTATTTTTCGTAGCTGATAGGCCATTTCAGGATCAAATCCTTTAGGAAATTTTGCCAAAGCTGATCCTTGGGGAGGTTTTAAGTCTAGGGGTAGTGCATTATAAACACTACTGAACCTAGTGCAATAATTTTGAACACTTTCCCTAGTGTTTCTTTTGAGGTTGTTGTAATCTGAAAGTATTTGGAGAGGGTTTTTTCTGACTTCCCATTTGTTTAGGAATGACTGATGGAGAGTCTAGAGGTAATTAATACTATTAGGGGTTAAGATTTTCAACCATTTTCTTGCTTCTCCCCCTAAACTTTGAGCAAAAAATCTGAATTTGACAGTTTCATCATCTATCTCATTTCTATCAAAATAGTCATTCATCTTGTCCACATGTTTTGAAGTAGTAGTGGCACCACTGGAATCATATAATGGTATCTTGGACTGATAGTCCTATGGCAGATTGACTAAAGATAAAGGAAGGACTAGGGGAGCATACCATGTTTCCATGATAAGAGGTTGTGGAAAGACTAGGGGGTTTACAAGTGGAGGATGTAAGATAGGAGGGGGTTGATGGAATGGAGTAGTTTGAACAGTGGGGGTATGGATAATAGAAGTGGATGGACCAGCAAGAGACTTTTGAGAAGATCTAGGATGAGAGGAACGAAAATTATGAATGAAATGAAAATATGCTGGGGTAGTTTCTCTCCTACCAGTGTGTTCACCACTATGTTGGGGTGGGTGTGGAGACTCAAAGTCTATCTGATTTATATCATCAAGTGACCTAGTTATGAATGGGTTTATTAAGTCAACTTGTGAATCTTGTAGAGCTGTAAGGTTTTCGGGAACATAATAAGCTCTATAGACTGGTCTGACAATAGTTGAAGTTTTTGACTTAGGAGATTTCCTAAGTATACTTTCTGGGTTTTCAACTATCTCAGGAGGATTTGGGTCAGGAAAGGCTCTAGTATGAACTCTTCTAGAAGCCACTATGCTATGTTTTTAGACCCAGTGATAAGAAAATTTTAACCAAGTATGAAAATCTTTAATAGGCTAACTCATCTTGTAAATAAGGAGACTTATTCTTCAAAGTTTCCTTAACTGATTTTGTATGAAGTTATGGTAGAAATGGGTTTCCCAGTGGAGTCTTTAGGTCAATTCAAATTTTTGGAGTCGCCAAGTGGAAATTTCTAGCTTTAGAACGTAAAATGTTTTATGGTCCACCACTAGTAATTTATCTGAATACCAATCTAAAATGTTTTGGGTTTTCTAAGTTTTTAATAGTCCTATGGGTTATGAGAGTGTCCTAAATCTATTTCAACACTTATCCACGGTGATGAGACAAACGGAGTTTACTCTGTGGCTTACTCAGCTGATTTCTTCAAGGTTTAATAAGGTTCTGTTAGAATCCTAAGAGATACTTAGTTTGTCATTGATTCAGAAAATTCTTATCATGATCACCAATATACTTGGTAGTGTTTGAAGAAAGCTGATTTACCTAAGTGAATACTGAGTGTTTTGTTTTAAGGACTTTACTCAGAGTTCCCTAGCGGAGTTGCGAGTATCTTAGGACACCGTAGTTTTGCAATATTGGCAAATACAAAGCTATAGAGCCTACATCAAACCAATTTGGAATATAAGGACCTAGCCATCCTAGATTCAGAGTGGGATCTCTCTATGTATGTGTTAAACGATGTGATATTTAAGGATTTAGTATGATTTTAGGCCAATCATGAAGAACTAGGTTGTTTGTTTTGTTTTTTTTTGGGCAGGATAACTTGAAGATGAAGGAAGTCTATATGAGGGGTGATGGTGTGAGTAAGTGATAGAATGGTTCAGTTGATAAGATAAGCAAGGAACAACATCAATCCATTGGGCTATGGAGTCATAAGAGGATTTAATTGCACAGCAAGTTTTAAGAGTGGTCCATGGGGAAATTCATCTATGTCAAAGGATCTCTTTAAGTTGATTTTATGGAATGAAACAGTAAGAAATGAAGTGAAGGAAGTAAACACATGAAGGAACAAAGGATAGCCTAAGATCAGGTAAGTGCTTTGAAACTAGCCTGCTTTTGACATGTACTTTCAAGAGAAAACATTAAAAAACATAGAATAGCTTAAGATCAAGTAAAGACTTTTAACTTAGATTTCTTTCAACATATTCAAAAGGAAACATTCATGATAAACATAAAAAGTAGTCTAAGTTTAGGTAAGTACTTTGAAGCTAGTCCGCTTTTAAAATACTCTTCAGGGAACTCTTCAAAGCAACTGTTGGAGAAGAAACTAGAGGACAGGGCTAACCATAAACTTCTCTAGCTCAATATTTAATTCGCTAACCTTTCAAGAAAATTCAAAGATAATATCTAAAGTTGTACTCAGGAAGTATGGGCTTACCAACACTTCACTAGTTATACTCTATTGAATTACCTTCAAATAAACAATTAGAGGAAAACATAAAGGATAAAGATTTATCAGTGAGATTTTAGCGTACTTCAGAAGTAAATCCTAATCCATATTTGTTGTTATTTATCAGAGAATACTGGACAGTATGGAAACATAAATAAAATAAAAATTACACTCAGAAACACATCACCATTGACATAGACCAGGATCCCATAAATCAGCTATTTGTATTTGATGTTCAAACCAGTTACAATCTTCAAGTCCAGTGGGTCTCTACAACTTCAAACTTTTCATCTCAGCTTATGTGTCTTCAATTACAAAACAAAGCTACAGTAGCCTCAAAAGCTATTTACATACAATAGGTATCCAAATACTAACCTCTATTTTTCTTCTACAGAAGTATTTATAGAAGAATGAGGAGGTGGAGTGTAAAGAAGAGTCCTTTGTGCAATTAATATAGAGTAATGGTTTCATGACCTTTGGGAGGCCTAAGGGAGAAGTTTTCAAATGTTTATCTCTGTTTGAATGAATTTTACATAAAATTTCATCAACTTCAGTCACTTTTTTTGACTTTGGGGGCTTTTGGTAGGATGGCAATTAATTGTGAGTTGTTTTCAGAAATATCTCTGACTGTGTAATTAATATGCACTCTTTTAGGTGAAATCAGCTGGCAGCAGAAATTTCGGCTTTAATTTCCTCATTGATGTGGAATTTGGAGGCTTCCCTTACTGATCCATCTGTCTTAATACCTTAAAACACTGATTTAACTGTGATTTTGTGTTTTAAGGTTGATCATGCCTTCTTTATTCTTCTTCGATCTTCAATTGTATTTTTGATGACTCTATCCACTTTTAAACTATGTTTTAACCTTAAAACGGCAGGATTAAGCTTTTAATCTTTCAAACTTATGCATTAACCCTTTGAAACTTTAATATTTGCTTTTGATCTCTCTATCTATGTTCCTTGCCTTTAAACTGTAAGATTATATTTTTAATCTTCAGCCTCATGAATTAATCCTTTTAACATTGACTATTTCGCTGACTTTCCCTTTGCTGTGTACAGGAGGCTTCATCGAAGCGAGAGGGCTTCTTAACATAACCAGCGCTCATAGAGAACTGGTCAAACTGTGAAAACAAACACTGTAACTTCCCCTTTTCGTGACTTTTTTCCTCTGTTTGGAACACAAGGGCCCTTATCTTCTGGCCATATTTCATTATGAATCAGGAGAAAGCCTTTGGTCTGTAGAAACGCCACTGAATCCTGTAAAAACCACAAAACATGTTAATAAAACCTTGCAGTATTGGAAAACTGCTTGCAGAGGCTGATAGAGAGTAGGAGGAGTAGTGCGGAGGGGGTGATTATTCAGGCGGAGGAGTTTTATTGAGGAAAAATGGCAAAAATATGGTTCAAAAACTATATTTGGAGCAAAAATGGGTAAAGCGGTTTTCTGAAATACCACTGGTGTTTTTTGCATGACCCTCGGGCGGTAAGTGGTTTAGCCCAGAGGGAACGTGATCCAATTATATCGCGCAACGCGTCCCTCATGAAACTAGCGGTCTTGCGTAGCTTTTGGTGGTTAAATATTGACACAGAAATCTGAGTGAAATTGATCGTAGGTCGTTAGATCTTGGGGGGAGGATCCAATGACTATGGGAGAGCACGATTTCGGAAAGGTGCACGGGTGGAGAGCAATAGTGGAAGCTAGGTGTCGAGAGGGGATTGGGTAGGAGGTTTAAATAGTGGGTGGTAGGCCCAGAGGGGATTTTATGTCGGGAGAAAACCAGAGCCGTCAAATCTTATGGATCTACGGTGTAGATCTCATCAGGATAACATTATCGGAGTGGGCAATTTTTACAAATAAAATGTAATTTTTTAAACGAAAATGCTGATGGGATGGGTGATTAGCACAGGTGTTGTGATATTATCACGTGGAGGGGAATGTGACCAGGGGAGGAGGAGAAGGGGGCTTATTGCATCGGCGAGGGAACAAAGGAAATGGGAGAGGGAAAGCAGCAAGGGTTGATGCGATGGGGGCTTAGGGATAAGCATAGGGGCATGATCTCGTGGGAGGATAAATTACCAGGGGCCAGGGTAAGGGGAAGCGAGGTAAGGAACGGTGTTGATACGATATAAACTTTGTAGTATGATGAGTGCTTAGTGCCCGGTCACGGGCGCAGGGACATATGAAGGAAAGGAGCTGGGGGCTAAGCCAACAGGGGGATTAGGCCTATTTGTTTTAATAAAAGGGTGCAAGAGGTTTTTTTAGGGTTTTCATGTGTTTTTTGGGTTTTTTAAGGTTTTTCCAAGTTGCGATAGAGTGAAAAGGAAGGGTTTTAAACCATTAAAAGGATTTTATAGGTTTAAAAAATGATTTCTAAGGGAATGGAGGGTAAATTTTGAGAAGGAGAGAGGGGGTTTTTAGAGGAAAATGGAGGATGAATAAGGGCAAAAATGAGTGAATGAAATGGTGAAAATTGGGCGTTTTAGGAAACAGTTTCTTTGGGAATAGTAGGATTTCTTGGTGGATTTTTATTTTAAGGGAACAACACTGTTTTTAAGGCACAACAGTTAAGGAAAAACAATTAGGGAACAACAGCTTAGGGAACAACATTGTTTCAAGGAATAGGAGCTGCTAAGGAACAGTAGACTTCAAGAATGAATGATTTCCTATGAAAATGATTTCTTGAAGGCTCAAGACCCGTTTTTAGCCATCATTTTCTATGATAAAAAATTTAATGATGGCTAACAAGACCGATCCATAGGATCATACTTGGGATTTATCCTTGTGGTAGAAATCATCTTGGAACTTCATTAAGCTATTGATCTTCAAGCAATGGAGTCACCATGAGGGTTTGAATTTTTGAATTCTTTAAGAATGGAGTGACCAAGGTAGAAGTACAACCTTCGTATTATCTAGTATCCTTCTACCTTCAAGAGCGCAGTTCCTTTGACAAGAATCACCTAGGATGATATGACTTTCAGTCTCCCAGCAGACACACCAAAATGTTATCACCAAACTGAGGCTGATTGGGCTTCTCAACAATTAATTCAATGTAACTATTTCAAACCACTTAGGGTTGGAATTTAGCCCTTCCAACCAGAGAGGGCTCTCTCAAGAAAATGTATGACATTCAATAATGAAGCTTAAAAAATAATATGGCTAAATCTAAAATGTATTTTGGATGGTTTTTTTTGGGTGAAGGATTTGTGATCACTACCATTGGGCATGGATTCAATATGAAACTCAATTACATAAAAACATCATTCATGGAAACTGAGGCATGTGAATTCTTACAAAAATAACTTTGACAGCAAACAAGATGTATAAAGGAAGTTGGAGCATAATAATTTATGAATTCCAAGTAATTATGCATGAATTAAGATGAATTGACATTGAATAGATAAATGAGACAAACACATAAGAGCCCACAAATAATCTCAGGTCTAATTTTTTTTTTTTCAGCTATATATTAAGTGAGTAGAGAAAATATTACAATAGTAGCATTACTCATAACATCAATAAACCCCTCTATAACTCTAAAACTACTTTATTTATAGAATGAGGACTCATACAAATGGTTTTCCACCTTTATAGCTACAAATTCCTACCTCAAAGACCTATTTCAAGTAGGATTAAATCACTTGGAGACTTCCGAGGGATATTTTCTATTTGGCAGAGTTTGAATACAAAAAATACTCTTCTTTCATTAAATAGTTCAAAAAATCCCTTTAATAACCCTTATCAAATTCAACCAACTAATTTTATGAGTGTACTGGACTATTGATGTGTCATTATGCCACATGGATGTTGATTTGGACCTCTTCAGAGTTGAATTTTACAATATTTACACAAATCCAGTTAGTGAAAATTCTGAAAAATAGACCTCAAATATGAGTGCATAATTTCCAAACCTTGATGGCTTTGCAAAAAATAAGAGGCGTTTTTATACATGGGATGGTGTTAAAGAAAAACCTCCTTCAAATTTCCAAAATGATTTTTCATTGGCCAGAAATTGAAGTTTAAGTCGATTGCTAAAATATTCATGTACAAGAAAGTTCGTAGTGTTTTCATTTCACCTCCTTCTGCAATTTTTCTGAATTTGATACCTATTGGAGGGTCTTCATTAGGTAAAATAAGGAAAAAAAAAATGTCTTCATCCACCCCTAACATGATATTTTTTTGGAATTTTTACCTCAAAAAATTCTACAGCAAGTTCGTAGCGAAAATTCGGCTTCAAGCCTAGACCTCGCTATGAACTTGCTTAGATTTTCCAGATTTTGAAATTTTTACTCTTTATCTTCAAAAAATAGCCTTGCAGCTTTGTAACTGATTTGATAGAGTATCCTAAGATATAATTGGTAAAAAAGAGTGTCTTTCCATCTTTCAACGCGCAACTGGGTCATCCACTACAATCCTCTTCAAACCCTTTTTTCTTCAATTATGCTTGCACCATCACCATTGAACCAAACTGACATGCTAAGGTGTCAACAACCATGATCAGATGGAAAAATATCATGGTATATTTCAGGTCCTTATATTCCAAATTTGAAGATGATTTTTGTATTGGTGAGGTGGCAAAAATGGTGTGCTGGTACCCATGTCATCCTTTTGCTAAGTGATATTCATCAACAGGTGTTCCAATGACACTCCACAACACTTTTGATGACTCATATGCTCTCTGAAATATATTAAATGCTTCAAAAATACCAAAAGTTCATATCGCTATAAAAACAAAGTTTTCAGGCAAGTTCGTAACAAATTATGACAGTATTACACCGATTTCACTACGAACTTGTGTAGAAGTGTCAAATTTACATGAAATGGCCAATTTCACTTATGCACGAGATACTTTTGGGATTTTTATTTGAAAATGACACCTATCACCTTAATCATGACCTTTAATACCTCCACATATGTACATTTATTGAAAATTAATTAACTTCATGACCTTATTTAGCCCTAATGACCTGACCTAACTTACCTAAGACTAACCTAGACAAACCTAGTTGTTATTAAGGAAAACATAACCAAGAGAAAAAAAAAAATTAATACTAGAAAGAAAGAAAATTCTCATGTTCATATTCTCATTTGATAGCCTTATGTCTCAAGTTTTCCCAACATTTTATGTTATTGAAAATAAATATTATATTCCAAATATATCAATATCCCCATTATTATTCTCATTTGATAGCTTTGTAATTGATTTTTATTTGACATTGACACCTATCACCTTAATGATGACCTTTAAGACCCCACATATCTACATTTTTTGAAAATTAATGAGCTTCATGACCTTATTTCACTCTAATGACCTAAACTAAGTTACCTAAGACCAACCTAGACAAACCTAGTTGTTATTAATGATAACAGTGGCCCGAATGGGGATGACACCCCCCCTGCGGGGAAGCAAAGAACCTCAAATTCGTAGTTCTAGTGCATGACCATTTGGAATTATCCCGAAGGTTTGAGATACTTTCCTTTGGCCATGCAATGCTGACCTGTTGTAATATTCCTGAATTAGCCCATAGCTAATGGGAATATTAAAATTTTGTTTTGTCACATTGATAGCTGAATAAATGGGTGGGAAGAACCATAAGACTCTTTATTGTGAATAAAACCAATTCTCATGTGAAAGTGGATCATATTTTTAGTTGAATAAAGCCCCCTAAGGTGTGAATAAGGGCCAAAACTTGTTGACTAGGTCAACCTTAATCAAATCTACAACATTGTCATGGAGGAGTAGCCATCAATGAGGCACAACACAGTTTTAGATGGAGATTCCATGTGTGAAGGAAGTGATTTCATTGGAGGTGGTTTAGGGTTTGCAAGATCTTGTCTTATGAAAGGAAGGGGATGGTAGCATTAGAAGGTTGTTGATGATATTATATTTCTGAATATATTGTATGTTTAGACATATATCTTTCTCTGGCTGTTTAGCTGAGAATGAATGTTGTTTAGCATTGGGCATTCCTGGTCGGGAATCCCACCTCTTTCCTTGAGAGGCCTCTTGGGAGAGTTTTCATTGTATTGTCGACTATCAGGCTGAAGGCCAATATTCTTCTTTCAACTATAACATAGATCCTATTGAGGGTTTGGTTGTCTTTGCAAGATGCAGCAAGTGGAGGCTAGATCTTTTCAGATCTAGGCCATTTCAGTGCTCATTTTCAGTGGAGGAGACTTCTACTTCATTGGGAGGAGATTATTGGATGACTTGAGCTTCATTTTTTATATTGCCATGTGGCCAACCACATTTTGACCCCTACAACATAGTTTTACTTCCAAATCTATGTTATTCCTGTAGGTGCAGTTGCAGGGTGTTTTGGCACACCATTTGGAGAGTTGGTTTTCAAGTGTCAGGGATCTGCCCTTCACTTTGGAGATCTCTTGGAGTTGATCATTCTATTGTTCATATTAGATTAGATCCACTTTCCAGATGTGAATATTTCAGTAGATCTGTAGACTTAGAACTTAGATCTACAAGTTGTACATGGTGTTTTGCTAAAAACCCCAAGGGGGTTCTAAAAAGGAGCCTATATAGTGTATGGATCTGTTATATATCTAAATTTTGATGCACTTATTTTCTCTAAATCTAAAGTGTAATATACAACTATTTCAAACCAATAAAATAATGTTGTAAGGCTTTTTCCAGTCTTAATATATGGTTGCAACACCTCATTTTGAGGATTTTATTCTATTGGAGACTTATATCTCCTGTTATACATCTTATGGGCCATCTTGTACAAGTGTTTTTTTTGTTGTAAATACAAATGAAAGGTCTCCATATTTTCCTCCTACTTTGTATATGATGATCTATGTTATTTTCCTAGTTTTCTACATTGTATTACTGCATTCCCCATTTGGGAATATTATAGTGGTATCGGAGCATCATCTTGGAAAAACCTGTGCATTCTAGAAAGCCAATATGTCTTCTAAAGAAGGAGAGCCTCTCACTGATAGAGAGAGGAGATATCAAAATAGAAGACAAAGAATATTGTATTACACTGATGAGAAAGAAGACAAGGGTAAAACCCCTTTATTTGGAGGAATGAAAGGGAAGGAGATCTCAAGACTTCTTCTCCAAACTATGCATTAGCTTAAAAGAGAAATCAAGGGAATGAGGAGGGAAAGACAGGAAGATCCCTCAAGAATATTTTCACATGAAGAAAGCACCAGTTCTTCATATTATGTGTGTAAGCACTCAGCCACACAATCAGATCCACAATGTTATACTATGCTCAGATTTACTCCAAGAGAGATGAAGGAACAAGATGCACCAAAGGAGGAGACTTTGAGTGATTATCTTCAAGAGTATGAATCTCAATATTGGAGATTCAAGGAGTACTTGAACTTCCAAGAGTTTTTCCAACTCAAGGAGGAGAGAAGACGTAGAAAGCACAATAGAAGAAGAAGAGGTAGATTATTTCAACCAAATTTTGATGGATCCTCCACATGAAAAACCAAGGATTGGATGGATGAGGTAGACTCATATTTGCATCTACATCAAGTTTCAGAAAAGGAAGCACTTAGGATAAAAACGCTGCATCTTAAAGGTAAAACTTATTCTTGGTGGTTATTTGAATCCTTTTCATTAAGAAATGCAAATATATCTACTTATGCAAGATTCACTAAGAGATTAGTGAAGAGATTTGATGTAAAACAAACTTAAACATCTTTTATTGAGCTATCAAATAATAAACATTCAAAACCCTTACTTGAGTTGGAAAGATATTTTATACCAACTCCATTTCAGAAAACTATCGAAGGGGATGGAAACTTGTATGATATTGTGCCAAGGGCGAGATCCCCATTGCATGAATAGATTTCTTCTCAAAAGTAAGTCATGGTGATTCCTCTTCCAAAAGAAGACCAAGATATAAGGTCTCTCATTGTTGATGAGGTATTCTCAAATATTGATGAGGAGAAAGAGAATGAAGGTAGTAACAACACTATCACTTCAAAAGAAGGACCATTAGCACATGGGGATGGGCATGAAGTTATTGATTCAAGAGGAGGAGTTTTTTCATCTTCGCAAAAGGTTCCCAAGGAGCATCATGTGACAGTTGTCATGGGAAGTAACACCTTGATCCAAGGAGGAGGAGAAAGTGTGGATCAAAATTCAAGGATGGGGAGCATGCACCCTTTTTTATTTCAAGGGGTTTATATTCAGAAGAAGGAGACTGATTTATGTAATAAAGGGAGCGAAAAATCAGTCCACTCATTTATACAGTCTACTTCAGATTTTGATGTCTCTTTGCATGGAGGAATTCCACCAAGGAGACCCCCTGATTGGAAGAATAATAAAGTGTTCTCTTAACTTAGTGCAACATTGACATATTTGGCTAAGGAAGGAGCTTTGGGAGAAGCTAATACAGTGCTGATAACCTTTGATGGGTTCCAAGGAGAGGTAAGAAAATTTCGGATATGGACATTACTATCTCGAACTCAAATATTTGCACTAAAAAATGATTCAGAAATATATGATGACATGAGCATGATGTTAAATGGCCACTCCATAGCTTTGGAGCAGAAAATGATACTACCTCACATAAGAAAGTTTTCTGAATATGACAAGAGGGTATTAACACTCTTGCATGTATGGGCCAAACTATGGAAGTTTTGGAAGAAAGAGACCTTTCAAAGGGAGGTTGACTTCCATGTACTTCAATCTTTTCTTGTGCAAGATCAGCTGCAAGAGAGGCAGCACAAATGGAGTAACAAAACTCCAACATGTGACTTTGGCATTAAACATGTCAAATAGGAGAGCCGTGATATGACAAGAGCTTCAATTCAGAGTTCTACTGTGCTATCATTATTGGGAAGCTTAGATCCATATTGGAAATCCTAGCTATTGGTAGATTATTCAAAGGATATTTTCACATGCATGATACTTGATGACCAACTACAAGAGGAGGGATATTCAGTCCAAGATGAAGTAATCTATCATCATTGTGGGATCTTCTTATCTATATCTTCCAAGCTCAAGGAGAAGTTGCTACAAAGAGCACATGAAGAATTCCTTTTCAACCATACTTATTCTATGAAGGATTTCAACACTATCATGGAGTTATACACTTGGGAAGGCTTTGAAGATGAGTTATATCAGCATTTTTAGAGATGCATGAACCATTTGAAGATGGGGAAGATACATGAATCTATGAAGGAGTCAATTCAGCCACCTCTTTCCTCTTTTGGAAAGGGAAGAGATAGATCTATGCACCACTCCATTTGTATGAGGAATAATTTTGGTGAAGAATATTATTTTGTATCTCATGATTCATTTGATTATTACTTGTATTATTTTACCATATCTATGTAAGAAATAGCTCATAAGAGGAGTGTTATTCCATACAAAATTCATGGAAAACTTTGGGCCACAAACATTTATGAACATGGCCACTCCCGTAGAGGACAAAGGGAGATAATGTATCATTGTGGGTGCATTCCAAGAGCACCAAATATATCTCACACCTTCAGCCATGGTGATATTACTTGGGAAGCAAGTAAGTGGTGGGGAAAATACTTACCATATCACTATCTGATGCAGTCAGGAGATCTACTGCACTGGTTCCACATATGGGACTATGATCCATCTCCATCATTGCATTTGTTTGTTTAAGTATCACTTGTTTTGATCCCACATGATGATTTTGATCTTAATTTTGTTGGGGACATGATTGGAGGGATGGCACATTGGTTGGATGTGTCCATTGGGAATAAACTTCCCATATTTATTCATGCTTCAAGAGGATGATGGGACATTATATGGCTACTACATCACATCACTTGTTTCTTTATGCAAGGGGCCATATGTTTGACTTATGTCCTTGGGAGAAGCCTCTCACATGGGAGGATTTTTGGAAAGACATATTTTTCTTGTATTACACCAATTTTTGGTCATCTAACTTGTTACTATTAGATGGACCTAAGTACACCATGTAAGACAAATTTTACCCTAAGTAAAATTGCTTTCACTATGAAAAATAACTTAGTAAAACACCTTTATTAAGTTGTTTATGGTCTAAACAGGAAACCCCATGAGGAAATATTAAATATATCCACATTTGTTTGATTTTCCTCAAGGAATAATTAGTTAAACATCAGTTTAATCATTTATTTATTTATTATTTACAAATAAAGGTATTTGACCCAAGTCAAATTTCTTTTCCCTCCAACAAAAATAATAAAATATTCCATAAAAGTTGGATCTTGATTTGGTTAATAATATTTTAATTATGCATTAATATCTAGACTAACTCAATATTTTTTAATAAATAGAAGGGTTTTTCCATTCATTCATCACCTTTTATTGCCTAAATATCACTCTGGATCTATACTTTTTGTCTGACTTTGATCCACCATCATAGTCATATTTTGCTACCATTTTTGTCTGGGTTTTCTACACCATCAAGAGAGAGGAATTTTATATTTGAAGTGCTGAGGACTTACAAGAACCAATCCCATTGAGGAGAACTGGTAACACCCTTCTGTGTTTTCCTCCCAGGTGCGATTAATAATAAATTCATTCAACATATTCTTGTCTTGTCTATTAGATGCATGGAGTAAATCTTGGTTTTCTACTACTTAATGTCTTTTGATGCATAGATATAGATTTTTTGCAGCATTTATCTTGATCACCTAACTGCAGATCTAAGGATATTGGAAGCCATATTTTCTATTAGGGTTATTTTTTATGCACAACTAAAGTGGTATTTTTTCATACGCTTGGAATTAAGATTCATACTAATAGTTTCGATCATACTCAGCTAACACCTAATATCCTCTACTATTTTCAAGCTTTTGAGAAGCTTATGAGAGCAAGAAGGTGGTTGGATGGCCACTTATTATATAATTTTTTGAGACAGCAAGAAGAAGAACAGCGTTGGTCTCAATGGAGGGACTATTGTCACCATCCAAGATGTCATATGACACTTAGACCATATTTCTTTTGGAGCCCATATGGTGATGACACTATGTTCAATATATGCATGGGGTATTGATCAGGAGCTCAGGACCAAGTGTCGTAAAATGGTCAAAAATGAAGGTGCTCAGAACTAGTTTGAACCTGAACGACCGGATAGAGCTCGTCTTCCTGATTCCGGCGCCGTGAACGGTTCGAAAAATGGTCTCCGTATGAAAAAGTTATTCAAGTTCAAAGTTTTCTCAATTTCCATTAAAAAATGGCAAATTTGACTTTGGGAAAATTTTATTAAAAAAAGAATATTCCACAGAATATTCTGGGAATATTTCGTGGAATATTCTGTAGAATATTCTGGGGAATATTCCCTTGGCGACCAATCAAAAGGTGCCACGTGGCTAGCCCGGAGGCCGCCACGTGGCCCTAAGGTCGAGTTGAAATGGCGTTTAAAATTTTTGTTGGGGCTCGGCCGGATTTGAACACAGGACCGGGCAGTTTTTAACCACGCGTTTTAACCAACAGGCCACACATTTGATTCGTGTTATATGGCGGCACGAAATTGTTTTTGTTGTGTGTGGAAGGTTTGGGCGGGGCCCGAAGGGGGCCAGCCCCGAAGGGCCAGCCCCCTTCCCATAAGACCATCAGCGCGGAACCTTATCCCAAGTTTATCGGCGCGCAAATGTTCGGGCGGTTCAAAACTTTGGTTAACATATGTTATGGTGTTGTTTTAATTAAAACATTTATAATCGTTTGTTACCGCCGCCGATATATGTGAACGCGGTTTCATTTAACCGTAAAATTTATTGCCAAGTTTAACCGTGCGGCTTTTATGGCGGTTCCGCCCAGTTTTGGCGCCACCTCCCCATGTGGCGGCCTTATCTGCAGTTGCTCCACATTTAGTGGAGGTTGTTTTAGGTGAAACTGGCAGTTCAGTAAATGGGGCATAACTTCTGCTAGGAGAGGTCTTTGAAGACGAATTTTTTTTTGATTTTGGGTCTCTTCGACCTTCTGAAGCCATTGGCATAGGTTTCACAGCCATCTGAGGCCGTTTTCAGGTGATTTTGCTTCGTGGAAGTTCCAGGAGCCACTAGGGCCAAATCAGTTTGGGAGCTGCATTGGGAATTTTGCAGCCAGTGAATGTGGAACGAAGGTCATTCCTGAAGTTTTTCAGCATTCTAAATCCATTTCTACAGCTCGTTTTTCCTTTTGAGGAATTCTTCTCACTGTTTAGCTTCAGGGAAGCTTTCAGGGCCACCAGGGCCATTTCAGTGCTGGAGCTGTTTGGGGGCTATGTTCATCCATTTTTGGTGATTCAAAAGCCTATTTCTGCTATTTTCAACCTTCTGAGTCTAATGGAAGATTTTTCAGAACCAATTGAGGTCATCGTCACCTCGAAATTCTCCATGTAAGTCTAAAGGGCCACCAGGGCCAATTGGGGAAAAGTACTGTATCAGGTACAATTTCACTGTTTTAGTGTTTGGGAAAGAGCATGTTTAGCTAATTCCTATCTTTTGATTCTGTATTTACAGTCAGATCTGTATTTCGAGACACTCATATTCTTGTATTAGCCTTTGTAGCATTTTTAATACAAGAGGACAAGCCTTGTTTGAGAGGCTTGGTCCAGCAGATGTAGCCCAGAGGAGGGGGTGAACTGCTTAATCATTTTGATGTATTTATTTGCTGAATATGATATGCTAAACAAAACTGATATAAAGTGTTAAACAACAAATATACATAACTTGCATACACACCTAATCACCTACTCAGCTACATAAAGTTATTTGTCTTATTCCGCAAGACATCAAACTTCAAGTATGTGTATGTCAAAGACTTCTAAGTGTTTACATATTATTTCCTTAGGCAGAGTCTGTAGAGGGCCAGGTAGCCTCCAGATTCATCCTTTCCTAGAAAGGTGAAACATCCGGTGAATGCCCCTACAGTCCATCTCTGTATAGGAAATAGTTTTTTCTCACATTTTCAGAGGTCAATTGGAGTGTATAGCTCAATTTGAAATCTTGGGAAATGGATACCTTGCACCCTTAAACAAGTACATTCCATTTTTAGATCAGATGGTATCAGAGCAAAGGTTTGCTTGACTGACATCACTAGCTTGATTATGTAGCTTGAAAGGTGTCTTAAGCAATGTTGAAGATTGACTGCTTTATTATTCTGCAAACTATTTGTTGTTTGAGTTTGCTGAAGCTCTTTTGTTCATTTTTATAATGACAAATTCCATAAGTGGATCTATGGAGTCCATTATTGATGTGGAAAGGGAAGTTTCACATGAGGAAAATTTGCAGCAGCAAAAGTCGCCATGGAATTGGCTTGGTGAGAAGTGGATGGACTTCTTATTGCAGTAAGTCATTACTTGTTTTGTACATGCAAATTTCAGATTGGTATGCATGTATTTCAGTTGAAAAGTTGATGCAAGATTGCATGTAAAAGCAGTTTCAGTTGAAAGAATTTCTTTGTTGTTGCAAAATTTCGCCATGGAGGTGTAAAAGATGAGTATGATACTCACTTATGTTGCAGCAATGTATTTTGGTTCAGCTCTTGATCATCCACATGTTTTTGGGATGATGTACTTGTGGGTATTTGGAAAGAAGAGTTGAAGTTGCACATGTACATAGAGGTTGTATGTGTAATTAGTGAACTGTATATAGTTCATTGTACATGATACATACACATATGTTTGTCAAGATGTATCTTGTTGTTTATCGACTTGTGTCGGTTGTGTGCACACTTCTTACAGAGTTTGTGTGTCATTTGTATAGCACATTTAATTGTCAACAGGTTGTTGATGTCGTATGTTGCACAAGATGCTTTTTGGTGTCGTTTGGTGCAGAGAACGAAGTGTCAGTTTAAAGTAGTGAAAGATTCCATGAGTTGGAAAGGCATGCAAGCAAAGAGGGAACAAAGTTCAGCAATTGTCATTGCTGGTTTCAGTATGGCAGATTGGTATGGCAAGAAAACTTGGTCGGGATTCGGCACAAGTACATGGCTCATTCAGCAAAATTCGCCATGTGAACAGTTGGCAATTCAGGGAAATTTTTGAAGGCTGAAGAGAAGAGGATGTTGTTATTCTCTCATTTGCTGTACTACAGTTCAGCTCAGCATTTCAGTGAGCTTTTGGGGACCAAAAGCTTCTCATTTGGGAGGTGTGATCAGGAGCTCAGGACCAAGTGTCGTAAAATGGTCAAAAATGAAGGTGCTCAGAACTGGTTTGAACCTGAACGACCGGATAGAGCTCGTCTTCCTGATTCCGGTGTCGTGAACGGTTCGAAAAATGGTCTCCGTATGCAAAAGTTATTCAAGTTCAAAGTTTTCTCAATTTCCATTAAAAAATGGCAAATTTGACTTTGGGAAAATTTTATTAAAAAAAGAATATTCCACAGAATATTCTGGGAATATTCCGTGGAATATTCCGCAGAATATTCTGGGGAATATTCCCTTGGCGACCAATCAAAAGGCGCCACGTGGCTAGCCTGGAAGCCGCCACGTGGCCCTAAGGTCGAGTTGAAATGGCGTTTAAAATTGCTGTTGGGGCTCGGCCGGATTTGAACACAGGACCGGGCAGTTTTTAACCACGCGTTTTAACCAACAGGCCACACATTTGATTCGTGTTATATGGCGGCACGAAATTGTTTTTGTTGTGTGTGGAAGGTTTGGGCGGGGCCCGAAGGGGGCCAGCCCCGAAGGGCCAGCCCCCTTCCCATAAGACCATCAGCGCGGAACCTTATCCCAAGTTTATCGGCGCGCAAATGTTCGGGCGGTTCAAAAATTTGGTTAACATATGTTATGGTGTTGTTTTAATTAAAACATTTATAACCGTTTGTTACCACCGCCGATATATGTGAACGCGGTTTCATTTAACCGTAAAATTTATTGCCAAGTTTAACCGCGCGCCTTTTATGGCAGTTCCACCCAGTTTTGGCGCCACCTCCCCATGTGGCGGCCTTATCTGCAGTTGCTCCACATTTAGTGGAGGTTGTTTTAGGTGAAACTGGCAGTTCAGTAAATGGGGCATAACTTCTGCTAGGAGAGGTCTTTGAAGACGAATTTTTTTTTGATTTTGGGTCTCTTCGACCTTCTGAAGCCATTGGCACAGGTTTCACAGCCATATGAGGCCGTTTGCAGGTGATTTTTCTTCGTGGAAGTTCCAGGAGCCACCAGGGCCAAATCAGTTTGGGAGCTGCATTGGGAATTGTGCAGCCAGTGAATGTGGAACGAAGGTCATTCCTGAAGTTTTTCAGCATTCTGAATCCATTTCTACAGCTCATTTTTCCTTTTGAGGAATTCTTCTCACTGTTTAGCTTCAGGGAAGCTTTCAGGGCCACTAGGGCCATTTCAGTGTTGGAGCTGTTTGGGGACTATGTTCTTCCATTTTTGGTGATTCAAAAGCCTGTTTCTGATATTTTCGACCTTCTGAGTTGAATGGCAGAGGTTTCAGAACCAATTGAGGTCATCTTCACCTCGAAATTCTCCCTGCAAGTCTAAAGGGCCACCAAGGACAATTGGGGAAAAGTACTGTAGCAGGTACAAATTTCACTGTTTAGTGTTTGGGAAAGAGCATGTTCAGCTAATTCCTATCTTATGATTCTGTATTTACAGTCAGATCTGTCTTTCGAGAAATTCTTATTCTTGTATTAGCCTTTGTAGCATTTTTAATACAAGAGGACAAGCCTAGTTTGAGAGGCTTGGTCCAGCAAATGTAGCCC
Source organism: Pinus albicaulis (assembly GCA_034641835.2). Classification (NCBI taxonomy): domain Eukaryota; kingdom Viridiplantae; phylum Streptophyta; class Pinopsida; order Pinales; family Pinaceae; genus Pinus; species Pinus albicaulis. The sequence continues at coordinate 525,083,963 of CM076574.1, read as the reverse complement.
AGAGAAGGGGGTGAACTGCTTATCATTTTGATGTCTTTATTTGCTGAAGATGATATGCTAAACAAAACTGATATAAATTGTTAAACAGCAAATATACATAACTTTCATATACACATAATCACCTACTCAGCTGCAGAAAGTTATTTGTCTTATTCCGCAAGACATCAAATTTCAAGTATGTGAATGTCAAAGACTTCTAAGTGTTTACATATTATTTCCTTAGGCAGAGTCTGTAGAGGGCCAGGTAGCCTCCGGATTCATCCTTCCTAGAAAGGTGAAACATCTGGTGAATGCCCCTACAGTCCATCTCTGTATAGGAAATAGTTTGTTCTCACATTTTCAGAGGTCACTTGGAGTGTATAGCTCAATTTGAAATTATGGGAAATGGATACCTTGCACCCTCAAACAAGTACATTCCATTTTCAGATCAGATGGTATCAGAGCGAGGTTGCAAAGTTGGTTTGCTTGACTGACATCACTAGCTTGATTATGTAGCTTGAAAGGTGTCTTAAGCAGTGTTGAAGATTGACTGCTTTATTATTCTGCAAACTACTTGTTGTTTGAGTTTGTTGAAGCTCTTTTGTTCATTTTTATAATGACAACTTCCATAAGTGGATCTATGGAGTCCATTATTGATGTGGAAAGGGAAGTTTCACATGAGGAAAATTTGCAGCAGCAAAAGTCGCCATGGAATTGGCTTGGTGAGAAGTGGATGGACTTCTTATTGCAGTAAGTCATTACTCGTTTTGTACATGCAAATTTAAGATTGGTATGCATGTATTTCAGTTGAAAAGTTGATGCAAGATTGCATGTAAAAGCAGTTTCAGTTGAAAGAATTTCTTTGTTGTTGCAAAATTTCGCCATGGAGGTGTAAAAGATGAGTATGATACTCACTTATGTTGCAGCAATATCTTTTGGTTCAGCTCTTGTTCACCCACATGTTTGGGATGATGTACTTGTGGGTATTTGGAAAGAAGAGTTGAAGTTGCACATGTACATAGAGGTTGTATGTGTAATTAGCGAACTGTATATAGTTCATTGTACATGATACATACACATATGTTTGTCAAGATGTATCTTGTTGTTATCGACTTGTGTCGGTTGTGTGCACACTTGTTCAGATTTTGTGTGTCATTGGTATAGCACATCTCATTGTCAACTGGTTGTTGATGTCATATGTTGCACAAGATGCTTTTGGTGTCGTTTGGTGCAGAGAACGAAGTGTCAGTGCAAAGCAGTGCAAGATTCCATGAGTTGGAAAGGCATGCAAGAAAAGAGGGCACAAAGTTCAGCAAGTGTCATTGCTGGTTTCAGTATGAAAATTGGTATGGCAAGAAAACTTGGTCGGGATTCGGCACAAGTACATGGCTCATTCAGCAAAATTCGCCATGTGAACAGTTGGCAATTCAGGGAAATTTTTGAAGGCTGAAGAGAAGAGGATGCTGTTATTCTCTCATTTTCTGTTCTACAGTCCAGATCAGAGATTCAGTAAGCTTTTGGGGACCAAAAGCCTTCTCATTTGGGAGGTGTGATCAGGAGCTCAGGACCAAGTGTCGTAAAATGGTCAAAAATGAAGGTGCTCAGAACTGGTTTGAACCTGAACGACCGGATAGAGCTCGTCTTCCTAATTCCGGCGCCGCAAACGGTTTGAAAAATGGTCTCCGTATGAAGAAGTTATTCAAGTTCAAAGTTTTCTCAATTTCCATTAAAAAATGGCAAATTTGACTTTGGGAAAATTTTATTAAAAAAAGAATATTCCACAGAATATTCTGGGAATATTCCGTGGAATATTCCGCAGAATATTCTGGGGAATATTCCCTTGGCGACCAATCAAAAGGCGCCACGTGGCTAGCCTGGAGGCCGCCACGTGGCCCTAAGGTCGAGTTGAAATGGCGTTTAAAATTTCTGTTGGGGCTCGGCCGGATTTGAACACAGGACCGGGCAGTTTTTAACCACGCGTTTTAACCAACAGGCCACACATTTGATTCATGTTATATGGCGGCACGAAATTTTTTTTGTTGTGTGTGGAAGGTTTGGGCGGGGCCCGAAGGGGGCCAGCCCCGAAGGGCCAGCCCCCTTCCCATAAGACCATCAGCGCGGAACCTTATCCCAAGTTTATCGGCGCGCAAATGTTCGGGCGGTTCAAAACTTTGGTTAACATATGTTATGGTGTTGTTTTAATTAAAACATTTATAACCGTTTGTTACCACCGCCGATATATGTGAACGCGGTTTCATTTAACCGTAAAATTTTTTGCCAAGTTTAACCGCGCGCCTTTTATGGCAGTTCCGCCCAGTTTTGGCGCCACCTCCCCATGTGGCGGCCTTATCTGCAGTTGCTCCACATTTAGTGGAGGTTGTTTTAGGTGAAACTGGCAGTTCAGTAAATGGGGCATAACTTCTGCTAGGAGAGGTCTTTGAAGACGAATTGTTTTTTGATTTTGGGTCTCTTCGACCTTCTGAAGCCATTGGCATAGGTTTCACAGCCATCTGATGCCGTTTGTAGGTGATTTTGCTTCGTGGAAGTTCCAGGAGCCACTAGGGCCAAATCAGTTTGGGAGCTGCATTGGGAATTTTGCAACTAGTGAATGTGGAATGAAGGTCATTCCTGAAGTTTTTCAGCATTCTGAATCCATTTCTACAGCTCGTTTTTCCTTTTGAGGAATTCTTCTCCTTTATTTAACTCCAGGTAGCTTTAGAACCAACAAGGCCATTTCGGTGTTAGGTGGTATGGAGACTATGTTCTTCCATTGTGGTGATTAAGCACCATTTAAGTATTTTGCGACCTTCGAGTTGAATAGGAAGTTTGAGAACCAATTGAGGTCATCTTCTATAAAATTACTCACAGAGTCTAAAGGGCCACGAGGGCCAATTGGGGAAAAGTACTGTATCAGGTACAATTTCACTGTTTAGTGTTTGGGAAAGAGCATGTTTAGCTAATTCCTATCTTCTGATTCTGTATTTACAGTCAGATCTGTCTTTTGAGACACTCATATTCATGTATTAGCCTTTGTGGCATTTTTAATACAAGAGGACAAGCCTAGTTTGAGAGGCTTGGTCCAGCAGATGTAGCCCAGAGGGGGGGTGAACTGCTTTATCATTTTGATGTCTTTATTTGCTGAAGATGATATGCTAAAAAAAACTGATATAAAGTGTTAAACAAAAAATATACATAACTTGCATACACACATAATCACCTACTCAGCTGCAGAAAGTTATTTGTCTTATTCCGCAAGACTTCAAACTTCAAGTATGTGTATGTCAAAGACTGGTGTTTACATATTGTTCCTTGAGCGAGGTACGCAGAGGAGCTGAATCGCCTCACAGTTCATCACTCAAAAGGTGAAACATCCGGTGAATGCCCCTACAGTCCATCTCTGTATAGGAAATAGTTTGTTCTCACATTTTCAGAGGTCAATTGGAGTGTATAGCTCAATTTGAAATTTTGGGAAATGGATACCTTGCACCCTTAAACAAGTACATTCCATTTTCAGATCAGGTATTGGGCAAGGAGGCTTCCCAGAACCAATGACTGGAATCATGAGATTCCAAGTATCTTTTGGCCTCATGAGAATTATATTATTGCAACCCAAGATTAGCAGCTCCAAATTTATCATAAATGGAGGGAGAGACAACTTATGTTGAACAATCGTACCTCTCATTTTCAGCCATGCAACCCCTACACATTGCATAAGCAGGCGATTGGTAACTGTTTCTATGAGCTACCAAGGATGGCTCACTTTGTTTGGATGATAGCATGGAGATTGGAGTTTCTCATTGGGGATGAAGCACCCCACATTTATCATCTCTCATGCATTAAGGAGGCCAATGGACACTATATAACTCTTTCCATATATCTCCCACTTATTCATGATGAAAGTTATTTGGTTTGTTCACTAAAGGAAAACTTGTATTCTTGGGAGGAGACATATCCATTGGAGATTTTGCAGTGTCCTTGTAGTTTCTTGAGGACAAGAAACATTTTGGAGGGGAGGACTATAATATTCCTAAATTAGCCCACAGCTAATGGGAATATTAAATTTTTTTTTTCACATTGATAGGTGAATAAGTGGGTGGGGAGACCCATAAGACTCTTTATTGTGAATAAAACCACTTCTCATGTGAAATAGGATCATATTTTCAGCTGAATAAATCACCCTAAGGTGTGAATAGGGGCTAAAACATGTTGACTAGGTCAACCTTGACCAAATCTATAGTGTTGTCATGGAGGAGTGGCCATCAATGAGGCACAACACAGTTTTAGATGGAGATGCCTTGTGTGAAAGAAGTGGTTTCATTGGAGGTGGTTTAGTGTTTGCAAGATTTTGTCTTATAAAAGGAAGGGGATGGCAGCATTAGAAGGTTGTTGATGATATTATATTTCTGAATATATTGTCTATTTAGACATATATCTTTCTCTGGCTTTTTAGTTGGGAATGAATGTTGCTTAGCATTGGGTGTTCCTAGTCAGGAATCCCACCTCTTTCCTTGAGAGGCCTCTCGGGAGAGGTTTCATTGTATTGTCCACTATTTGTCTGAAGGCCAAGCTTCTTCTTTCAACTACAATGAAGATCCTGTTGAGGGTTTGGTTGTCTTGCAAGCTGCAGCGAGTGGAGGCTAGATCTTTTTAGATTTAGAACATTTCAGTGCTCCTTTTCAGTGGAGGAGACTTCTACTTCATTTGGAAGAGAGTATTAGATGACTTGGGCTTCATTTTATAATCTTGGCATGTGGCTAACCACATTTTGACCCATATAGCGCAGTTTTACTTCCAGATTTGCGTTATTCCTGTAGGTGCAGTTGCAGGGTGTTTTGGCACACCATTTGGAGAGTTGGTTTTCAAGTGTTGGGTATCTGCCCTTCACTTTAGATATTTCTTAGAGGTGATCACTATTGTTCATATCAGATCAGATCCACTTTCCAGATCTAAAGTTTTCTGTATATCTATAGACTTAGAACTCAGATCTACAAGTTTATGATGTTTTGCTCAAAACCCCAAGGGGAATCTGAAGAGGAGCCTATATAGTGTATGGACCTGTTATAAATCTAACTTTTCATGCACTTATTTTCTCTAGATCTAAAGTGTAATCTAAAACTATTGCAGACCAATAAAATAACATTGTAAGGCTTTTTCCAATCTTAATATATGGTTGCAACACCTCATTTTGAGGATTTTCTTCTATTGGAGACTTATATTTCCTGTTATACATCTTATGGGCCATCTTGTACATCTATTTTGATGTTGTAAATACAAATGAAAGGTCTCCATATTGGCGTCCTACTTTTTCTATGATAATCTGCGTTATTTTCCTGATTTTTTGCATTGTATTGCTCCATTCCCCATTTGGGAATATTACACCTATAACATTCTCTCTAACTAAAGATGAAATTCCAAATTGAAAATAGCAACTGTACAAACTGATAATGAAACTGAGAATTGAAAACCAAACTTGCTCAATCCTATGAGCTTATTTTTGTACATGGAAACCTACTCTAACCATTGTAAATCAAATGTTGGATTCAAACAGCATGAAAATTCCAATATAACCAGTCAATTAGATGGATATTCAGCAAAATTTTACTCATACTTTCTTTAAAAAGAAAGATAAACCTGAAAGATAGAAAATCAAACTTCCATTTGAAAAGACCCCCATGATCCCAAACTATTGTGAAAAGAACTTTTCTTGATGGGTGTAAATTACTGGCGAGAGGATCTTCAAAATCATGAAATGTAAGCTCATTTTGAAGACCAACAGTAAAAGAAACATATTCTTCATTTACAACTGCAATCTATCCATGTATCATACCTTGATTTGTAACATTGCTTTCACGACAGGACTTTGAATGTTCCTAAAAATCTTAAATAGGAGAATACATAGCATTATGCACAAACATATATTTTTGATCATTTAAATCTGCAACAAGACATTCTAGTACTACAACTTGTAGATCAAAAATTTGTTGATTATTTTCTATTAGTGATTCTTCATGACAACCTTCAAGCATATTCAAGGAATCAACCTCCTCCTCAGGATGAAAAGAAACATGTTTCACATAATCTTTTCCTTGTTCCTTGTCATTTTCATGTTCCTCAACATTCAAAGTTTCAGAAAATGAACAAAGTGAAGAGCCTTGTAACTGACCATCTTTAAATTCCTCTTTATCATCTAAAGATTGGGAAAGATGCTGCAAATTTTCACAGATTTCATGGGATATAAGTTGGTTGTCAAATTTCTGATCTATTTTATCTAAGAAAAGAAAATACATTTTCTTGTTGAAAAATTTCTTGATCATCATAACATCTAGCTTGTGAATAAAATGTATAAAGTTCCTCTAATATCTCCTCATCATCCATCCATTCTACTTAATCATGAATTATTTTCATATATTGAATGAAACCTTTCCAAATATTGCAATAGTCTTGGAAAAGTGATGATAAAGAATGTGAGTTCCCATAATTTTCAAAAAATATTTTGTGGAAATATTTAAGAGAACACAATATTCCTGATTTCAACCCTTCATACCATACTCTAGCTTTGTCTTCTATGGTAACCATAAACATCTTCATGAGAAAATCTTTAGGAAACTCAACCCTTGTTCTACACATAGGCATGTGGAATCTAACCAAATGTAGAACAAAATTATCCTTCTTTTCATCTTTGAAAATGGGAAGATGGGTTGACCAATAAACATGAGGCATACGATTTGGAAAACCATAGATGTGAGACAGATCCATAGGAGCATACCTGGGATTTATCCTTGTGGTAGAACTCATCTTGGAACTTCATCAAGCTATTGATCTTCAAGTAGTGGAGTCACCATGAAGCTTTAAATTTCTATATTCTTTAAGCATGGAGTCGCCAAGGTAGAAGTATAGCCTTCGAATTTTCTGGTCTCCTACTACTGTCAAGAGCTCAATTCCTTTGACAAGAATCACCCAGGATGATATGACTTTCAGTCTCCTAGTAGACACACAAAAATCTTATCACCAAACTGAGGCTGATTGGACTGCTCAACTGTCAATTCAGTGTAACTGTTTCAAACCACATAGGGTTGGAAGTTAGCCCTTCCAATTAGAGAGAGGGTTGGAAATACTGAGAGGGGGGGTGAATCAATATTCCTTTCAATTAGAGGATTAGTTAATCTTTAATTATTATCAGTGTTTGTACAATGATAGCAGTAAACAAGAGGAACAAAAATGCACACATTTTTTAAGGTGGAAACCAACTCCGGGACAAAAAACACCTAATGCTTCTGTAATAATTCTTTAATATTCAACTCCAATTGAAAATAAAGCTCCAACTTCCTAGAATCTAGAAAAGCATTATTCTCCAGCTCCCACTGGATGGACACTCCAACACCCAAGATTCTTTAGTAGTCAACTGAACGGATGCCCCAACACCCAATGAGCTACAACTCACCCTAGCACCACCCTACCACCCTGTAGAAGAATAAAAGAAGAATGGACTCTCGTACCAAGGCAAATGGTCAACTTTACAATGATATAGAATGAAGTAGTAGAAGAAGATACACTAGACCATAACCCCAACTTTGACACAACCACCTAATGATGATATTAGACCTCCCGACACTACCTCTTCAACTCTTGGCAGATAGATACTTGAAATTTTTTTACAATAATGTATTTACAATGACTTATTTACAATGATACCTTTACAATGAATGTATGTAGTGCTACCCACTTGAAGATTTCATGTGATGAAATTCTTGCTGTTGTTCTGCACCTTGGTTGCTGCTCTTATCATGCTACCCTATGCTGCACCTTTCTTTGCTTTGCTTCCCTAGAAAGTCTCGTCCTATATAGCCTTTGACAACACATGATCTAGCTTTTTCTTGCCTTCTAGGAGCTCGATATTGAATTTGGTGTATCTCTGTTATTTCAGATCCCCAATATGTCATTTTTGGTCATGTAGTAGTCCTATAAGTTTTCTTTCCAATGCCACAGTTCTGACCCAATTTGGATTCTTCAAGAGAGATTTATGCCCAATCTCTCACAATGCCCTAATTATGGACTGTTTCGGTAGAGCGAACTTGTACGACATTTCAGATGTTATTGTTTCTTCATTCAGATCTAAAATTGATAGAGAGAAAACTATAGTATGTGTACTATTTGCCACTTTATATAATTCCAATCTGATACTCAGAGAGAGAGTTATGACGAATTTCCCAAGGTCACTTCTTTGCGATGAATTTCAGGAGCCTGAAAAAACACTGACTTCCACAGATCATATCTCCGAAAATATTGAGCACCTTCATCTAAAATTTTCACAGCAGCTTCCTGTTGTAACTAGCAACAACCCCCCTTTTTATTTAACATTAGTAATAATACTAAATAAATGGGGAACCTTAGTTAAAAAATCCAAAAAAATCAATTAGGATTTGTTTTCCTTTTCAAATAAAACTTTCTATCATAAACTTAGAGAAATCCCTTAGAAGGAACCTTAAGAAACACTTAAGTTTATGATAGATTACAATAAAATTGTTCTTTAAACAAAATAGCGCATCCATCGCAAAATAATATATATCTTTTATAAAAATGAAAATGCGATTTTGCAATTTTGCGATAATGCGATCCCAAAAAACCTATACAATAAACATATTGGTCGCAAATCGCATAGCGCAGAAAACAGAAATGTTAAATGCATACCTTTTGCACTATTTACAATTTTGCGCTTTTGCAAGAGTTGCGATGTGTGCTTTTGCGCTATTGCGCAATTTGCACGTTTGCGCTATTGCGCAATTTGCATGTTTGCGCTATTTACAAAATTGTGATGGTTTCATTTTGCGATATCGCGACATTGCGATATTGCGCAACAAATCGCAGATCGCAATGTCGCAGATTCATAAAAGCGCGTTGTTCAAAGAAATCTCCCATATATCAATATCTGTTATGCACTTTAATGATTGGATTAAATGAATGGATTGACAATTAATGGAAAATGAGATTTTTTTTTGATTGGAAGTCATTTCACGTTAAAATAATATATTTCATCCGCCTTCACATTTAAAACAATCTCATCACATTTCTATGCCATTACTGTCATTTAACTCGTAAAACGCAGGCACGAAGGAGCAAACGTCTATATAAAGCTTTCACAGAACATTATGGGTAAGAAGGAGAAGAGATCGAATTCTGAAAAAAGAGAAATGGCTTCACTGTATGCAGACACCGCTTGCAATAAGGATGCCGATATAACCACATGGGAAGGAATGTATAATTTGCTGGAAGAAGAAAATCCTGTGGTATTGAAAGTTGCGGCTACAACAGGTTCCAGTAATATGTCTGAGGCAACTCTCAAAGAACTGGCTTGTTCATTTCTGCATAGGATAGTGGCAAGGCCAAGGATTCTCCCATATAAAGACATGGTGAAATGGGTGCTAGACAGCACAGATATTTCAGACAGGCAATTTAGAACTCCATCTCAAGAGCTAATCGGGTCATTCACCACTGAAGATGTGAGGCTGATGTATAAGTTGCCGAAACCTCAGGCGACTTATAATAAGCAATTCATGGAAGATTTTGCCAGAGAACATGCAAATTTGTCAGAATGCACACAGGAGTGGACCAAAAGAGATGAACCATTGAAGAAAAACAAACATGGATGGACAGTACCAAAAAAGAATGTTTTAGACGCTGTTCACAAAGTTCAATATCCAAGTGGGCAATTTGACACAGTTTCTACCACAAGATAAGGTATGTGAGTTTGCCAAATTATCCCCTATAGAGCTTTTAGAAGTTATTGAAAAAACTGTTGGAGATCAGGAGCTCTTAGGGAAACATAAAGCTCTTATTTAGAAAATTCGGGATTTGAAGAGACTGGAAATAACTGTAAAGCAAAATGAAGAAACATTGACCAAATTCAAGGCACTTAATGCTGAGCAAGAAAAATATGTAGAGCGTGTTCGGCAAAGAGAAAAATCACTGCGAAAGATCGAATCTATAAAGAAGAAACTACCTTAGCTGAGATATGATATAAAAAATAAGTAAAAGGAGAAAATGGCAAAGCAAAATTGAGATGAAATTGTGAAATTAATAACAGAGCAAAAAGCTCCAATAGAGAAGATTGCGCCTACACTTGCCGACTCTGTCTTTTCAGGACAGCTGAATTCTAAAGTCGATCAACCACATCTTCTCAAAACTATGCTAGATGCCTGCAAGTTTAAAGATCAAGTTCATAGATAGTTATATTTAGTTTTAATTTTACTGTATTTTAGCCTAGGAAAAGGACGGTCATTAAACCGAATCCTTAATTTTTGTAATAGACTATTTTTAGATTTAGCTAAGTAGTATTTAAACCCTTCTCATGCATTTAGAGAAGGGTCCTGGATCTTAATAGTTTTTGACTTGGAGATTACATTTTTGTACTCCACTGTCTTATATATTTTTTAAAAGGATCACATCTGGTGATTTTTATGTGGAATTATCTTTGAAGTGTTGCATTTCTGTACCTTGGAATTTGATTTTTGCATCAGAGTTACTGGATTAGAGTATCAGATTTCATTTGAAAGTCTTCAAGATGAATAAGGTATTTCTATCTGTTCACTGTTGATTTCTTTTGTCTTATGATATTCGCTTTAAAAATTTGCTATCATTTATATATATTTGGTTTTCACAACGTTTCTTTTTATATATCATTTCTGAGTATAATTGAAACGTTATCTTTCGTTAAGTATATATAGATGGTATACAATGATGAATGCAATATGCTAATACAACTCTGTTTAATTTATTAAACAGAGTTATCTTTATTTGTTTCTTCACATTTCAATTTAAATGATAATACATTTTTATGGTTATTGTTAAATTGGAACAATTTTAAGTTGTATTCACATATAATTACCCGGGTTAGTGTTAGAATTTCTTTATCAGTATTTAGTTTAAATTTGATAGTTTTAATTCAGTCAATTTAGTCCCATTTCCACTCATCCAAATCAACCCATCACCAACCCATTTAGTTATAGGGAAATTGGTCCTTTAAATCCAGTTGGAGCCACCATACCAAACGAAAAAGGAGCTGTCCTAAGGTCCCGACCGGGTGGTTTTTCCCAATGTTTGAAGCAGAGATTTTCTAGGCTTCAACATTTTTGGCGCTAGAAGGAGGGCATGAGCTATGAATGGCAAGTAAATCTTTACCCACAAGCCATTTTGAGAGCAAAACACCCTCATCAACTTCTTCAATTTCTTCTGAAATACAAAATCCTATAGAAGAAATTGCGAAGAATATTCATACACCCACTACCAAAATCTCAAAACATTCAGACAATCAAAATCCCGAGTCTCCTGAAGTTCAAGATTTAATTCATAAATTGAAAGGATTCTCATTATCTCTAGAAGAGTTTGAAATATCTGAAGGTAGTGTAACTTCAAAATTTATTTCTTCGAAACCTCTTACTAGGCTTCAAAGTGAAAAACTTGGTATTTCTCCGAAAGAATTCCCTTTACCTAGTAGAGTCAAGACAAGAAAAACTCAATCGGAATCAGTAAGTGATATAAGTTCAACATCTAATATTCAAATACATGTTTCCGAAATCCCTTCTCAACAAAGTACAGTTGTTTCCACATCATCTCCTCAATCATCATCTCCACAAATATCATCCGCTCGATCATCATCAATCTCAACATCATCTATTCCAACCATTTCTATTCAAACACCACCAGTTTCTACTATTCCTCCAATAGTCGTTCCAATAATGGCACAGAGACCATGGTCTACTCCAGGAGCAGTCAACATGGCTGCACCTTTACATGATTTACCAGACAATCCTGGAAAATGGCTTCCAAAATTTAGTCCAGATCTTAACATTCAAGTTGAAGAACATATCAATAACTTTATGCTGGCTATTAATTTGAATGGAGTCACACATGAAGATGTTGTAGTTAGACTATTCCCTTATACTCTTCAAGGAGTAGCAGGATCATGGTACTTTTCATTACCATCAGGATCCATAACAAGTTGGGCCATTTTTGCAGATCATTTTTTAACCAAATTTGGAGATGACAGATCAATAGCTACTTTAATCAACGATCTCTCAAATTTGAAAGCAGAACCCAAGGAACCCATTAAAGAATTCAACGCTAGATTCAACAAACTTTTGAACAAAATTCACACAGATTCAAGGCCCAGTGAACAAGTCAGAATTGAATGGTACATAACTTCCTTACCCTCAAACATAGCAATTTTTGTAGATAGAGCTGCAAAACCTACATTAGCCGAGAATATGAAAGAGGCTATTGCAGTAGAAAAACGAATTATTTCTCTAGAAAAGAAAAATTCTATTGAGGAAATGAAATCGAAGAAAGTCAGCTTCAAATATGATTCAAAGAAAAGGCCAAAGATCCATATGACATGGAAGGTTTACAGAAAGTTCTTAAAACCATGTCAAATGAAATGGTTGAAATTAAAAAACAAGTAGCTGAAACTTCTACTAAAAAACCATTCCGAAATTTTAGAAGAAACCAAGTTGAATCTAAACCTCCTAATGCAATCTCTAATGCAGAATCAGAAGAAGAGGAAGAAGAAGAAGATACATCTCTAGTATCAGATGGGGAAGATGAGAATGAAGAAATAGCTGAATTGCATGGAATGTGGGATTTTATTCTCCCTAATTCTGATAGTGAGATAGAATAAGAAGCTATGCCTGTAAGTACTAGGAGTAAATCTATATCGGAACCAGTGCAAACAGTTCCTAAAAAGAAAATTACAACTCCAAGTACCAAAGACAAATCCCCTGTAAAGAAAACTTCTCCATTACCTACTCAAAATCAGCCATCTTCTTCTAATCCTCCCACATCAACAACAAAGACTTTAGTGGTGTCAGATCCTATGGAGTATAACATTGTTGAAGACATGAAAAATATTAAAGCCAACATTTCCTTACATGAACTCAGCAAACTAAAACACCAGCAGAAGTTGCTATTGAAAGAATTAAATGCTACACCAATCGCTCCTTTACCAAGTGGTGTAGTTGCAAAAGCAGCTAAAGGAACTGGTAAGCCACCAGACAAAGTAGATGCTACTGATACTGTGCTCATTGGAGAAAGATCAAATTCTCAGACTCCTCCTTTTCTTTTGACTTATGAAATGTATAATAAAAATCTGCATAATTGTTTAATCGATTCTGGAGCATCCTCTAATATAATGCCTACTTCTGTTTGTGCCAAATTGAATATTGAACCACAGAAATCGGCAGTTCATATTGTTCAATTGGATCGCTCTAAAGTTCAAGTTGTAGGAGAAATCAATTTAGTTACTATCAGATTAGCTTCTGATCCTAGGATTGTCCAAAGAATTGATATTTTGATTGCAGATATTCCTGAATTCTATGGATTAATCTTAAGCAGGGACTGGTCTGCGAAACTTAATGGTTATATCTCAACTGATTATTCACATATGTGGCTTCCCTACAAAGGGAAACCAAATCAAATCAAAGTTGAACAAGAAAAACATATGACGCACACTGTCACTGAATTTGAACAACCTAATGAGCCTGTGGCATTCAACAACAATATTCTTGGAGGTTATTCTGCTGAATCATTTCTTGGAAACTTCGAAGCACCTCAATCACCTTTTTCTATAAATACTTTTGTTTCTCAAATAGAAAATTTTTCACAATCTGATTCTTCCAGAATTGTAAATATTTCTGATGTAATTGTAGATAAGTCAATAGATAAATCTTTATTTTGGTCGTTATATTTTGATGGATCAAAGTCTAGTGATGGAGCTGGAGCAGGATGCATTTTAATTGATCCAAATGGAGAGAAAACCATGTTGTCATGTAGGCTAGAATTTGAGTGTACTAATAATACCGCAGAATATGAAGCCTTGGTTCAAGGACTTTATAAAGCTATAGGGTTAGATGTTAAATACTTGAAAGTCTTTGGTGATTCCGAAATTGTTATAAAACAAGTTAGGAATACTATTCATTGCCTTTCAGGACATCTTAAACATTATCAAACCCTAGTACAAGATCTTACCACTCAATTTTTAGCATTCAATACTTCTCCTATTCGTAGGAATCAAAATACATCAGATGACTTGTTAGCTAATGTTGCATCTAAACTCCTTCCTGCTGAAGATTGTAGTCCTGATAGGTTTTCTGTAGAATTGATTTTTCGTCCATCTGTCCCCGATAATGTCACAAATTGGAGAGTTTTCTATCATGATCAAGATATTTTAAATTTCATGACTTTAGAGAAATCATATGATGAGCAAATTATTGATGAGAATGATCATGATTTACAAATTGCTTCAAAAGGTAATGAAAATCCCATTCCAAAATCTGTTGTTAAATTAGAGGATTTATATGACATTAAAGATAGATTCAAGAAAGTCACTAATACTAAACTTCAAAGTTCCACTTTGAAGTTTGAATTAGTAAATCTTGGTTCTGATTCTAAACCTCAAAACGTTAATTTAGGACTCAATTTAACACCAGAGGAAAGGAATGCTTTCATTAAACTCTTGAACAAATATAAAAACGTTTTTTCTTGGAATTATGATGATTTAAAAATGTATGATACTTCGGTTATTCAACACACAATTCCAATGCTTCCTGATATTAAACCTGTTCAACAAAAGTTAAGGAAGGTTCATCCAAATCTCGAAGGACAAATCAAATCAGAACTTAATAAACTTTTAAAATCCAAAATCATTTTTCCTGTAAGGCACTCCAATTGGGTTTCCAATATGGTACCTATAAGGAAGAAGAATGGTGATATAAGAATCTGTGTTGATTTCAGAAATTTAAACAAGGCATGTTTAAAATACAATTTCCCATTGCCAACCATGGAACAAATACTTCAAAAGGTAGCTGGTTCTGAACTTATGTCCTTTCTTGATGGATTTTCGGGCTATAATCAAGTTTTAGTTCATCCAGATGACAGATTGAAAACAACTTTCAGAACAAAATGGGGAACTTATGCTTATCAGAAAATGCCTTTTGGTCTAATAAATGCAGGAGCAACTTTCCAAAGAGCCATGGACATAGCATATAAAGGTCTGATCGATAAATCAGTTGTTGTTTATCTTGATGATATAAAAGTATTTTCAAAAAAGAGAACCAATCATCTACATGATCTAAAGCAAATATTTGAAAGATGTAGAAGGTTTGGTATTTCCTTAAATCCAAAGAAATCTTTCTTTGCTTTGGATGAAGGAAAACTCTTAGGATTTTTTGTGTCAAAAGATGGTATATATATTGATCCAGATAGAGTGAAAGTAATTTCTGATATTTATTTACCTCATAACAAAAAATCCATGCAATCATTTCTTGGACAGATCAATTTTGTTAAAAGATTCATTCTTGATTTTTCTTTAATTGTTTTACCTATACAAAATATGATCAAGAAGAATTCAGTATTCAAATGAGGGCATAAAGAGAAAGAAGCCTTTGAGGCAATCAAACAAGCAATCATTAATGCACCAACATTGAATACCCTGGATTTTTCTAAAGATTTTACTTTGTATACTTTGGCCACCGAAACATCCTATGCAGCTGTTTTAACACAGCTCAATGATCAGAAAATTGAGGCACCAATTTCTTTCTTTAGCTCAAATCTGCAAGGATTTGAGCTTAATTATTCTGATGTTGAAAAAAAATCCTTTGCTATGTTTAAATAAATCAAACATTTCAGACCTTTTCTCTTGAAAACACATACAAAAATCATTGTCCCATTTTCTGCAGTGAGGCAATTATTAATTCAAAAAGAAGTAGGAGAAAAGAGAGCTAACTGGGTAACAGCCTTGCAAGAAAATGATGTTGATATTAAACCAGCTAATATTGTTAGAGGACAAGGTTTTTGCAGATTATTAGCAGGAGCTCATAACATACCAGAAAATCAAGATTCAAATCAAGATATTCAAGTAAGTCAGATAAGTGTTACAGATTCTGAATCTCAGTATGCTGATCTTATCTATTACTTGAAAAATTGGTATGCTCCTTCTAATCTCAGTTATAAGAATAAACGCGCTTTGAGGTTAAAGGCTATTAAATATGAGATCATTGATAATGTGTTATTCAGGAAAAATTATGATTCAATCTTATTAAGATGTCTTGAAAAGACTGAAGCTGAAAAGGTTTTGCAGGAGTTGCATGATGGACCAGCAGGAGGTCATTTTGGAGGTGATACCATAGCTCACAAAATAATTCGTGCTGGTTATTATTGGCCTACCCTTTTTAAAGATACGCATGATTACGTAAGGAAGTGCCGAATTTGTCAAACTGCAAGTGGAAGACAAAGGAAACCAACTTTTCCTTTGCAACTAGTGACTATTGAGCAACCATTCGAACAATGGGGGCTTGACGTTATTGGTGAGATAGTACCTCATTCTTCCAAATAGCACAAGTACATCCTTACTGCAACTGATTACTTTAAAAAATGGGTAGAGGCAATCCCGCTGAAGGTAGCTAATTCTGATGCAATTATTGATTTCATAGATCAATTCATCATAACCAGGTTTGGTGTACCTAACGCTCTAGTCTTTGATAATGCATCTTACTTCTCTGGAAATAGTTTAATAGAATTTGCAGTCAAAAGAGGTTTTAAATTGAAATATTCAGCAAATTATTATCCACAAGGTAATGGTTTGGTTGAATCCACTAACAAAAATCTTATCAAAATCATTAAAAGGACTGTTGATCAAAATCAAAAGAATTGGCACAAGTCTTTAATCTTTGCATTATGGGCTGATCGTATCACTGAAAAAGCTTCAATAGGAACTTCACCTTTCAATTTAGTTTATGGAAAGGAAGCTGTGATACCATCAAATTTAACTCTTCCATCATTAGCCCTAGTGCAATTTATTGAATAAAATCCTTCTTCATCCATTCAATTGAGATATGATCAAATCCTTAAACTAGAAGAAGATAGAGATAAAGCAAAAATTATTCATGAAAAACATCAACAACTTGTAAAATCTTCTTTTGATGCAAGTTCTACCGGCTCAAATTTTTTTTCAGTTGGTGATATTGTTCTGAAATGGGATAAAGCACATGAAGAAAAAGGTAAGCATACCAAATTTCAGAAAATGTGGCTTGGACCATTTCAGATCATTGAAAAGATAGGCTCAAATATATTCATACTCCAAGATCTAACAGGTAAGAGAGAATCTCTTCCTGTAAATGGACTTATCTTGAAGAAATTCTTTTCATAAGGAGGTAACCCCTTCTTAAACTGTACATATTCCTTTCTGCAGAGTTTTTGATTGTTTTTGCAAATAAAGGTTGTTAATGAGTCTCTAATTGACTGTTTACTATTTAAGAAAATTTCTTCGAAAGAATATTATAAATATTTATTTTGTGTAAATAAGAATTTTTAGAGTAATGATCACAGTTTTTGGATAGTTTAAAATAAGATGTTAAACTTTGAAAGATTATTCCAATCATTTGCATGATCTTTTGAAAACTTGAGGAGAATGTAAATCATCATAAGTTTATTGAGCAGAGAAAGGTTATCTATAAAAGTAAAGATTTTTCAAAGTTTTGGAACTCAAAAAACTCTGAAAAATTGTCATCCATTGATTCTTAAGGATAAAACTATTTCACCCCATCCATTTAAGTTGTGATTTTTTTAGAATGTAATTCTAAGAAATTATATGAAAATTTAAGAGATAAGAGGTCTCATTATGAGCCGACTTACCATGTTCATAAGGAGTAATAAAACTGACATTCCCAATACTGCATACCAAAACAGGGTAATGGCTTATAAATATAAGACAAGGGGTCTCATCACGAGCCAACTTGTTCAGTTTAATTATAACTAGTGAATGGCATTGTTATTAACTGGCTACCAAACCAGAACAATGGCTCTTAAAAATAAAATAAGTAAAAAGACAAAAACATGAGATAATAGGTCTTATGAATTTATCTTTTAAAAAGTCATAATTTTAGTTGGATGGGACAATGAATGGTTAATGGTTTAAAGGTAACCCTGTCGAGACTATGAACGTTTGCTGCCAGCAGAGGCAATACCTATGGCAATAGAGTATATTATAAAACCAAAACTTGGAGAAATCCACTTACTTCACTATTAACACTGATCAAAGCTTGAGATAACCCAAAAATGTTTTTATTCTTAAGGAATTAGAAAGAAATTGCGAATGATTTTTATTTCTTTTTCATAGTTAGATTTTATTTGAATTATCCTAAGATAGTTTTTATTATCTTTAAAAATATTTATTTACTAGAAATATAGTGTTCATTTTTTTTTCAGAGATAACTGTTTCTTTCAGTGAATCGCCAATTGTTGTGACCAGCAACAACCCCCCTTTTATTTAATATTAGTAATAATACTAAATAAATGGGGACCCTTAGTTAAAAAATCCAAAAAAATTAATTAGGATTTGTTTTCCTTTTCACATAAAACTTTCTATCATAAACTTAGAGAAATCCCTTAGAAAGAACCTTAAGAAACACTTAAGTTTATGATAGATTACAATAAAATTATTCTTTAAACAAAATAACACATCCATCGCAAAATGGTATATATCTTTTATAAAACTGAAAATGTGATTTTGCGATTTTGTGATAATGCGATCCCAAAATTCCTATACAATAAACATATTGGTCGCAGATCGCATAGCGTAGAAAACAGAAATGTTAAACGAATACCTTTTGCGCTATTTACAATTTTGCGCTTTTGCGAGATTTGCGATGTGCGCTTTTGCGCTATTTCACAATTTACGCTTTTGCGCTATTTATAAAATTGCGATGGTTTCATTTTGTGATATTGCGATATTACGACATTGCGATATTGCGATATTGCGCAGCAAATCGGAGATTGCAATGTCGTAGATTCATAAAAGCGCGTTGTTCAAAGACAATCTTCCCATATATCAATATCTGTTATGCGCTTTAATGATTGGATTAAATGAATGGATTGACAATTAATGGTAAATGAGATTTTGTTTTGATTGAAAGTCATTTCACGTTAAAATAATATATTTCATCCGCCTTCTCATTTAAAACAATCTCATCACCTTTCTCATGCCATTACTCTCATTTAACTCGTAAACCGCAGGCACGAAGGAGAAAACGTCTATACAAAGCTTTCACAGAACATTATGGGTAAGAAGGAGAAGAGCTCAAATTCTGAAAACAGAGAAATGGCTTCACTGTATGCAGACACCGCTTGCAATAAGGATGCCGGTATAACTACATGGGAAGGAATGTATAATTTGCTGGAAGAAGAAAATCCTGTGGTGTTGAAAGTTGTGGCTACAGCAGGTTCCAGTAATACGTCTGAGGCAACTCTTAAAGAACTGGCTTGCTCATTTCTGCATAGAATAGCGGCAAGGCTGAGGATTCTCCCATATACGGACATGGTGAAATGGGTGCTGGACAGCACCGATATTTCAGACAGGCAATTTAGAACTCCATCTCAAGAGCTAATCGGGTCATTCACCACGGAAGATGTGAGGCTGATGTATAAGTTGCCGAAACCTCAGGCGACTTATAATAAGCAATTCATGGAAGATTTTGCCAGAGAACATGCGAATCTGTCAGAATGCACACAGGAGTGGACCAAAAGAGATGAACCGTTGAAGAAAAACAAACATGGATGGACAGTACCAAAAAAGAATGTTTTAGACGTTGTTCACAAAGTTCAATATCCAAGTGGGCAATTTGACACAGTTTCTACCACAAGATAGGGTATGTGAGTTTGCCAAATTATCCCCTATAGAGCTTTTAGAAGTGACTGAAAAAGCTATTGGAGATCAGGAGCTCTCAGGGAAACATAAAGCTCTTATTTGAGAAAAGTCGGGAGTTGAAGAGACTCGAAATAACTGTAAAGAAAAATGAGGAAACATTGACCAAATTCAAGGCACTTAGTGCTGAGCAAGAAAAAATGAAGAGCGTGTTCAGCAAAGAGAAAAAACTACTGCGAAAGATCAGATCTATAAAGAAGAAACTACCTTAGCTGAGATATGATATAAAAAAGAAGTAAAAGGAGAAAATGGCAAAACGAAATTGAGATGAAATTGCGAAATTAATAACAGAGAAAAAAGCTCCAATAGAGAAGATTGCACCTACACTTGTCGACTCTGTCTTTTCAGGACAGTTGAATTCTGAATTCAGTCAACCACATCTTCTCAAAACTATGCTAGATGCCTGCAAGTTTAAAGATCAAGTTCATAGATAGTTAGATTTAGTTTTAATTTTACTGTATTTTAGCCTAGGAAAAGGACAGTCATTAAACCGAATCCTTAATTTTTGTAATAAGAGTATTTTTAGATTTAGCTAAGTAGTATTTAAACCCTTCTCATGCATTTAGAGAAGGGTCCTTGATCTTAATATTTTTTGACTTGGAGATTGCATTTCTGTACTCCATTGTCTTATATATTTTTTAAAAAGGATCACATCTGGTGATTTTTATGCGGAATTATCTTTGAAGTGTTGCATTTCTGTACCTTGGAATTTGATTTTGCATCAGAGTTACTGGATTAGAGTATTAGATTTCATTTGAAAGTCTTCAAGATGAATAAGGTATTTCTATCTGTTCACTGTTGATTTCTTTTGTCTTATGATATTCACTTTAAAAATTTGCTATCATTTATATATATTTGGTTTTCACAACATTTCTTTTTATATATCATTTCTGAGTATAATTGAAACGTTATCTTTCGTTAAATATATATAGATGGTATACAATGATGAATGAAATATGCTAATACAACTCTGTTTAATTTCTTAAACAGAGTTATCTTTATTTGTTTCTACACATTTCAATTTATATAATAATACATTTTTATGGTTATTGTTAAATTGGAACAATCTTAAGTTGTATTCACATATAATTACCTGGGTTAGTGTTAGAATTTCTTTATCAGTATTTAGTTTAAATTAAATAGTTTTATTTCAGTTAATTTAGTCCCATTTTCACCCATCTAAATCAACCCATCACCAACCCATTTAGTTATAAGGAAACTGGTCCTTTAAATCCAGTCGGAGCCACCATACCAAACGGAAAAGGAGCTGTCATAAGGTCCCGACCGGGTGGTTTTCCCCAATGTTTGAAGCAGAGATTTTCTAGGCTTCAACACTTCCTTAGGATTTTAGCTTCGCCTCATAAAAATTTTCAGCTTCTGAACCTTCGTATAAAAAAAGTTAGAGAGAAAATTCCATGATGACCTGTTTTAGATGGTGAAATCCCTTGCTTTAAGAGGATATGAGGATCACAATTTATATAAATGATTATGTTGAGAGGGGATTCAACAAGTGAACATGGGAGGGATTTTAGGAGCTTAAAAAATATTAATTATGACTTTTCAATGACCCATGCCACAACCCTATGGGGTTTTAGCCCACTAACTGGGGGTATAAACTTCAAACATGAATTTCTCTCAAACCGTGAAGAATTAAGTGGCGTTCCATATATCAGCAGAAACATATCGATAAGGAGAAACCATCAAAATAATTATTGACCCAAAATATATTAATTTTGTAGGTCAAAATTCCCATGCAATATTGGGTTAGCCCTTGGTGCTGCTTAGGTTGACATCAATGACAACCGCTGATCAACAATCTCCCCCTTTTGCATTGATGGAAACAAAAGTACTCCCCCTACGATCATGGCACCTCTTCCTACAACATTCTCTCCCCCTTTGACATCAATGGCAAAGGGTAACTCCCCCTGACACACAACCATCCTTTGATCCCTACATAAGGAGGATATGAGGATCACAACTTATATAAATGCTTATGTTGAGAGGGGCTTCAACAAGTGAATGTGGGAGGGATTTTAGGAGATTAAAAAATATTAGTTATGACTTTTCAATGACCCATGCCACAACCCTATGGGGTTTTAGCCCAATAACTTTGGGTATAAACTTCAAGCATGAATATCTCTCAAACCGTGAAGAATTACATGGCGTGCCATATATTAAAAAAAACATCTCGACAAGTAGAAACCATCAAAAGAATTATTGACCTAGAATATATTAATTTGGTAGGTCAAAATTCCCGTGCAATATTTGGTTAGCCACTGGTGCTGCTTGGGCTGAAATCAATGACAACTGCTGATCGACAATCTCCCCCTTTGGCATTGATGGCAACACAAGTACTCCCCCTGCGATTATGAAATCTCTTCCTACAAAATTCTCTCCCCCTTTGACATCAATCGCAAAGGGTAACTCCCCCTGACACACAACCATCCTGTGGACATGTACACACTTCCACTTCCCCTTTATATTCTGAATAAGGAAAATCTAATGAGAACTTGGGAGAGTCCCAAGCTTTTGGCAAGGATATTCCAATGCTTCATGAGTACTCTCACGTTCATCAACACTTCCTGCCCAATCTGCATCTGTAAAGGAATGAATAATGAGATTGTTATTGTTGGGATACCACAAGCCATATTATGTTGTTCCCTTTAGATATCGAAGAATTATTTTGATGGCAATAATATGTCATTCTTTTGGTGCTACTTGGAATCTTTCTACTTGTCCAACTGCTTGCATAACATCTAGTTGGGAGGTTGTTACATATAGAAAACTACCAATCATATATCTGTACAACCTTTGATCCAGATCCTTAGATGAGTTTTCTATGCTCAATTTGCAACCTGTTACCATTGGAATAAGGATGGGTTTGGAATCTTCCATTTTAAATTTCTTGAGCATTTCCTTGATGTACTTGGCTTGACATATAAATATTCCTTTCTCTTGCTGAGATATTTGAAGCCCTAAGAATTGTGTCAGCTCACTAAGTAAAGACATCTCGAAATCACTTTGCATCTTTGTAGCAAACTTCTTACTTAGTCGATCATCATTGCTACCAAATATTATATCATCCTCGTTAGCTATTATACATGCTTTAATTACTTCATCTAGAACATATATGTCATTTGGAGCTCGACTTGCTGTAGCCACAATTTCACCATACATGCCTTTGCTGATTTCACATTTTGTGGAGTTGAATAGTATTGTGTGTCCTTGATCACACATTTGTCCAACACTGAGTAGATTGTGATTCATGTTTTCAACCAATAGAACATTCTTGGCTAGAGCATCTTTGCTTCTGAGAGTGACAGTACCTGATCCTATAACCTTTGAAGATCCATAATTTCCAAAGGACACAGTTCCATCCTTCTTCTCTTTCAAAGATACAGATTTATTTCTATCTCCAGTCGTATGCATTGAGCGACCGCTATAAACATACCACACATCTTTGTTGTTTTTAGCCTTGAGAGTGAGAGCACAATTATCAGTCTTCTTCTTCTTCCATGTTCATTCATTCTGTGGTTTTGAAGATTCTTCTGGAGGATTTTCAAGTCCGCAGTCTTTGGTTATGCGTCCAAAGTTTCGACATTTGTAACATTCAATATTGTTTCTTAAATGTTCAAATCTATTGATGTTTCACTGAGCCCTAGGAGGTTCATATTTGATAGATCTCTTGGAATTGTATTCGCTCCTAAGGCACATGCAACATTCTACAGCTTTATGACCAAATTTTCCACGTGAATAACAGTAGCCATAAAAAATATGTTGGTACCTAGATGGAAATTTTCGTCGAGGAATTGTCTTCCAAGGCTCTTCTTGTGAATCTTGTCTAATTTTGTCTACATGCATGTCAGATCTCATAGGTTCATTGTATTTTTTTGTAGAAGGTCCTGCTTCTTCTTCTTTGTAACCGATGCCAGTTCTGTCGTTGTATGATCATTGATTGTTGATGAGTTCTTCCAATGCCCTTGAGTTGTTGGTATAGTTTTGGATAGTTTTTCCTTTCTTCACTTCCTCACGCAGCGAGACTACTTCGGCTTCTAATTCTTCCCTTTCTTGGTTGCTTTCTTCCAACTTCTTTTGAAGTGACTCTTCAATGCATTTGTGTTCTTCAACTTCAATTTTGAGACCTTGAACTTGTTCTTCAAGAGTATTGGAATGAATCTTCTCTTCCTTGAGATATTTTATAAGCTTGATTGCTTCCTTATAAAATTGTTCTATTGTCAATCCTTCTTCTTCGTTGTTTGATACCTCTTGTTTATTGTGCTTGGGTTTATTATGCTTGGCCATAAAAAATACTCTCTAATTGGCTTCTTATTTTCTATCATTGTCTTCATCAGATGATGAGCTATCTTCTTTAGAGAGAAAGTTCCTTTTGGATCCTTGCTTGTTGAATTTCTTAAAGCCTTTCTTTCCTTTTGAGTTTCCATCACTTCTGTTTGGACATTTTGCTGCGAAATGCCCAACCTCACCACAGCCGAAACATATCAATGGAAGCTTACCTTTGAATTTTCCCTTACCCTTTTTTAGTTTTGTCGTAAAGTAAGCATATTCTTCATCTGAAAGACCTTCTTCATCATCTCCCTTTTCTTCACACTTGCAGGTGCATGTATTTTAAATTGAAGGTTGTTTATCCTTATTGGTTTTCTTAGATGCAACGAACACAGTTTCTAGATGCAAAGTACCCTCTTCTTCATCAAGTCTCATTTCATATGCTATGAGAACTCCATATAATTCCTCTTTGCTGAGTTTGTCCAGATTTTCACTATATTCTAAGACCGATACCTTTGGGTTGAATCTCCCTGGCAACGTTCTAAGAATCTTCCGTATAATAGTCTTCTCATCAACTGGCTCTCCCAATCCTTCCAGAGTATTAGTTATTTCATCAACGCATTGGAAGTATGCAGCAATGTTACAATCTTCTTTCATTCTCAGTTGCTCAAATTTTTCTCTACAGATTTGAGGCTTTGCTTCTTTGACATTTGAGTCACCTGCATATATATTCTCAAGCTTGTCCCATACATTTTTTGTGGTTTTACAACCCAACATATTATGATAAGTAGATTCAACAAGTCCAGTGATAATAATATTATTTCCTTTTGCATCATTTACCAAATTCTTCTTACCTTGTTCATCCGCGGTTGATGTAAATCCATTTTGAACAGTGTCCCATACTTTGTAACCTTACGCCAAGAGATAGACCTCAATTATTCCTTTCCAAAGTGCATAATTATTTTCATTTAACAGAGGTGCACCATTCTTGGTATGCTCCATGACCTCCTTCCAACTGTTAAATTGTTATTCAAGGAACCAAGCTCTGATACCAATTGTTGGAAATACTGGGGGGGGGGGTGTGAATCAGTATTCCTTTCAATTAGAGCATTAGTTAATCTTAAATTATTATCAGTTTTTGTACAATGATAGCCGTAAACAAAAGGAACACAAATGCACACAATTTTTAAGGTGGAAACTCACTCTGTGACAAAAAACACCTAATGCTTTTCTAATAATTCTTTAATATTCAACTCCAATTGAAAATAAATCTCTAACTTCCTAGAATATAGAAAAGAATTCTTCTCTAACTCCCAATGGATGGACGCTCCAATTCCTGAGATTCTTCAGTAGTCAACTAAACGGATTCCCCAACACCCAATGAGCTACAACTCACCCTACCACCACCCTACCACCCTGTAGAAGAATAAAAGAAGAATGGACTCCCGTACCAGGGAAAATGGTCCACTTTACAATGATATAGAATGAAGTAGAAGAAGAAGATACACTAGACCATAACCCCAACTTTGACACAACCACCTAATGATGAGCCTAGACCTCCCAACACTTCCTCTTCAACTCTTGGCAGATAGATACTTGAACAATTTTTACAATAATTTATTTACAATGATACCTTTACAATGACTGTATGCAGTGTTGCCCACTTGAAGACTTCATGTGATGGACTTCTTACTATTGTTTTACACCTTTGTTGTTGCTCTTATCATGGTACCCTCTTTTGCACCTTTCTTTTCTTTGCTTCCCTATAAATTCTAGTCCTTTGTAGCCCTTGAAAACACATGATCTAGCTTTTTATTAACTTCTAGGAGCTCGAAATTGAATTTGGTGTATCTCTGTTATTTCAGATCCCCAATATGTGATTTTTGGTCCTGTAGTATTCTTATGAGTTTTATTTCCAATTTCATAGGTCTAACCCAATTTGGATTCTTCAAAGGAGAGTTATGCCCAATCTCTCACAATGCCCTAATTATGGACTGTTTCAGTAGAGCGAACTTGTACAGCGTTCCACGTGTCACTGTTACTTCATTAGGCTCTAAAATTGATAGAGAGAAAACTAAAGTCTATGCACTATCTACCACATTTTACAGAATTCCAATATAATACTTAGAGAGAAAGTTATGACTATTTTCCCAAGGTCACTTCTTTGAGATGAATTTCAGGAGCCTACAAAAATACTGACTCCACAGATCATATCTCCGAAAATATTGCGCACCTTGATTTGAAATTTTCATGGAAACTTCCTCAGGATTTCAGCTTCGCCTCATAAAACGTTCAGCTTCTGAACCTTCGTAGAAAGAAATTTAAAGTGAAAATTCCACGATGACCTATTTCAAATGGCGAAATCCCTTGCCTTAGGAGGATATGAGGATCACAATTTATATAAATGCTTAGGTTGAGAGGGGCTTCAACAAGTGAACGTGGGAGGGATTTTAGGAGCTTAAAAAATATTAATTATGACTTTTCAATGACCCATGCCACAACCCCATGGGGTTTTAGCCCATTAACTGGGGGTATAAATGTCAAACATGAATATCTCTCAAACCGTGAAGAATTATGTGGCGTGCCATATACCAAAGGAAACATCTCAACAAGTAGAAACCATCAAAACATTATTGATCTAGAATATATTAATTTGGTAGGTCAAAATTCCCATGCAATATTGTGTTAGCCCTTGGTGCTGCTTTGGTTGACATCAATGACAACCGCTGATCAATAGAGGGCTCTCTAAAGAAAATGTATGACATTCAATAATGAAGCTTAAAAAATAATATGGCTAACTCATATTTATTTTGGATGGTTTTTTTTGGTTGAAGGATGTGTGATGGCTACCATTGGGTATGGAGCTAGTATGAACTCAATTACATAAAAAAATCATTCATGGAAGTTGAGGCATGTGAATTCTTACAAAAATATCTTTGACAACAAACAAGATGCATAAAGGAAGTTGGAGCATAATAATTTATGAATTCCAAGTAATTATGCATGAACTAAGTTGAATTGACATTTAACAGGTAAATGATAAAAACACATAACAACCCACAAATAATTTTGCGTCTAAAAAAAAGTTTTTTGCAACTGTATATTAACTAAGTAGAGAAAATATTACAATAGTAGCATTTCTCATAACATCATAAACCCCTCTCTAACTCTAAAACTACTCTATTTATAGTGAGGAATCATACAAATGGTTTTCCAACTTGCTAGCTTTGAATTCCTAACTTAGAGACCTATTTCAAATAAGATTACATCACTTGGAGACTTCCTAGGGATATTTTCTATTTGGCAAAGTTTGAATACAAAAAATACTATTCTTTCATTAAATAGTTCAAAAAATACCTTTAATAACCCTTATCAAATGCAACCAACTAATTTTCTGAGTGTACTGGACTACTAATGTGTCATTATGAAACGTGGATGCTGAGTTGGACCTCTTCCAAGTTGAATTTTACAATTTTTACACAAATCTAGTTAGTGAAAATTCTGAAAAATAGGCCTCAAATATGAGTGCATAATTTCCAAACCTTGATGGATTTGAAAAAACTAAGAGAGGTTTTTCTAGATGGGCTCGTGCAGAAGAAAAATTCCTTCAGATTTACAAAATGATTTTTAATTTAGCCAGAAATTGAATTTTAAGTTGACTGCTAAAACATTCATGTACAAGGAAGTTCGTAGTGTTTTCATTTCATCATCTTCTGCATTTTTTCTGAATTTGTTGCCTATTGGAGGGTCTTCATTAGGTAAAATAAGAAAAAAATGTCTTCATCCACCCCTGACATGATATTTTTTTGGAATTTTTACCTCAAAACATTCTACAGCGAGTTCGTAGCAAAAATTCGTCTTCAAGCCTAGAGCTTGCTATGAACTTGCCTAACTTTTCCAATTTTTTCAATTTTTACTCCTTATCTCAAAAAAACATGCTTAGAACTCTGTAACTCATTTGATAGAGTATCATAAGACAAAATTGGTCAAAAAGAGTGTCTTACCATCTTTCAAGGGGCAACAAGGTCATCCAATACAATCCTCTTCAAACCCTTTTTTCTTCAATTATGCTTGCACCATCTCCATTGAACCAAACTGACAAGCTAAGGTGTCAACAACCATGATCAGGTGGAAAACTTTCATGGTATATTTCAAGTCCTTCTATTCTGAATTTGAATTTGATTTGTGTATTGATGAGGTGGAAAAAATGGTGTGTTGGCAGCCATGTCATCCTTTTGCTAAGTGATATTCATCAACAAGTGTCCCAATGACACTCCCCAAATCTTTTGATGATTCATATGCTCCCTGAAATATATTAAATGCCTCAAAAATACCAAAAATTCAGCTTGCTATAAAAATAGAGTGTTTAGGCAAGCTGGTAGGGAATTATGACTATTTTACACTGATTTCACTAGGAACTTGTGTAGAAGTGCCAAATTTACATGAAATGGACAATTTCACTTATGCACGATATATTTGTGGGATTTTATTTGAAAATGAAACCTATCACCTTAATGATGACCTTTAAGACCCCCACATATGTACATTTTTTGAAAATTAATGAACTTCATGACCTTATTTAACTCTAATGACCAAACCTAACTTACCTAAGACCAACCTAGACAAACCTGGTTGTTATCAAGGATAACATATCCAAGAGAAAAAAAAAATTTAATACCAGAAAGAAAGAAATTTCTCATGTTCATATTCTCATTTGAGAGCCTTATGTCTCAAGTTTTTCCAACATTTTATGTTATTGAAAATAAATATCATATGCCAAATATATCAATATCCTACCCCCCACACCCCCCTCCCCACATATTCTCTTTAAATATTTCCAACACTTATACATTTTACAACTTTTGTGGAACAATATCCATTTCATATTTCTCCCCGCTCCTCTACACAACCCTTCCTTATGCACACTTCACACCCCATTCTTTGTTAATTAGTCATTTTTAAATTTTTACTTTCTTAAGCTCACGTGGCATATCTCATTATGACACATGATGCATTATATTATTTCTCATATTAGTTTACTGTTATATAAAAATTAATCAAGTCTGTAGTTATTAATTAATTAGGCAAAGCGAAGGATCAAAGATCATTCCCATTCACCAAGAGGCACCCAAGGCAATATTTAAGCCATGGAACTTCCACATTTTAATCATCATTCAATTATAAATAAAAATGCGTATAAAATTATTTCAATTCTGAGCTATTCACTCCATTTCGTATCAGAGCCAGTCGTTGTTGCATCTCCTATTCACTGCTCAACACCGTTGTGTAAGTCATCTCCTTTTCATAGTCCATCCGTCTATGTTCTGGAGACCTGAAACTTTCTCTCATCCATGCCACACTCCATTCAATTCTTGTTATGTTCTCCCTTCCATTGCTTTGCAACAATTATAGGCTCAACTATGTCATCGTTCCCTTCTGTTGGCTCAATCGTGCCATCATCCCCTATCTCTGTCAACACCTTCCCTTCCGCTTGTTGTCTCTATCATCGTCCATTCTTTTCGCTATAGCTGAAACCCTCCACCTATCCATCATCGTTCCATTTTTTCTTCCATAACCGAAGTTATATATAACTTATAGGGTTATATAATTACAAATTTTAGCTATAGAAATACACAAAAAAATATTATAAAATTTATAATATATTATTATATATAGCAAATTATTATAATTAGAAAAAAAAATATTTAGATAAATATATTAAAAAAAAACACTTTATATATAATAAAAAAGGGGCTTTTATATTTAGAAAAAAAAAATTCAAGTTAAAGAAGAGGGTTAAGCTAGATAAGTATACAAAACTACATACTTGATCAATGTCTTCATCAATGAAGATTAATGATTTTAGTAAAAATTTGATTTATCTTGAGAATAAATTTACCAGAAATTCCAATGAAATCAGGGAGCTCCAAGATACAAAAATAGAATAAAGAGTCAGTTCGAGTAGAATAACAATGAATTTAAAAAGGATCATGCAATCCTTTCAAATAAGGTGGATCTAAATCGTAATTATACAACGATGATGTTGAGTTGCATTTGTGAAAATTTGAAAATTACTCCGGATCCACTACCCCATAATGATGAAGCTACTCAACATCTAGATTCTGTAGAAACATCAAACTCATCTGTCTCACATCGAAACCCTGGGTCTCCCAAGGAATCTTCCATGCCTAATGAACAAAATAGTAGCATAATTTTTCCAAATAGGTAGATCTGGAATCAATATTAAAATATGTAGTTCTCAAATCAATACCCTTTCTTCACTCCGTCGATAGCTACTTATCAATGAAGAGAAAAACTTGAGCTCTCCAAATTTGATGGTAATGAGAAATGTAGTGTTGCATGGTTAAATAAAGTAGAAGAATATTTTGGGATTTACAGTATTGACAATGATGATGAAAAGATCAGGAATGCATCCATGCAAATGGAAGGTGAAGCATATAATTGGTATATGTGGTGGAAGAAGACGACACTTTCTATTTGTTGGAATAAATTAAAAAATGCATTCTTTAAGAGGTTACAAGGTGTCAAAGAGGAGGAATTATTTTTAGCACTCACCAGACTGCAACAAAAAGGTGATGTGGATGAATACACTCGAGAATGGGAAACCTTAGATACATGAGTACCTAGATTATCAGAAGCTTGTCTCGTTAAGTCATACATCACAGGACTCAAACCCCATATCCAAGCTGAGCTTGAGCTTCATGACATCACTTCTATAGAATAAGTAAGACATAAATCAGTGGCTAAATGTTTAAAGAGTATATTCAAGACGAATATTTCCCAAACAACGAACACAAATAATACAAAATATGTTCCACCACGTCTACGTGAAGCAGACAAAAATAGTTTGGAAATGAAAAGAATGAAAGAATGGAAGTGTAGATATTGTGGCGAAAAATGGGAAACTACACATAGATGTGCTAAAGGAAAAGAAACCAAGAAACTATATACATGTGAAGAAACTAATGATTTAGATAATGAATAATCAGACAAAGAAGATGTTGAATATTCTCCACAATTTTCTCCAAAACTAGATAACAAGAGTATTCCGCAAGTTTCATTCTCGGCCATGACAGGTATATCACAACCCCATACATTAAAGTTAAATGGACATATCAAGAAGAGAAACGTATTGGTTTTGATGGATACCAGTAGCACCCACAACTTTTTGGACTGAGTCAACCATGGTGAAAAGACTCAACCTTTTCACATTTCCCATGCCCAACATGAATTCTATGGTAGTTGATGGTAAGAAAAATTAAAAAGTAGGGAAATGCCATAAATTCAAATTACATATTCAAGGCTATAATCTAGAACTTTGTTCTGCATTGTACAATTAGGAGGAGTGGATGTGGTCTTAAGTATACAATGGCTAAAAACCCAGCACTTACTCTACCAAATATCAAAATCAAGATATAAAACTTAAATGGGAAGGGCGTAAGTACAAGTTATATGGGTTCCAACCTCTTGAGAATCAAATTGTATCATCATCCCAAATGATGAAAATGATTCGGAAGGGAGCACCAACTTATTTAGTACATTGTCATCAATTAGAAATTTTAACTTCAAATATGGTTAACGAGGAGTCATATGAATTTCAAGAACTAATTAAAAGCATGAAAAAGTGTTCCAAGACCTTGCAATGAAGTTTCCTCCTAAAAGATAAATCAAGCATACAATCAAAGTCAAATCAAGATCAAATCCTGTCAACATCAAACTATAATGATATCCTCATCATTGAAAAACTGAAATAGAGAGATTAATCCAAGATATTTTATAATTTTGTATTATCACAAAAGGTATAAGTCCATATGTTGTTCCAACTGTATTATTTCAAAAAAAGGATGGATCATTTAGACTATGCATAGATTACCGAGGGATAAATAAGATAATGATTAAGAACAAATTTCCAATACTGTTTATGAATGAAATGTTTGATGAACTACATGGAGCTAAATACTTCACAAAGTTGGATTTGAGATCATGGTACTATAAAATAAGGATTGGTTGGAAGAAATAAAAAAATTACGTTTTGTACACATGAAGGTCACTATGAGTTTTAAAGTCATTCCTTTTGGTTTAACCAATGCACCAACAACATTCCAAGCTATTATGAACAATATATTCCATCCATATCTAAGGAAGTTTTTGTTAGTGTTGTTTGATGACATTCTAATTTATATTAAAACATGAAAGGAGAAAACTACAACATTTGGAGCAAGTTCTTACTATATTAGAAGAGCATTAGTTCTATGCCAAGAAATCCAAATGCACTTTTGGGAAAGAAGAAGTAGAGTATCTAGGAAATATAATATCCAAGGACAGAGTAAAATTATATCCTAATAAGGTCAAGGATATAAAGGAATGGCCCAAACCAATTAATATCTCCAATCTAAGAGGATTAAAGGATTGAGCGGGTATTATTGAATATTTATTAAAAACTATGCCCATATAATTGCACCCCTAACGAACCTTATATAGAAGAACGCTTTTCGATGGAATGATAAAGCAAAAAAAAAATTTGAAGACATGAAGGAAGTTATGTCTAATGCCTTTATATTGGCAATTCCATACTTCTCAAAACCATTTGTAATTGAGTGTGATGCTTTAGGTTTTGGAATAGGAGAAACACTAATGCAGGACAGTTACCCAATCACATTTGAAAGGAGGAAGCTCAATAAGAAATAACGTCTCAATTCTACATACAACAAGGAAATTCTTTCTATTATGCATGCATTATCCATGTGGAGACAATATCTATTGGAAATTAAGTTCTTAATATGAATAGATCGTAATAATCTTTAGCATCTCCTCTAGCAGAAAACGCTACCTATAGAAGAAAAAAAAATGGATTGAAAAAATTGTTTCCTTTGACATGGATTATTACATAAGAAATGGAAAGATAACGTAGTAGATGATGCTCTGTCGAGGAAATATGAATAACCATCATTACTTACAGTTTTAGTTGTTGTTCCCAAATGGATTAATGAGATTCAAAGTGAATATGCAAAAGATCTAGAAACAAGTCCTATAATCAATAACCTTCCCTATAATTCAAAATTTGAATGGAAAAATGATATTCTATGGTACAAGGGAAGAAATTATTTGAGTTAAAATTCCAAATTTAAAGCCAAGATTCTCAAAGGGTCGCATAAATCATTGTTAGTTAGACATGTAGGATTCTTTAAAACCTACTATAATGCATGCCATACATTCTTTTGGAAGTGAATGAATAATGATATTAAAAATATGTAGTATAATGTGATAAATTCTAGAGTAATAAAAAATGAAAATATTATGACACCTAGAATAATTCATCCTTTAAATATCCCGAATCAGAAATGGGAGGAAATATCAATGAACTTTTATCGAAGGTTTACCTGTGTCTGACGGTAAGGAAACAATTATCATATTAGTCGACAAACTCACAAAGTATTCTCACTTTATTGGAATGAGGAAGTTAGACTCAACAAAACAAATTGTTGAGATATTTTTCAAAAATGTTTACATATTACATGGATTTCCTAAGGTCATTGTGAGTGATAGAGATGCCAAATTCAAGGGTAATTTTTGGAAGAAAAATTTCAAACATATAGGAACCTATCTCAACATGATTTTAGCCTACCATCCTTAAACAGATGGCCAAACAAAGGTTTTCACTAAATGTTTCAAAACCTACCTACATTTTTATTCCATAAACAAACAAAATAAGTGGACTTAGTGGATACATCTTACTGAATGGTGGTACAATTATACTTACCACATGTAAGTGAAAATGACTCCATTTCAAAATCTATATGGTTATGAACCTCCTAAATGTAATTTATTTTCTATCATCGAGATGAAACTTCCATCAGTTAAAAACCAGTTAGAAGAAAGCCAAAAAATAATCCAAAATCTTAAAGAAAATCTAAATAATGCTTGAAATCGTATGAAGCATCAAGCTTACCGAAACATAATAGAGATAGAATTTGAAGTTGGAGAATGGGTATTTGTAAAAATTCAGCCTTACAAGCACTTTTCCTTAAAACATAAGGGAAAAAATAAATTGGCACCAAGGTTTTATGGACAGTACCAAATCAACAGTAATCTCATCCAAGTAGCATACAATTTAAGCCATCCTAATAAAAATCGTGTTCAAAATGTTTTCCATGTATCTTGCCTTAAAAGGGAACTTAGCAAACATCAATCATCACAAAAAAAACTTCCAAATTTAGAGGACGAAGGAATGGTCATTCTAGAACCAGAAGGTATCATCTCAATCAGGGAAAAAAAACTGCGATCATGAGTAATCAAATAATACCTGATCAAGTGATCCCACGGGGTGTAGCTCAAATGGTGATCACCTTTTTATGAAGTCATGTGTAAAATCAATAGATTAACATTTAAAATCCCCGTGGGTTAGAAAAATAAAAAAATTTAATGCCTAATCAAGTGGAAGGACTTGCCAGAAGAAGAAGATTCCTGGAAGACAAAGTGCTTTGTCGACAACATCCATCATTACGTATGCTTTAAGGACAAAGAATATTTTCAAGTGGAAGGAAATTTTATGTAAAAATGAATCATGTCTATAATTACTAATTAATTAGGAAAAATGCATGACCAAATATCATGCCCATTCCCCAAGAGGAGCCCAAGGTAGTATTTAATCCAAGGGCCTCCCACATTTGTAATCATCATTCAATTATTAATAAATATCTTTCAATCCTAAGCTATTCACTCCATTTATCCTAAGTTACTTTTGAATATCTTTTTATGACACATGGAATCTAGCTAGATATATCATAGGGTGACACTTGAAGGTATTAGTTGGACACATGTGAGTAGAAAATGACTCAACATGATGATTAGAAAATGGGATGACAACCAAAACCTACTTTTCGTTTAAGCTACATGAGGTCTCATGACTCTTTCCACTTCATACAAAAGTAATATGAGAATTCCATTTCCTTATAAATCATTGTGAATGACCTCCCATAAGGTATGTGGGATGAGTAGGATATATTTATAAATAAAAAATCTAATATTTATGTGGAGAAGTCAACAATTGCTAAGTCACTTTGTTAGATCAATTGTGGTTAAATTACACACTTCAGGAGGTCATGATTTGATTTCCCAATGTCTAATTTTGGAAAATGAGAGATTATTGGAAAGAAAAAATAATGAATAACACGTTGGGAGTGGTTTACATAGCTAAACTAATAGCTACCATGCCCAAAATATTAAAACAAAGTTGTGATCATTTCAAGCTTGGTAATGGTTTATATTTTGAAAAATGATCTAGTAAAGTAGCTTTTCAACTTATAAAGTGCCATGTAGTTTGAAATATGAATATCTAATTTCACATTTACCGAAATAATTATAATTTTTAAACAAATGGGAAGAAAACCTAGCAAAAAAATTAGTTCCAAGAAAATAAAGAGAATATTACATAGGAGATGCCAATCACATTGAAAGTGGATCTTATCTTTTGGATACTGGGCTTTTAATGTTGCAATTTTTCTCTACTAAAGTTTTTGTCGAAGGAGGTCTTTGTCTTTCAAAGAATTTTGTTAATTAACTAGCTTGAATTTCCCTTTTCATGATTTCTTCTCATATTTATTTTTGGTAGGTTATTATATGTATGTTGAGAAATTATATTAGGTCTAGGTCGGATTATGTTTTCTCCATTCTTCTAAAAAATCTAATGACAATTCACTTGTAAAAAGTGAATGCAATTTAATTATGGTTTATCAAATAGTGTGAGAACTTGTTAAACTTGTTGCATCGGATTTTTATTGAAAGAGATATTTAAATGTCATCTTGCATTATAAATTTATATCATGATGTATCAATGTATTCTTATGTATATTGTCTTTCTATAATTTTATGGGCGTTATTTATTTATTTTTGAATCAATTCACTTTCTTTCTTCCCAGACTTTGATCATCCAACTTTATGAATTATATTATATATTTGTAAATTTGATACTTGGCCACAATTTATCTCATTCTTCTAAATAAATCTTATTATTTGGTCCACATGAGTCCAATTCCAGTCCCTTAGGGATGAAATCTATATTTTTATTTTTAACTCTTGTAGAGATTTATCTTCGAGATAGAATATTCATTTTGGTTTTAAGACTTTTAAAAAATTAGTAGGAATATCATGAATCTTTCAATTATTTTATTTTTATTTAAAAACTTGTCCATTTTTATTATTCTTTCATAGTTCAAAATCGTGCTAATTTTAGATTCACATTATATTTAAGAGAAGGGAAAATATTCATTGAAAGTAGACACAGTTAATAAAATATATTCACACACACACACACACACACACATGTATATATACCTCATAAGCTTAGAAATAAAATATACTATATGAGAGTCTCATTGGAATATTTTTTGGGGCTTTACATTTAGAACTCACCCACTTTATTCATAAAAAGACACATCGAATAATATTCCACATATTGAAAGAGGAGTACCATCTCTATAAAAACTAGGAGATTCTTTCTTGTTCCATAAAATATTTTCCCTCAATGGTGGTCTATTTTTCCTCGACGGGAAAAATTATCAATAGGAGATTAAGGCAAAGGAAAGGTTATGGTCCAAGGTGATCCACTAAAATTATATCAGTCCTTATTCAATATTTGACTAGGTTAGAACCCCAAGGAAATAATAAAAAAATGGCTCCTTAGGATTTTCCTTTAGCGGGACAAGGTCTAGGAACATTGAGGATGAATCCCAAGCTCTCATCGAGAAGGATTCATGGATTGGAAGTTTAAAAAACCATATTCTCCTATATTATCAAATTACCAAATTAAACGAGAATGTTATCAATTTCTAAATAAATTCTCTACGAGAGAATTTCTTTTAAGAGAGAAATACTATATCTCTGTAGTGGATTTATAGTTGAAAGGATATCATGTAGCATCATGGGAATCATACACTAGAGATAATAATCTCTCTTTCATCTTGTTATCACACCCCAAATTTTCAAAATCTCATGCTTGAAAATCAGTCATAATACTCCTTCAATTTGCTTAGGTTGCAAGATATCATAAAATGATATATTTTATGGTGTATTTAAGTTTAGAAAACTTTGGACAAGGTATTAGAAATGATTCCAAGTCACATAGAAGGAGTGTGTTTTGAGTAGACACTTTGAAATGATCATAAGTCCGAAATTTTTCCATTTGTCACCAAATTGTCTAAGTCCGCAGCAAATATAGCACGAAAATAATAGAATTTTCTATGAAAACACTAGTTGTTCCATAGCAAAACTGACACTTGTCAAATGAAATGTGCTACGAAATATTGGCCAGTATTTAACGGTTTAAAGAGTAATGGTAAATGCTTAAGTGTTTGAAAATTTCATGGAATTGCTACAAGACTTTAGCCATCATTTTAAAAAGTTATTCACTCTCTCATACCAGTCATCATTTGTCTTATGTCCTCTCATTCCTCTTGTGAAAGTTTATTTCTCACCTCTTTCACTTTGTTTTTCCACACTTATCATTTCCTACCAAATCAGCCCTCTGTCAAGAATATCTATAGTAAAAACCCTTGTTGTTATATCAGTCTCTCTCCATCTTAACTGCTCTCTGTCATCAAGAGTTTTCTCCCAAATAGGTGTAAAGTTGTAAGGAAAGCCACCGCTGCATCATATAGGAAATGGCTATATCTATACCCAAGAAGGTTTATAAAGGATGTTTTCCATTCCGCTATGAACCTACAACTCCAGACTTGGTTTTAGGAGATGAACATTTTACCGAGTTATTTACAAAGGCAGGGTGTATTGAATTCATTCAGAAACTGCAAGGGCATCATCAACAGGTATCACAAGACTTTATGGAAAATTTCATAGGAACATTTACAAAGGTAGGTTGTCTTCATATCCCAATTTCACCTGATAGCATATCTAAAGCAACAGGGATCCCGAGAACCGGAGAGGAATGGTTTAAACCGACAAAAATTTGACTTGAAAATTTGTGATGATTATTTAAAACCGGAGCATGCAGGGATCAAAATGACTGAAGGAATTCCTAGAAGCTGTCTTAAAGATGAATTTTCCAAGCTGCTAATGTTAGCCATCAGTAAATTTTGTTTCAGAAAATTATGGCTAAAACAAGTCTTATGGTCTTCAAGAAACAAATTTCCTGAAAATATTTGTGACTTCTTGCAACCCCTTTTGTGTCCCTTGTCCAAAGAGTCCCTTTCCATGATATTTTTACTTCAAATCCACCAAAAAACCCCTACTATTCCCAAAGAAAAGACTGTTTCCTAAAGTTCCCATTTACATCATTTCACCCCCAATATGACTCATTTTTCCCTTTATCCTTATCCTCATTTCTTTCTAAAAACTCCTTTTCCCCCCCTTCCATTTATCCTCCATTTTCCTCTGAAAAATTCCCTCTTAGGGCTATAAAACCATTTTTTATGGCTTAAAACCCTTCCTTTTAGCTATGGGGACTTCAAAAAGCCATGAAAACCCACAAAAAATGCATAAAACCTTTTAAAAAACCCTTTTCTGGCCCTTTTAAGTCTTTAGGCCCCTAAGGGCTTAAGTTATTCTGCCCTTTTGTCAACAAGACCAAGCGCTTAATAAACCCACGTTTCCTTTGCAAAAAATTTCCCCTGATCACCCGACCCATCTCTTCTTTTCACCCTCGGCATTAGATCTTTGGTGTCGATTCATATAAACTGACGGCCCTTGTTAATCCAGTTCATTCACCTTATAAAGGAAATCTCCACTGTTGGTTTGTTAGATCCGACAGTCGTCACTC
This sequence comes from Pinus albicaulis, assembly GCA_034641835.2. NCBI lineage: Eukaryota > Viridiplantae > Streptophyta > Pinopsida > Pinales > Pinaceae > Pinus > Pinus albicaulis. The sequence goes on along the minus strand of CM076574.1, from coordinate 525,045,162 downwards.
ATCCTGGCACCCAACCTTCCTCTTGAACTACCATTCCACTACCCGGTCTTCTCTTCAAATCACGCCCTGACACCTGTCCCCCACTACAGTGCCCACCGTGCAACATTCCATTGTGCCCTGGTCCGCACCATCAGATCTGTTCCTCCTCATCCGAGAGTTGACATTGCATATCGCACGATTTTTCTATCTGGATTTTAACAAACAAAAATCATGCGATACCGGTGGTGTTGCAAAAGGCCATGTGGCACGATACAATTGGATCGCATTTGATTCATTGAAAACCACTTACCACTCAATCATCACGCGAAATCCATTCACAGTTTTCGTGAAACATCTTTGCCCAAATTCGTGCCAAATACCATTTTAAACTGGATTTTCACCTATTGTCTTCATTAAGCCTCTTTTGCCTACATAAATCACCCCCTCTGTACTGCTCCTCCACTCTACCAGTCTCCTAAGAAATTTCGCCATTACCACAGATTTTTTATAATGTATATTGTTGTTTTTGTCGGTTTTATCATGGTTTTTTGAAGTGGAAAACCTATCGTCAACTCACAAAGGGACAGAGCCAAAGTCTTCAATGTTTGAAGGCAAAAATCACAAAGAAAAGGTTACATGGTTTCATCCGAGGGTTTGGTCATTACTGTGTAAGCACTGGTCATACCCTTAAACCCTCCACTGCACTCTAAACCACCTGCACATGGCAAAGAAGAAGAACAGTGGGGGTAAAACTTGAAGATTAGTGATTAAAGAAAAAGCCAGAGATTTGAATATTTAACCAATCAATTAAAGGTTAAAATAGTGGATTAAAGAGAAGGTCAGCGGATATTCAAACTGAAAAGGTTTAAAATTTCTAAGAATGAAGGATTTAAGTTTTAATCCTACAGTTTTAAGTGATAAAACACAATTTAAAGACTAATAGCAGAGGATTAAGAGGAAGTCATCCAATACTCAAGGATAAAGGGTTAATACATGAAGATTGAACGTAAAAAGTATAACCTGACAAAGAAGACCTAAAAGCAAAGAAAAAGGATATTTAACAGGTTAAAACAGCCAGCACATAAAGTTTAAAGACTCTGAAGATGATTTTAAGGCACAAAAGCAATATCAAAGGCCTTATTGAAGTTCAAAGTGCCATATCAACACAAATCAACAAAAATCATTCAAATGCCATATCATTGAGGGTATTACTCCTCAAAATTGCCACCTCTAAGCTAATTTCACCTAAAGAGTGCATATTAATGACACAATCAGGGATATTTTTAAAAGACAACTCAGAATTAACTACCAGCATACCAAAATCCCCCAAAGTCAACAAAAGTGACTGAAGGTGATGAAATTTAATGTAAAATTGATTAAAACAGAGATGAACATTTGAAATATTCTCGCTTAGGCCTCCTAAAGGTTGAGAAACCATTACTCTATATTAATTGCACAGAAGACTCTTCTTTACACTCCACCTCCTCATTCTTCTATAAATATTTCTGTAGAAGACAGTATAGATGTTGGTCTCTGGATACTCGTTGAATGTAAATAGCTATTGAAGCATCTTGTAGCTCTATTTTGTAATTGAAGATACATAAGCTGAGATGAGAAGTTTCAAGCTGTAGAGACCCACTGGAATTGAAGATTGTAACTAGTTTGAACATCAAATACAAATAGTTGATTTATGGGATCCTGTTATATGTCAATGGTGATGTGTTTTTTACTTTCATTGTTATTTTTTTTATGTTTTCATTCTGTCCACTATTCTTTGATAAAGAACAGAAAATATAGATTAGGATTTACTTCTAAAGTACCCTAAATCTCACTAATAAATCTTTATCCTTTATGTTTTCTGTTGATTGTTAACTTGAAGGTAATTTAATAGAGTATAACTAGTGAATTGTTGGTAAGCCTATATTTCCTGAGTACAACTTGAGATATTGTCTTTGAATGTTCTTGATAAGTTTTCTAATTAAAGTAGAGCTAGAGAAGTTTATGGTTAGCCCTGTCCTCTAGTTTCTTCTCCAACAGTTGCTTTGAAAATTTCCTTTAAGATTTGTCAAAAGAAGGCTAGTTTAAAAGTACTTACCTGATCTTAGAATATTATTTTTGTTATCATGAATTTTTTCCTTTTAGAATATGTTGAAATCAGGCTAGTTTAAAAGTACTTGCCTGATCTTAGGTTACTTTTGTGTCTTCCCTTAAGTGCATGTCAAAAGCAGGCTAATTTCAAAGTACTTACCTGATCTTAGGCTGTCCTTTGTTTCTTCATATGTTTTACTTCCCTCACTTCATTTCTTAGTGTTTCATTCCATAAAATCAACTTAAAGAGATCCTTTGACATAGATGACTTTCCCCATGGACCACTCTTGTACCTTGTTTTCCAATTAAATCCTATTATGACTCCATAGCCTAATGGATTGAAGTTGTTCCTTGCTTATCTTATCAGCTGAACCATTCTGTCATTTACTCACACCTTCACCCTTCATATAGACTTCCTTCATCTTCATAATAGCCTTGTCGAACCAAAAAAAAAAAAAAAAACCTTGTTCTTCATAACTAGCCTAATATCATACTTAAAGCTTTAAAGATCATATCTTTGAACACATACATAGAGAGATCCCTCTGTGAATCTAGGATGGCTAGGTCCTCAGATTCCAAAGTGGTTTGATGTAGGCTCTACAACTTTGTATTTTCCAATCTTGCAAAACTACGGTGCCCTAACATACTGGCAACTCCACTGGGGACTTCTGAGTAAAATACTTAAAAATAAAATACTTAGCACTCACCTAAGTAGAACGAGCTTTCTTCAAGCACTACCAAGCATATTGATGATCATAATAGGACTTGTCTGAATCAGTGACAAACTAAGTGACCCTTATGATTCTAAACAGACCCTCATCAAAACCTTGAAGAAATCAGCTATGTAAGCCACAAAGTAAACTCTGTTTGTCTCATCGCCGTAGCTAAGTGCTGAAATAGGTTTAAGATACTCTCATAACCCACAAGACTATAAAAAATTAGAAAACCCAAAACATTTAAGATTGGTATTCAAACTTATTAGTGGTGGTGGTCCATAAAACATTTTACCTTCTAAAGCTAAAAATTTCCACCTGGTGACTCCACAATCCTTAATTTACCTAAATAATCCATTGGGAAACCCATTTCTACCATAACATCATAAAAACTCAGCTTAGGAAACTTTGATGATTAAGTTTTCTTGTTAAAAGATCATTTAGCCTACTAAAGATTGTCATACTTGGTCAAACGTTTCTTATCATTGGGTCTGAAAACATAGCATAATGGCTTCTATAAGAGTTCATAATAGAGCCTATCTTGACCCAAATCCTCCTTAGATAGTCGATAATCTAGAAAGTATACTTAGGAAGTCTCCTAAGTCTAAAACTTCAACTGTTGTCAGGCCAATCCATAAAGCTAATTCTGTTCCTGAAAACCTTACAGCTCTACAAGATTCACAAGTTGACTTAAGAAACCCATTCAAAACCAGGTCACTTGATGATATAGATCACATAGACTTTGAGCCTCCACACTCGCCTCAACATAGTGGTGAAAACACTGTTAGCAGAGAAACTACCCCACTTGATTTGCATTTCCTTCATAATTTTGGTTCCTCTAATCCTAGATCTTCTCAACAAAATCTTTCTGGTCCATCCACTTCTATTTTCCATACACCCACTGTTCAAACCACTCCATCCCATCAACCCCCCCCCCCCCCCCCCCCATCTTACATCCTCCACCTGTAAACACCCCATTTTTTCCACAACCTCCTATCATGGCAACATGGTATGCTCCCCTAATCCTTCCTTTACCTTTGTTCAATATGCCACAGGACTATTAGTCCAAGATATCATTATATGATGCAGTGGTGCTACTACTACTTCATAACATGTGGACTAGATGAATGACTATTTTGATAGAAATGAGATAGATGACGAAACTATTAAACTCATATTGTTTGCTCAAAGTTTAGGGGGAGAAGCAAGGAAATGGTTCAAAATATTAACCCCTAATAGTATTAATGACCTTCAAACTCTCCATTATTCATTCCTAAACAAATGGGAAGTCATAAAAAACCCTCTCCAAATACTTTTAGATTACAACAATCTCAAAAAAAACACTGGGGAAAGTGTTCAGGATTATTGCACTAGGTTCAATAGTGTTTATAATGCACTACCCCTAGACTTGCAACCTCCTCAAGGCTCAGCTTTGGCCAAATTTCCCAAAGGATTTGATCTTGAAATGGTCTATCAACTAAGAGAAAGAGATCCCTTGGCTCTGGAAGACATGCAGAAGGGAGCTCTGGCTGTGGAAGTAAATCTGATTGAGAAAAGAGCTAGGATGAGGAAGGAAAAGAATGTATCATTTAGGGAGGAAACTGCACCTTCTACTTCTAGCTCAAAAATGGAGAGAATTATGGAAGAAATGATGAAGAATATGAGCATACTTGAGAGAGCACAATCCAGAGAAAATCAATCAGCTCCCCAAAACAGAAATCAATCTCAAAATCAGAATCAAAACTTTAGGAGAAACCAACCTCAAAATAGACAAAGAGAGGATGATCAGCAGATCAGACCTCCTTTTCAGGAAAATTTTGTTAATGAGGATGAAGAGACAAATGAAAAAATACAGGATGACAACATAAACATGTTGGGAGTAAGCAATGAGGATTCCGATTTCCTCCATGAAAGAAAACAAGGTCTATATACACATTATGATAACAGAAGACCACAAAATGATTACTATGAACAAGACTCTGAAAATGCCATCATAGGATCACCTAAACAATATGACCTTAGAAGTAAAAAGAATCAAGAGACTCCCAGAAATAAAACCTCTGATAAATCTGCCAAAAATATCCCTAAAAATGTTTCCAAAAAGACAGCAGAAATTCACAAGACAGTGGCTGTAAATTTTGATTTAAACAAAGGGAAAAACACTCAAGCCAATGAAAAACAGAGTGTTAACCCCAACAGCACTAGAACTTTAGCTAATGCTCCTAAAAAAACCATTTTAACTGCTGTAAATATTAAAAATCAGCAAGCTGATTTTGTTGAACATGCAGTGACTAACAAGGCTAAATTAAACATCTTGAAAAACCAGATTCCTTTTAGCCTAGAAAATGAAATATCTAAAATCAAAATCTTTGTCCCACTCACTGATTTAGTCACTCAAAATGTATATAAAAGTCAAATTTTGAAGGCTTTGAACATAGAAGATGTTCATGACACAGTTAACTTAAATGATGATACCCCAGAGCTCATATTTCGACCAAAAATTGAAGGAAAATTTTAAGAAGGAACCACCCCTCCATTTTACATCAGCTTGAACATCCATGATAATATTTTTCATAATGCCATGCTTGATTCCAAAGAATCACACAACTTCATGCCCAAGGTAATAATAGAAAGGTTAGGCTTAGAGGTAACTAGACCCTACAAAGATTTATATTCCTTTGATTCAAGTAGGCTGAGATGCCTAGGCCTAATAAAGGATCTGTTTGTTAACATAGCCCAAATTCTAGCCAAGAGTTTAGTGATGGAAATTGTAGTGGCTGATATACCCCCCAAATATGGCATACTTCTTTCAAGGTCATGGGGTGCTAAGTTGTAAGGCACAATGCAAATGGATATGACTTATGCCACCATCCCTGTCTTTAGTCAACCTAGAAGACTCTATAGGGAAACACACATGAAATACATGGTGAGCAATCAAGAAAGACCGAAAAACTCTCCTCTTTACTTCATACACATTGACCTTGACTCTTTTATTCTTTTCAATGATGATATTCATAAAGAGCAAGAGTTAGTCAATGAAAATTCATCAAATGCTGTAATCACTGCACATTAAAACATAGTTACAGCCATAGATGAGGATGAAAACAAAGAGGAAACTAAAAAGTAGTCTGGTGATTTAGAAATTTACAGCAAACGTATTAGAGGTCTTGAGGTACCAAAACAATCATAAAGATAACGCAGATCATGAAAATCAAGAATTAAAACCTCAAAAAATTGAAAAAATTGAGGAAAAAAACTCAAAAAAACGTAGTGAAGACCCTTGTACAGAACAAAATGATGAAGAAGACAGAGAAGACAACAATGAAATAAATCATAAATCTGAAAACAGTCCTCTGTGGGGCATGAATTTTGATGGGTCTTGCACTAAAAATGATGTCGGGGCAAGCATATGGTTACACAACACTGAAAACAATCATGCTGAGGGGCATTCCTATAGGTTAAATTTACAATGTACAAACAACATAGCTAAGTATGAAGATCTCCTTTTAGGCCTGCATTTATTGAAAAAATTAGGGGCCAAAAGGATAAAAGTTCATGGGGATTCTGAATTTATTATTAGGCAAGTAAATGGGGAGTACAGTGCTAAACATACCAAACTTAGAGCCTATAGAGATGATGCCATGGACTTGTTAAAAACATTTGATGAATTCCAACTTATCTTTGTCCTAAGAAACAAAAATTCCCTCGCCAATGGTCTAGCCTTTGCTACTAGAACTTGTCTAACACCTTATGAAACTAAGCAATGCACCACTCAAGTCAAATATAGACTAGCTGTCCCAGACAACGAGAAATACTGGCAAGTTTTTGATGGAGATAAAAAAATAGAAGACTTCCTACAGTCCAGAAATGAATTTGAAACACCACACTCAAATTCAGATTATGATGAAGACTGTCCTGTTGAAGAAAACCAACTTACTAAAGATGAAATGTCTCTAGAGATTGTAGAAATAAATATGTTAACAAATGAATTCCAACATATGATAGAAAATAGAACAGATTTGGAAAATCAAGACTTAGAAGTGTTGCAATCCAAAGACCAAAGCTTGCCTAAAGGACTGGTCCCTTTAGAGGAATCATTTTATTTGAATGATGTGGCCAAAAAGCCAAAAATGGAACCCATAGAATATGAAGTGGAAGAATGCAACATAGGCAGTAAAGAAAAGCCTAAAATGATCAAACTGTCTAAAACATTGCCAACTCATATCAAACTGAAATACATTGAGCTTTTTAAAGAATTTTCTGATGTTTTAGCATGGAGCTATGAAGATTTGAAATCATATGATACAGAAATAATTCAGCATAAGATACCCCTAAAAGAAAACCAGAAACCTTTTAAACAAAAATTGTGCAGAATAAACCCTGTTCAATTACCTCTGGTATAGAAAGAAATTAGAAAAATGTATGAGGCTGGAATTATTGTCCCTGTTAGATACTCAAAGTGGGTGTCTAATCTTGTATCAGTTAGCAAGAAAATAGGAGAGATAAGGCTTTGCATTTATTTTAGAAACTTAAACAAAGCCTCACTAAAGGACAACTATCATTTTCCCAAAATGGATCATACTTTACAAAAGGTAGTTGGTTCCAAAAGAATTTCTTTGCTAGATGGCTTCTCAGGTTACAATCAAATTCTGGTATATACTGATGATCAACTTAAAATAGCCTTTACTACACCTTGGGGTACTTTCATATAATTGAAAATGCCTTTTGGTTTAATGAATGTCGGTGCCACATTTCAGAGAGCCATGGATAAAGTATTCTTAGAAGAAATATGTTACTTCATTGTGATTTACCTAGATGATATAACTGTCTATTCTAAAACAGATGAAGAACACCTAATAAACTTGAGAAAATTCTTTGAGAAATGAAGAAAATTTGGGTTATCTTTAAATCGAAAGAAAACACTGTTTGGCCTCCAAGAAGGAAAACTTCTTGGGCATATCATATTAGAAGAAGGAGTAAGGATAGACCCAAAGAGGATTGATGGTATTTTGCAAATCATTCATCCCAGAAACATCAAGGAACTTCAATCCTTCATTGGAAAGATTAATTTCTTGAGAAGGTTCATACCCAATTTAGTTGAACTCCTTAGAAACATAACAAACATGCTTAAAAAGGAAGAAGGAGTTTAATGGACCTTAGAAGCAAAGAAATAATTTGAACTATTAAAACAAGCACTCACCAAAACACCAGTTCCTATCAGTCTTGATTTTTCAAAGGATTTCTTCATTTTTTCATTTTCATCAGAACACACAGTAGCTGTTGTCCTATTATAGAAAAACTTGGATGGACAAGAGCAGCCCATTGAATTTTTCAGCAAGGCATTGAGAGATGCACCTCTGAAGTAAAACATAATGGAAAAACAAGCCTTTCCCTTGGTCAAAGCCTTAAAAGACTTCAGAGTTTATATTTTACATTCCCATATCATAGCATTTGTGCCTCATTCAGTTGTAAAAGACATATTGACCCAAGATCCAGATGGCAAAAGAGGAAAGTGGATTGCAGTAATTTTAGAGTATGATTTAGAAATCAAACCCACTAAGCTCATGAAAGGTCAAGGACTAGAAAAACTTATGACTGAATCCAACTTTCAAGCTCTTGATATAAACATGTTTAATGCATTAGATGAATAGGAGGAGCTTTCAACTCCCATTATTGAAGTTCATTTTTTGAACTCATCTTGGTATGCTGACATTTTGTATGTTTTGCTCAATTTTAATATCCCTCCTAGTTTGTCTAAAACAAAGGCAAGATTCTTAAAATTGAAAGCTGTAAATTACTAGATTTTGAATAAATGTTTATATTGCGAAAATGCTAGTGGATTATTGCTTAAATGTTTTCCTGAGAATGATGCAGATAAAATCAAGCATGAGTTTCATGAAGGAGAATGTGGAGGCCACCTCTACTGGGAATCAACTACTAAAAAAATCCTTAGAGCTAGTTACTATTGGCCCACCCTCTTTCAAGATGTCCATAAGATGATTATTGTCTGTCACAAATGCCAAATCTTTGAAGGCAAAAGAAAACTACTTCCCTTACCTCTGCAACCAATCACTGTTGAACCTCATTTTCAGCAGTGGGGTCTAGACTTCATTGGGGAAATCCATCCTCCCTCATCTACCCAACATAGATGGATCCTCATAGCAATAGACTATTTAACGAAGTGGATGGAAGCCATCCCCTCTAGGAATGCCACAGACTCAGTCATCATTTCCTTCCTTGAAAACCATAAACTGTATAGATTTGGTTGTCCTAGAAAGATCATAACTGATAATGCTACTGCATTTGGATCTAAAAATATGGTAGAATTCTGTCATAAATATCAGATTATATTGGGTCATTCCACAGCTTATTACCCATAAGGTCATGGGCTGGCAGAATCCTCAAATAAAAGTTTGGTAAATATAATCAAGAAGTTTCTGGAAGAGAACAAGAAATCTTGGCACAATAAGCTAGTGCATGCCTTATGGGTAGATAGACTAACCATTAAAAAATCCATTGGAATGTCTCCCTATCAGCTAGTTTATGGAACTAATGCAATATTTCCAACCAGTTTAGGAGTGCCAGTCATGAAGTTGATCCAGGAAGTACAATCTGAAGATATTTATGTGACAAGGAGAATAAACTAGACTATACATTTACAGCAAACCAGAGAGGAAGTATACATCAGAGCACAACAACTACAAGAAAACATCAAGAAGCTGTTTGAAAAAAGAACCAAGGCAAGTGATTTCAAGATTGGTGACAAAGTTTTGAAATGGGATTCAAGAAGAGAAGATAAGGGCAAACATGAGAAATTTGATAACTTATGGCAAGGCCCTTATCTTATCCAAACTGCTATTGGAAACAATGCATTTTTTTTGTAAGAATTGGATGGAGCTTAATACTTTGAAGGTCCTGTCAATGGTAGGGTTCTCAAACATTATTTATGTTGACTGATATTTTTAATTTAAAAGATTTTTGTTCATCGTATATAACACTTCTTTTTCAAGTTGGAAAAAGAAAAATACAAAAACAATAAAAAAGGAAAAGAGGGTAGAAATAAAATAAAAAGGTACAGCCCCATACCCTAAAAAGAAAGGAAAAATCTAAAATTGTGCAAGCTAAAATGCCACTACTTGGGAAAAATTGCTATTTAGTCATACAACCTAATCATGACTAAAATAGATTTCAATTTTCTACTGATAGATTAGTGAAGAAGATTTTCCAAATTGTTCAATCTTGGCTTATCAGTAGAATAGATTAGGATAGAAATACAGTGGTTCAAACAAACGGGAAATCTGAACCTGTAATATTTTTGAAGAATTGGTTCTAAGATGCTTAAAATTTGAACCAAGGGAAAAGAAAAAAACAGCTCTAAAAAGGATCAAACGAGAGCTGCCAAAAAGAATGAAGGATGTCTTTTATTTTTCAGATCTTAAGCCTTCATAGTTTTTTTTTAAATTTCTGCAAATAAATTCTGTGCAGCTTGTACATATAGCCATAGACACCACAACAAATCAGACAGTCTAATCCTGATTTGGCTATGTTTTAAATTTCTGTTTTAGAAGATAGAGAATAAAATCTGCCAAACAGTCTAATCCTGGCAGATAGTAGCTTAGGTAGAGAATTTATGAGTTCAACAATCTAATCTGAACTCATGGAAGAAATAAGGGTAGATTTAGATTAGCTTTTCCTTCTTTTAAAAGAACAAAATGTTGAATTTTAAGATTTGCAAGTCCAAATGCACCTTATGAAGAAAAAATGTTAGGAAAAGTAGGTTGTGTTAGACTCCGTCTTGTCAGTCTGCTGCATTCAAATTCACCAAGGTTCATTTCTCCTTATTTGCAGTCATTAAAGAGTAATTCTGGAGTTCAGGGTTTAGTTTTCAGAGGTAGGCTAGAGGAAGGTTCAGTAAGTCTTCATTTCAGAAATTTCATCGTAAATAAGGCAAGATTGATTCTTCTTCAAAACCCTGTTTTGAAGAAGAAGTCATCAAATATGTTTTTATGATGAATATGTAATTTGTCAAAATGCTGCAAATTCTCCAGCTCTTCAAATGGCAGCCTTGTTTCATCTTCAGCAGCTCTATACCCTGTGAGACAAACAGAAATCCATCATGTCAGTTGATCAGAAACACAATACCCAAAGCAAAGTTGGAGAAGTAAGCCACAAATTCTGGGTTACAAAGTTTCCTTTTTGGTATGATATTTTATTGCAGATGGAGTTATCAATTTTATGGTTAAAATACCAGAGGAAACAAAGGCTTGATTAGCTTTAGATGTCATGGTGCAAGAAGCCATTTATGTATCTACACTGCAGGCTTAATTTCCAAATATTTCTCGTTCAGATTTTATAGCAAATTTTACTTGGGAGATTATGTTTCCTTCTATGGTGCATGTGATGAAAATGTTTTTGTGGTTTCTCCAAGCATAGCATGGCTGGAAATTTACTGCCACATTTGCTATCATAAAACATTCCTACTTTGCTGGCTTCTTGGTTTACATGTTGTTCAACTTAGCTTTGGTGTTTTCTTCGGTGTACATTGTGACACATTTTGCACCTGCAGCAGCAGGCTCTGGCATCTCTGAAATTAAGGGCAAACAAGTTTCATTTCCAACGATCCATAGCATACATGTCGAAATCTGAAGTTTGGAGGCTGAAATCCCATTTTGGAGCATTGTTGACAGAGTTGAAGGTCGAGCGACCCACTTGGAGGTTGAGCGACCCACCTGGGTGTAGAGCGACCCACTCGAGCGTTTTTTACAGTGCAAAAATATAACGTGAGCGACCCACTTAACGAAAGCGACCCACTTGATCGTGAGCGACCCACTTGACAGCAGAGTTCAGAAAAATCGTGCTGAGCGCCCAGTTTCGATTTAAATCTTCTCCAACTGTCTACAAACAGGTTCTAGACTATTGCTCAGATCTGGTTACTTAGCCAAGGAATCACTGGAATGAAAGGCATACTTTAATCTCTTGACAAGCATATGCCTGCGGGTTTGTTGTCTAGCCTTCAGCAATGTATATAAGGAGGTGGATTCCTCTAGGCAATCGAATCTGATTTTACACCAACATTCGTGGCCCCATGCACAGTTTTGCAATGGAATTGGTTTGCCATTGGCACTATATGCTTTGAGCTCAATCTCCCTCTATGCAAATCTCTGCCAATTGATTATAACAACACAGAAGGGCCAGTGCAGGGAAAGCTCAATGTTCATCTCGGTTCCCACACCCATGATGATCTGGGATGGCTCAAGACAGTTGATCAGTATTATGTGGGTTCTAACAATTCAATTTAGGTGTGTAAGAGCATTACGTACTATGTTGAGTGCCACTGTTCATGATGTTCTATATTACATAAGTCCTATTTACTGCCAAGATATCATTGATTCGGTATCCAATCAATTAAACAGTTTTTATTTGAAATTTCTCAAAAGGAATCCGGGTTAGGATGGGAATGGTTTCTATTCCTATGAAAATGATACAAATTATTGACACTGCTACAAAAGGTTCGGCATCTTCATGTGGTTTAGTTTGTGGGTGCTGTCACACAAAATGTTCCTATAATGATCATTGCAGAGTATCTTCCAAACGGAGATTTGAAAAGTTACCTCCAAAGAAAGAACGTTTACAACCTGCAAAGGCAGTGAGAATTGCTCTTGAGACTGCAAAAGGAATGAATTATCTTCACGAATCCAAACCGGGGGCAATCATCCATTGTAATTTGAAGCCAAGGTGCCAAAAATATTTTACGTGATAGTGGGGTTCCAGTCATTGATCGCATAGTTTTAATCCGGGCTCTTAAGCTGCTAGAGCAACGTGGGAAAGCTGTGATTTTTGAAGGAACATCCACAGATGATGAAGAGAAATCTCGAGGAGAGCGAAAGGTTTGGGAAATATCCAAAAAGGATTTGTCAACTAGAAAAATTTGGCTCACGTCCTTGACACCTGGCCCTTCACTTCAACCAAAAATAAACAAAGACACCTGTTACCAAATGAATAGGATTCGATTCCTATTTCCAGACTTTATTCAACGGGATCTGTGCTCCATGTGTCGGCCATCAGAGGATTTTTAGAGGAATGCTGTTTTATTTTAGAATAGAGGAAACGCTCTTTTCTATTGTTGTAACTGCAGGTGAAACAGCGCCCCTGTTTTGGGGTCGATTTGTTTTTCTAGAATAGTTTATTTAATGTATTAAAATAATCATTTGTGAGAGAGAATTCGGGGAGAGCTAGTGTAGGAGAAAATTAGAGTTTTATTGTACAGTTTTAGACAGAGATTTTAATGAAGAGATACAGCTCTGTTTTTTGAGATTCTTGTGGCTTGAAATTTAGCAAATGTTTTTCCTTTTGTTTCATATGTCATCGTTATGTTCGCATTTCATTAATCGCCATTTCAATATTGAATGTTTCTAAGTGAGAAAGGAAGAATTCAATTTAGTTGCTCTGTCTTGAGGAAGTATTCATAGTTAATGTTTTCTTCTGTTCGACAAGGATCCATCTTCTATGCCCTTGTCGACTTCTCAGCAGTCTTGTCATTCCGTTTATCTCAATTTAATTGCTAAACTTCATGCTTACCTTGCCTCAGGAGATAATCTGCATTCTTCATTTAATCTCTGCTCTTGCTGTCTTTGCCCCACACAGCCCAGAAAACCCCAATCATTTATTTAAAACCTATTGCTTATCAATTTACTAGCCTAAAATCAATATCAGTGTTTCATTTAGGTCATCTCAGATCCTATTGGACATCTTTCACTGAGTTTGACCCGGAGAGAGCCCTCTCCTGTCCTCGTAGGGCTAGCTACGAGGCTAAGGTTGGTTTGATGTTGCCTCGAACCTCGCCTTCTTCAGCCTGAGGCAGATTCGAGCGCTAACATAGTGGCGACCATACTGGGGACGATGGTTTGCTGTTGATGTGACAGTCGACTTGTAGATTGTCTTGCCCCAGTGCAGGAAATCAAGTTGCAGATCTGATGCTGATGGTGGACAGCAGTCAGACACATATGAAGGCTGAAACATTCACCCGGCGACTCCAGCTCGATCCATAGATTCCAGTGCCCGCTGATTCGTTCATGCAATGGTAGGGTATGTGGCAAACCCTGCACTTTCTGAAGCTATAGAAGATGTTAGAAATTCGTTAGCGGATTTTGAAATTAATGAAGATTTTTTCAGTGCTTTGCTTCAATGTTTGAAATCTCCGAAGTTTCCTCTTGAAGCTAAAACTGTTGTCTGCGAGTTAGTTGTTGAAAAACTTGAGGAGGAGATTCAGTGTTTGAATGAGCAGATTCAGTCATATGATTTCCAAGACCCTAAAAAGTTCTTGGAAACTCTTCCTCCTTCAAAACAAGACACAATAGAGCTGCCTACAGATGTTTGCATTGACAGTGTGCAGCTGGAGGTATGTATTGCAGAGTTGGGGCAGCAAACAGAGTCTGGCTTTCGCGATCCTATTGCAGCATACATGGAAATGTTTTTCAGTTTGACTGATAGATCAAGCTGTCTTATACATAGCCAGATTCATTACGTGCATGAAGGGCTGCCAGCAATTACATCTGTGATCTGGTTGGAGCACTCTCAAGCAGTGTTCTTCTCAGATTTACTTGAATGGTTGATCTGGCATTTCAGTATTACCTGATCTATTATTTTTACAGTAGATGTAGGGTAGATTTTGTAAATAAATAAGCAGCCAAAAAGGCAGCATTTTGTTCCAGTTTATTGCAGTTCTAGTTTGAGGTTTTCCAAGTCAGTTTTTCAAATCATTTCAGTCAGTTTTCAGTTAATAAGTTGATCATGATTCCATAGCCCAATGGATGGAGGCACTGTCTCCTCTCCCAAAGCTCTGCGGTTCTTGGCACCTCCAAGAAGCGGCAGCTGCCATCCCCATTGGAGCCAATGTTAGACTCCGTCTTGTCAGTCTGCTGCATTCAAATTCACCAAGGTTCATTTCTCCTTATTTGCAGTCATTAAAGAGTAATTCTGGAGTTCAGGGTTTAGTTTTCAGAGGTAGGCTAGAGGAAGGTTCATTAAGTCTTCATTTCAAGAATGTCATCGTAAATAAGGCGAGATTGATTCTTCTTCAAAACCCTGTTTTGAAGAAGAAGTCATCAAATATGTTTTTATGATGAATATGTAATTTGTCAAAATGCTGCAAATTCTCCAGCTCTTCAAATGGCAGCCTTGTTTCAGCTTCAGCAGCCAGCTCTATACCCTGTGAGACAAACAGAAATCCATCAGTCAGTTGATCAGAAACACAATACCCAAAGCAAAGTTGGAGAATAAGCCACAAATTCTGGATTACAGAGTTTCCTTTTGGTATGATATTTTATTGCAGATGGAGTTATCAATTTTATGGTTAAAATACCAGAGGAAACAAAGGCTTGATTAGCTTTAGATGTCATGATGCAAGAAGCCATTTATGTATCTACACTGCAGCCACTTCCAAATACTTCTCGTTCGTATTTTATAGCAAATTTTACTGGGGAGTTATGTTTCCTTCTATGGTGCATGATGAAAATGTTTGTGGTTTCTCCAAGACATAGCATGGATGGAAATTTGCTGCCACATTTGCTATCATAAAACATTCCTACTTTGCTGGCTTCTTGGTTTACATGTTGTTCAACTTAGCTTTGGTGTTTTCTTCGGTGTACATTGTGACACATTTTTCACCTGCAGCAGCAGGCTCTGGCATCTCTGAAATTAAGGGCAAACAAGTTTCATTTCGAACGATCCATAGCATACAAGTCGAAATCTGAAGTTTGGAGGCCGAAATCGCATTTTGGAGCATTGTTGACAGAGTTGAAGGTCGAGCGACCCACTTGGAGGTCGAGGGACCCACCTGGGCGTAGAGCGACCCACTCGGGCGTTTTTTACAGTGCAAAAATATAACGTGAGCGACCCACTTAACGAAAGCGACCCACATGATCGTGAGCGACCCACTTGACAGCAGAGTTCAGAAAAATCGTGCTGAGCGCCCAGTTTCGATTTAAATCTTCTCCAACTGTCTACAAACAGGTTCTAAACTATTGCTCAGATCTGGTTACTTAGCCAAGGAATCACTGGAATGAAAGGCATACTTTAATCTCTTGACAAGCATATGCCTGCGGGTTTGTTGTCTAGCCTTCAGCAATGTATATAAGGAGGTGGATTCCTCTAGGCAATCGAATCTGATTTTACACCAACATTCGTGGCCCCATGCACAGTTTTGCAATGGAATTGGTTTTCCATTGGCACTATATGCTTTGAGCTCAATCTCCCTCTATGCAAATCTATGCCAATTGATTATAACAACACAGAAGGGCCAGTGCAGGGAAAGCTCAATGTTCATCTCAGTTCCCACACCCATGATGATCTGGGATGGCTCAAGACAGTTGATCAGTATTAGGTGGGTTCTAACAATTCAATTCAGGTGTGTAAGAGTATTACGTACTATGTTGAGTGCCACTGTTCATGATGTTCTATATTACATGAGTCCTATTTATTGCCAAGATATCATCGATTCGGTATCCAATCAATTGAACAGTTTGTATTTGAAATGTCTCAAAAGGAATCCGGGTTAGGATGGGAATGGTTTCTATTCCTATGAAAATGATACAAATTATTGACACTGCTACAAAAGGTTCGGCATCTTCATGTGGTTCAGTTTGTGGGTGCTATCACACAAAATGTTCCTATGATGATCATTGCAGAGTATCTTCCAAACGGAGATTTGAAAAGTTACCTCCAAAGAAAGAACGTTTACAATCTGCAAAGGCAGTGAGAATTGCTCTTGAGACTGCAAAAGGAATGAATTATCTTCACGAATCCAAACCGGGGGCAATCATCCATTGTAATTTGAAGCCAAGGTGCCAGAAATATTTCCTTTAGAGCGATAGTGGGGTTCCACTATCGATCGCATAGTTAATCCGGGCTCTTAAGCCGCTAGAGCAACGGGGAAAGCTGTGATTTTTGAAGGAACATCCACAAGCATAAGAGAAATATCGAGGAGAGCGAAAGGGTTTGGGAAAATATCCAAAAAGGATTTGTCAACTAGAAAACCTGGGCTCACGTCCTGACACCCGGTCCTCTTCACTTCAACCAAAAATAAACAAAGACACCTGTTACCAAATGAATAGGATTCGATTCCTATTTCCAGACTTTATTCAACGGGATCTGCGCTCCATGTGTTGGCCATCAGAGAATTTTTAGAGGAACGCTGTTTTATTTTAGAATAGAGAAAACGCTCTTTTCTATTGTTGTAACTGCAGGTGAAACAGCGCCCCTGTTTTGGGGTAGATTTGTTTTTTCTAGAATAGTTTATTTAATGTATTAAAATAATCATTTGTAGGGGAGAGTTCTGAGAGCTGATGTAGGAGAAAATTAGAGCTTTATTGTACAGTCTTAGACAGAGATTTTAATGAAGAAATACAGCTCTGTTTTTTGAGACTCTTGTGGCTTGAAATTTAGCAAATGTTTCCTTTTGTTTCATATGTCATCGTTATGTTCACAGTTCATCAATCACCATTTCAATATTGAATGTTTCTAAGTGAGAAAGGCAGAATTCAATTTATTTGCTCTGTCTTGAGGAAGTATTCATAGTTAATGTTTTCTTCTGTTCGACAAGGATCCATCTTCTATGCCCTTGTCGACTCCTCAGCAGTCTTGTCATTCCGTTTATCTCAATTTAATTGCTAAACTTCATGCTTACCTTGCCTCAGGAGATAATCTGCGTTCTTTATTTAATCTCTGCTCTTGCTGTCTTTGCCTCACACAGCCCAGAAAACCCCGACATTTATTAAAAACCTCTTGCATATCTTTTTACTAGCCTAAAAATCAATATCAGTGTTTCATTTAGGTCATCTCAGATCCTATTGGACATATTTCACTGAGTTTGACCCGGAGAGAGCCCTCTCCTGTCCTCGTAGGGCTAGCTACGAGGCTAAGGTTGGTTTGATGTTGCCTCGAGTTTTGCCTTCTTCAGCCTGCGGCAGAATCGAGCGCTAACAGGTTGTGTAGGTAGAATGATTGGGAGAATTTGTTTGCTGATATTAGATATTGATCATCTTTTCTAAGCAGCATGATCAAAGAAGAAAAAAGGTGTTTAATGGACCAAGGCAGGTCTGCATCGCAGAGATCAAAATATGAAGTTCTTGACACCTCCAAGGAGCTGCGATCCCCAAGTGGAGCCACTATTAGCCATCAGTAATTTTTTTTTAGAAAATGATGGCTAAAACAAGTCTTATGGTCTTCAAGAAACAAATTTCCATAAAATATTTGTGACTTCTTGCAACCCATTTTGTGTCCCTTGTCCAAATAATCCCATTCCCTGATATTTTTACTTCAAATCCACCAAAAAAACCCTGTTATTCCCAAAGAAAATACTGTTTCCTAAAGGTCCCATTTACATCATTTCACCCCCTATATCACTCATTTTTCCCTTTATCCTTATCCTCATTTATTTCTAAAAACTCCTTTTCCCCCCTTCCATTTATCCTCCATTTTTCTCTGAAAAATACCCTCTTATTGCTATAAAACCCTTTGTTATGGTTTAAAACCCTTCCTTTTAGCTATGGGGACTTCAAAAAGCCATGAAAACCCACAAAAAATGCATAAAACCTTTTAAAAAAACCTTTTCTGCACATTTTAAGTCTTTAGGCCCCTAAGGGCTTAAGTTTTTCCGCCCTTTTGTCAACAAGAGAAAACACTATAACCAAGCGCTTAATAAACCCATGTTTCCTTTGCAAAACTTTTCCCCCGATCGCCCGACCCATCTCTTCTTTTGACACTCGGCATCGAATCTTCACCGTCAATCCATATAAACTGACGACCCTTGTTAATCTAGTTCATTCACCTTATAAAGGAAATCTCCACCGCTAGTTTGTTAGATTTGACAATCGTCATTCATTCTGGCACCCAACCTTCCTCTGGACCCACCATTCCACTACTCAGTCTTCTCTTCAAATCACACCCTGACACATGTCCCCCACTACAACGCCTTCCATGCAACTTTCCATCGCGCCCTGGTCCACACCGTCAGATCTGTTCCTCCTCATCCGACGGTTGACATCGCATATCACGCGATTTTTCTATCTGGAGTTTAACAAAAAAAAATCACGCAATACTGGCAGTATTGCAAAATGCCACGCGGTGCGATAAAATTGGATCGCGTTTGATTTGTCGAAAACCACTTACCACTCAATCATCGCACAAAAACCATTCACATTTTTCATGAAACCGCTTTGCCCAAATTTGTGTCAAATACCATTTTAAACTGGATTTTCACCTATTGTCTTCATTGAGCCTCTTCTGCCTACATAAATCACCCCCTTTGCACTGCTCCTCCACTCCGCTAGCCTCCTAAGCAATTTCACCAATACCGCAGGGTTTTTATAATGTATTTTGTTGTTTTTGCAGGTTTTATCATGGTTTTTTGAAGTGGAAAACCCGTCCTCAACTCACAAAGGGACAGAACCAAATTCTTCCATGTTTGAAGGCCAAAATCATGAAGAAAAGGCTGCCTAGTTTCATCCGAGGTTTTGGTTAGTGCTGTGTAAGCACTGGTCATACCCTTAAACCCTCCACCACATTATAAACCACCTGCACATGGAAAAGAAGAATAACGGTGGGGGTAAAACATGAATATTAGTGATTAAAGACAAAAGCCAGAGATTTGAAGATTTAACCAATCAATTAAAGGTTAAAATAGTGGATTAAAGGGAAGGTCAGCGGACGATCAAAGTGAAAAGGTTTAAAATTCATAAGAATGAAGGATTTAAGTTTTAATCCTACAGTTTTAAGTGATAAAACACAATTTAAAGATTGATAGCAGAGGATTAAGAGGAATTCATCCAATACTCAAGGATAAAGGTTTAATACATCAAGATTGAATGTAAAAAGCATAACCCGACAAAGAAGACCTAAAACAAAAGAAAAGGGATATTTAACAGGTTAAAACAGCCAGCACATAAATTTTAAAGACTCTGAAGATGATTATAAGGCACAAAAGCAATATCAAAGGCCTTATTGAAGTTCAAAGTGCCAGATCAGCACAAATCAACAAAGAGCATCCGAATGCCACACCATTGAGGCTATTACTCCTCAAAACTGCCACCTGTAAGCTAATTTCACCTAAAGAGTGCATATTAATGACACAGTCAGGGATATTTTTAAAAAACAACTTAGAATTAACTAGCAGCCTACCAAAAGCCCCCAAAGTCAACAAAAGTGACTGAAGGTGATGAAATTTAATGTAAAATTGATTAAAACAGAGATGAAAATTTGAAATCTTCTCCCTTAGGCCTCCCAAAGGTTGAGAAACCATTACTCTATATTAATTTCACAGAAGACTCTTCTTTACACTCCACCTCCTCATTCTTCTATAAATATTTCTATAGAAGACAGTATAGAGAATGGTCTTTGGATACCTGTTGAATGTAAATAGTTGTTGAAGCATGTTGTAGCTTTGTTTTGTAATTGAAGATACATAAGCTGAGATGAGAAGTTTGAAGCTTTAGAGACCCACTGGACTTGAAGATTGTAACTGATTTGAACATCAAATACAAATATTTGATTTATGGGATCCTGATCTATGTCAATGGTGATGTGTTTTTTACTGCAATTAATTTTTTTTTTTATGTTTTCATTCTGTCCACTATTCTTTGATAAAGGATAGAAAATATAGATTAGGATTTACTTCTGAAGTACTCGAAATCTCACTGATAAATCTTTATCCTTTATGTTTTCTGTTGATTGTTAACTTGAAGGTAATTCAATAGAGTATAACCAGTGAAGTGTTGGTAAGCCTATATTTCATGAGTACAACTTGAGATATTGTATTTGAATTTTCTTGATAAGTCTGCTAATTAAAGTAGAGCTAGAGAAGTTTATGGTTAGCCCTATCCTCTAGTTTCTTCTCCAACAGCTACTTTGAAAAGTTCCCTTAAGAGTATGTCAAAAGTAGGCTAGTTTAAAAGTACTTACCTGATCTTAGACTATTATTTTTGTTTACCATGAATGTTTTCCTTTTAGAATATGATGAAAGAAAGCTATTTTAAAATTACTTACCTAATCTTAGGTTACTTTTGTGTCTTTCCCTTAAGTGCATGTCAAAGCACGCTAGTTTCAAAGTACTTACCTAATCTTAGTTTGTCCTTTGTTTCTTCATATGTTTTACTTCCCTTAGTTCATTTCTTAGTGTTTCATTTCATAAAATTAACTTAAAGAGATCCTTTGACATAGATGACTTTCCCCATGGACCACTCTTGTACCTTGCTGTCCAATTAAGTCTGATTATGACTCCATAGCCCAATGGATTGAATCTATTCCCTGCTTATCTTATCAGCTGAACCATTTTGTCATTTAGTCACACCTTCACCCTTTATATAGACTTCCTTCATCTTCATAATATCCTTGCCCAACCAAAACAAAGAAAAACCCTTATTCTTCATAACTAGCCTAATATCATACTTAAAGCTTTAAAGATCATATCTTTGAACACAAACATAGAGAGATCCCTCTCTAAATCTAGGATGGCCAGGTCCTCAGATTCCAAAGTGGTTTGGTGTAGGCTCTGCAGCTTTGTATTTTCCAATCTTGAAAAACTACGGTGCCCTAACAACTAACGGTAATACAAAAATATTTTACATTTTAAGGTCATTTTCAGGAAATTTACATGTATCATTTCAAATTATTGATTCATTTCACAGGGAAGAAATTTATAGATATTCCATTCTATCTCTTTAGAAGTCTCAGGAAAATCACAGACAAGGCACAAGAAAAGCCTGAAAGGTATCAAACTTCCATTTTCCACCATGGGTTGATGAAATTGCTAGTTTTGGAGGAATTCAAAAAAATAAACATAGACTGGGCATCATTCCTGTTCATGAATGGATATGAACTTGATGTCTTATCTCCGAGGAAAGCTTCCAAGCTTAAAAGTTCTTCTTCCAAGCAAGAAGTGGATGTCAATACTACTACAAAATTTGAAGGAACTCAACATGAAGATTTAAAGTATTCAGATAAAGACTTGGTGGAGAAAACTGATTTAGTCCAAGATATATCACTACCTCCAGCAACTAGAACTAGAAAGAGGACTATCAAACATGTTACAGACAACAAGACTAATTTTGAAGCTAAGATATCTAAAAGAAATTCTGAAGAAAATGTTAAAGGTAAAGGAAAACTTGAAGACATCCTACACGCCATTGACATTGCAAAAACTCCTGTGGTGAAAGCAGCTGAAGATAAAACATCTAAAGCCAAAGGTAAGGGACTCATAGTTAAGAAATTAGACTTCTCTTCAGATGATTCAACCTTTATTTTCAAACCTCAAAAACATCTTACTAGGTCATAAATGTCAGATACTTTTACTATTGGTGATAGTAAAAAGAGGAAAGATAAAGGTAAAGGAGAAATGGCAAAGGAAGTTATTGTTATATCACCTTGTGAGATAGAGGTTATCAAGGATAAGAAGACAGACAAATCTAAAGGTAAGTCCCAAAAGAAACTTGAGACAAATTCTTCTAAAAGATAGAGCAAGGATAAGGAAGAAACAGTTAAACAGAGAAAAGGAAAAAACAAGGCCATAGAGAAGACTGAAAAGGAGATTTTGGAAGAACAATTGAAAGCTATCAAAGATGAATTGGCTGAGACAAAGAAAGAGCTGGAAGGATATAAGAAATATAGAGAGATGATAGATGAGGTAGAGAAAAAAGTAACTGAACATGTTATTCATTTTGAGACTTCCATTGCCAAAGCCAAGAGCATGTTGAAAAGGACACAGCCTTTATGCATCATGGTGTCACAGACAAGAAAGAAGAACTTATGGTTAAAAGTAGAGAGAAAAAGTCTTCAAAGATAAGTCAAAATGTTTAAAGAAGATATGGATTTGATCAAGACATAATCAGAGGAAAAAGACTTGGAAAGAGGAACCATGGACAAAACCATTGAAACACCTCAAGAAGAAACAACTGGTAAATAAGGAGGTAACAAATTGATTATGGACCTTTTTGTCTTATATTATCAATAAAATACATGCAGCCATGTTCATATGCTTTTTTTAAGCTCATGCAAGCTCTGTCAAATTTCCAAAGTATTAGGCAATTCTACAACAACTCTCAGGCTTGAAGCCTAGTTTTTGTTGCGGAATTTCTGAAGGTTTCTTTTTGGGTTTTAAGATACATAAAATAATGGGAGTGAGCGGTTTTGAAGATCGTGTTTAATTATTTTTTATCATTTAACATCTTTGAATGGTTAAAAACAGCTAAGGAATATCACAAGTTAATCTTTTGTGTGCACTATGAAAAACAGGTTGTTTTCGTAACTCAAAACAGAGTTTGACAGTATGGACAATTTTTGTGACAAATAATGAAAAAGAGTGAAAAATATTAAGAATGTGTAAATTTATTCATCATCAAGGTGTCAAAGAGTATCAGAATGAAAAAGAGTATTAGATTTTCCAAGTGGAGATTTTCAGTTAGAGGAGTTTGAAAAGATACTAGCCAACATGTGCCATGTCATCAAACTTACTTCTTTTAAATGAGGGACAGAGTTACTTCATGAAGACAATCATGATATAAATGTTTTTTTAATGGCTAGCATGGTAAAGATATTAGATTCATTTCGAGGAAGACTTGGATCAATTTAGTTTAAATGTAATAAATAAGTGTTTAAGTCCTAGTAGGACTCTTAGTCTTATTTTGAATAGGTGTCAGTCCTAGTCTCTAGAATCCATTTTATGGTTGGATTCAAGTGTCATTTTAAATTTAAATGGTCTAGCCACTTGGAAGACTTGTTGTAAAGGCTAAATACCTATAAATAATGTAAACTTCGATGTATTCAAGGTTGAAAAATGTTATCAGAACAGAGTCTACTTTTGTAAATACTTTGGAGGAGCTGATATATACAGAAGAAGTTTAAATTTTCTAAAGCTGAGATTCTTAGTGTACTTCAGTGAGCTTATCTTCTATCAGATTTTTTACTTCCATAGTTTTAATTCTTATTACTCAAAATTCATGGGAATATGATATAATTTCCTTCAAGTGTTAAATTATGGTGAATTGAGTTCTTAGGTCATATTTGTGGATGGTTTCTTTCAATGTTTAATACTTATGACTCAGAATTCATGGTCATTCATGCTATGACTTCCTTTAAGTGTTAATATTTGATAAATCTCTGTTCAATACTTTCCTTTCAATATCTTAAGGTATCATTACTCATAATTCATGCACTCATGCTCTGATTTCCTTTGAACCTCAAGATATTGAGACTTTCCTGAATGTGTCATCCTTTCATTGAAGTATATACAAGCCTCGGTTTTATAAGAAGAGATATTTTGTTATCTTTATCCCTATCATTGACTCCATAGCCCAATGGTAGCTAGTCTCCATCTTTCAACCAAAAAACCTACAAAATCATAAACCATAGATTTAGCCATCTATTTACATATTTATTCAAAATCATTAACCCTTGAGAGAGCCCTCTCAGGGTGAGGAGGCTAAGCCTCAACTAAAATATTGGTTTGAAATAGTTACACTGAAGTGTTCTGATGAGCAGCCTATCAGGGTCCTATTTTGGTGATAACATTTTGGTGCGTCTGCCGAGAGTCTGAAGATATACATCTCCTGAAAATCATGAAGCTAAACTCTTGAAGTTAGCAGAAGCTCAAAAATTTTTTGAGGCTGCCAAACTACCTTGGCGACTCCACACATCAAATAATCAAATTGTAAGGTGACTCCACTGCTAGAAGATCAGTAGCTTGATGAAGTTTCAAGATGAGTTCCATTGGAAGAATGAATGCCAGGTATGCTCCTATGAATTGGTCTCTTATCTCTGGTTTTCCAAATCCTATGCCAAAGGTTGATTGGTTAGATGATCTTCCAATATTCAAAGATGAAAATAAAGAAAATGTTGCTCTTCATTTGGTTAGGTTTCATCTGCATGTACATATTTTTAAGGTTCATATCGTTGAAGATTGTCTTATGAAGATGTTTATGACCACTCTAGAAGGAAAAGCATGGTCTTGGTATAAAGGTTTAGCAAATGGTTCATTATATTCACTTGCTATTTTTCATGAAGAATTCTATGAGATGTATAAAGAGTGTCATCCCTCTTTATTGATGGTCAAATACTGTTGTAAACACTCTGAGAGTTTTATTGAATATTTGGAGAATTGTTACGAAGATTATGAGTTTATGGATGAGGAAATTTTAGAAGCTTTTCATGACAATACCTTTCATCAACAAGAATAAAACCAAGAAGAAAGGATAATATCTCCTTTAGATGAAAATGAAACTCAGCAGGAGTTTACTTATGAAAATTATGACATACCCTTTGATTTTGAAGAAAATTTGCAGCAGGTTTGTCAATCCTTTGATCATCATGAGTATGAGAATCATTTCAAATAGCAAGAGGAAATATTGGAAATTGTTTGCTACATACGTCAGGTATAGGAAAAGGTTCATTACTTATGTCATACTTTGCAGCAGCCTACTTCAAATAATGATCATAATAATGAGGAAAAATACACTGCCTTTGGAAATCATTCAGAATGGAAATTGGATAACTTATCAAATAAATGTTGTGTGGCTAAATATCAGTTGTTAGAAATCACAGGATGTTATGAGGATCATCAAGCTGATTATGTATTTTGGGACACTATAGCTAGATACATGAAAGAGTTTTACCCTCCACTATTTCAGTTTTATTTTTACCATAAAGATCAGTTACAATTTTAGTGGCAATGGTCATCACAATTTCATGGTTTCTTTGAAGTCCGATGCAGTCAAAAAACTCAAATGATAGATAAAAAGGATGATTGGCTACATTGGAAATTTCACATTGATTGAGCTAAAAGAAGTTATAGTTGATAGGGTAGGTAGGTAGGAATATGAAAATAAGATCAAGGTTCATTGAGTGTTTTTAGCTAGAACAGTTTGAAGCAGATTGGGCAGAATTTCAGAGTTCTTATTTTTTAAGGAATGGATTGCAGCACCGGAGATACTAGTTCTTAGCATTCCATAGGGGGCATACTATCCCTAATGGAGCCACTGTTATCACACCCCAAATTTTCAAAATCTCATGCCTGAAAATTAGTCATAATACTCCTTCAAATTTCTTAGGTTGCAAGATATCATAAAATGATATATTCTATGGTGTATTTAAGTTTAGAAAACTTTGGATAAGGTCTTAGAAATGATTCCAAGTCACATCAGAGCAGTGTGTTTTGAGTAGACACTTTGAAATGATCATAAGTCTGAAAGTTTTCCATTTTTCACCAAACTGTCTGAGTCCGCAACAAATATAGCATGAAATTAACAGAATTTTCTACGGAAACACCTAGTTTTCCATAGCAAAACTGACACTTGTCAAATGAAACGTGCTACAAAATCTCTACCAGTCATTAACAGTTTAAAGAGTAATGATGAATGTTTAAGTGTTTGAAAATTTCAAGGACTTGGTGCCAAACTTTAGCCATCATTTTAAAAAGTTATTCACTCTCTCATACCAGTCATCATCTTTCTTATGTCTTCTCATTCCTCTTGTGAAAGTTTATTTCTCACCTCTTTCACTTTTATTTTCCACACTTATCATTTCCTACCAAATCAGCCCTCTATCAAGAAGGTCTCTAGTAAAAACCCTTGCTGTTATATCAGTCTCTCTCCATCTTAACTACTCTCTATCATCAAGCTTTTTCTCCCAGACAAGTGTAAAGTTGTAAGGAAAGCTGCCGCTGCATCATACAGGAAATTGCTACAACTACACCCAAGAATTTTTATAAAGGAGGTTTTTCATTCTGCTATGAACCTACAGCGCCAGAATTGTTTTTAGGAGATAAACATTTCACCGATTTATTTACAAAGGCAGGGTGTATTGAATTCTTTCAGAAACTACAAGGGCATCATCAACAGGTATCACGAGACTTTGTGGCAAATTTTAGAGGAAAATTTACGAAGGTAGGCTGTCTTCATATCCCAATTTCACCTGATAGCATCTCTAAAGAAAGAGGGATCCCGAGAACTGGAGAGGAATGGTTTAAAGCCACCAAAATTTGACTTGAAAATTTGTGATGATTATTTAAAAACGGAGCATGGAGGGATCAAAATGACTGAAGAAATTCCTAGAAGCTTTCTTAAAGATGAATTTTCCAAGTTGCTAATGGTCATACAAAAATATTTTACATGTGAAGGTCATTTTCAGAAAATTTACATGTGTCATTTCAAATTATTGATTCATTTCACAGGGAAGAAATTGATAGATATTCCATTCTATCTCTTTAAAAGTCTTGGGAAAATGGCAGAAAAGGTACAAGGAAATCCTGAAAGGTATGAAACTTCCATTTTCCACCATGGGTTGATGAAATTGATAGTTTTGGAGAAATTAAACAAACTAAACAAAGACTGGGCATCATTCCTA
This sequence comes from Pinus albicaulis, assembly GCA_034641835.2. NCBI lineage: Eukaryota > Viridiplantae > Streptophyta > Pinopsida > Pinales > Pinaceae > Pinus > Pinus albicaulis. The sequence goes on along the minus strand of CM076574.1, from coordinate 525,017,995 downwards.
TTCATGAATGGATATGAACTTGATGTCTTATCTCGAAGGAAAGCTTCCAAGCTTAAAAAATATTCTTCCAAGCAAGAAGTGGATATCAATACTACTGCAGAATTTGAAGGAACTTAGCATGAATATTTAGAGGATTCAGATAAAGACTTGGTGAAGAAAACTGATTTAGTCCAAGGTATATCACTACCTTCAACAACTAGAACTAGAAAGAGTACTATCAAAAATGTTACAAACAACAAGAATAATTTTGAAGCTAAGAGATCTAAAAAAAATGCTAAATAAAATGTTAAAGGTAAAGGCAGACTTGAAGACATCCTACACACCATTGACATTGCAGAAAATCTTGTGGTGAAAGCAGCTAAAATAAAACATCTAAAGCCAAAGGTAAGGGACTCATAGTTAAGAAATTAGACTTCTCTTCAAATGATTCAACCTTTATTTTCATACCTCGAAAACCTCTTACTAGGTCACAAATGTCAGATACTTTTACTATTGGTGATATTAAAAAGAGGGAATATAAAGGTAAAGGATAAATAGCAAAGGAATTTATTGTTATATCACCTAGTGAGATAGAGGCTATCAAGGATAAGAAGACAAAAAAATCTAAAGGTAAGTCCCAAAAGAAACTTGAGACAGATTCTTCTAAAATACATAGCAAGGATAAATAAGAAACAATCAAACAGAGAAAAGGAAAAAACAAGGCCATAGAGAAGACTGAAAAGGAGATTTTGGAAGAGAAATTGAAAGTTGTCAAAGATGAATTGGCTGATAAAAATAAAGAGCTGGAAGGATATAAGAAATATAGAGAGATGATAGATGAGGTAGAGAAGGAAGTAACTGAGCAGGTTATTCATTTTGAGACTTCCATTGCAAAAGCCAAGAATATGGTGAAAATGACACAACCTTTATGCATCATGGTGTCATAGACAAGAAAGAAGAACTTAAGGTTACAAGCAGAGAGAAGAACTCTTCAAAGACAAGTCAAAATTTTGAAAGAAGATATGGAGTTGATGAAGACAAAATCAGAGGAAAAAGACTTGGAAAGAGGAACCATGGACAAAACCATTGAAACTGCTCAGGAAGAAACAATTGGTAAATAAGGAGGTAACAAATGGATTATGGACCTTTTTGTCTTATATTATCAATAAACTACATGAAACCATGTTCATATGATTTTTTGAAGTTCAAATACAAGCTTTGTCAAATTTCCAATGTATTAGGCAATTCCACAGCAACTCTCAGGCTTGAAGCCCAGTTTTTGCTGCAGAATTTCTGAAGGTTTCTTTTTTGGTTTTAAGAGACATAAAATGATGGGAGTGAGCAGTTTTGAAGGTCATGTTTAATTTTTTTTTATCATTTAAAATCTTCCAATGGTTAAAAACAGCTAAGGAATATCACAAGTTAATCTTTTGTGTGCACTACAAAAACATGCCGTTTTCGTAGCTCAAAACAGAGTTTGACAGTTTTTGTGAAAAATAATAAAAAAGAGTGAAAAAGGTTAATAATGTGTAAATTTATTCATCATCAAGGTGTCAAAGAGTATTAGGATGACAAAGAGTATCATATTTTCCAAGTGGAGATTTTCAGTTAGAGGAGTTTGAAAAGATACTAGCCAACATGTGCCATGTCATCAAACTGACTTCTTTTAAATGAGGGATAGAGTTACTTCACGAAGACAATCATGATATAAATGTTTTGTTAATGGCTAGCATGGTAAATATATTAGATTCATTTCAAGGAAGACTTGGATCAGTTTAATTTAAATGTAATAAATAAGCGTTTAAGTCCTAGTAGGACTCTTAGTCTTATTTCGAATAGGTGTCAGTCCTAGTCTCTAGAATCTAGTTTATGGTTAGATTTAAGTGTCAGTTTAAATTTAAATGGTCTAGCCACTTGGAAGACTTGTTGTAAAGGCTAAATGCCTATAAATAATGTAAACTTCAATGTATTCAAGGTTGAAAAATGTTATCAGAACATAGTCTAATTTTGTAAATACTTTGGAGGAGCTGATATATACAGAAGCATTTTAACTTTTTTGAAGTTGAGATTCTTAGTGTACTTCAGTGAGCTTATCTTCTATCATATGTTTTACTTCCATAGTTTTAATTCTTATTACTCAGAATTCATGGGAATATGCTCTTATTTCCTTTAGGTGTTAAATTATGGTGAATTGAGTTCTTAGGTCATATTTGTGGATGGTTTATTTCAACATTTAATACTTATGACTCATAATTCATGCACTCATGCTCTAATTTCCTTTGAACCTCAAGATATTGAGACTTTCCTTAATGTGTAATACTTTCATTGAAGTATATACAAGCCTCAGTTTTATAAGAAGAGCTATTTTGTTATCTTTATCCCTATCACTGACTCCATAGCCCAATGGTATCTAGTCTCCATATTTCAACCAACAAACGTACAAAATCATAAACCATAGAGTTAGCCATCTATTTACATCTTTATTCAAAATCATTAACCCTTGAGAGATCCCTCTCAGGCTGAGGAGGCTAAGCCTCGACTAAAAGATTGGTTTGAAATAGTTACACTGAAGTGGTCTGATGAGCAGCCTATCAGGGTCCTATTTTGGTGATAACACATCTCTCTCTAACAGAGCATATCATCATATGTGGGCTTCAAATCCTTTGGGGGTATATGTGCCAAAATTAAAATATCTACATCTAATCCTTAACAATATTATCCAAATTCTCCATGGCGGGGGAAGATACATTGGAAATCAATATTTCCTCTTAAGACAAAATTATTCACGTGAATATTCCTTTGTAACAATGCTATGAATTTGTGAAACCTATAGAAGCATTCTTTCCATGGGCCTATAAAATGTGTTATATTCTTTCATTGATATAAATTAGTGGATCACCTATTTATCAACTACCCCTTTATGCAATGGATTAGGCAAGGTATTCATAGTCTTATGTATGGGAGGGGTGATTCAAGAGGCCCTAAAAACCTTGCTTTCCGATCATCAAAAGGATTAACATCATGATATTCCTTTATTTTTTTCATGAGGAGTATGGATGGAAAGAAATCATACCATATTTAAAAATGTTCCCTAAAAGTATCCACTAAAATCCTAGCTCTTGTGAGCTATTTTGTGCCACCAAAATCATTTTCTGGAATCTTGCCCATATTGACATCTCCATCAAAACTAATAATCCTTGTTGTTTTTTTATGGGTTTTAGAAAGGTTCTCCATCTAAAGGTGGAATTCGTTGAATTTTATTCCTTTCTCAATGTCATTGGTTCTCCTTTGTAGCTACCATTGACTCTACTTCAAATAAATATCCAGAGCTTATGGTTCTTAAACTTTTACTGCATCTATCCCAAGAATAAAGGATCAATCAACTTCATTGTATGAGGATTCCTTATTATTCATTAACTAGATGAAATCAACTCCTAGACTTATGAGGTTTTATTTGTAGCCACTTTTTCAACACATTCAACAACAAATTTTATTTATATCTTACATCTCAATTGACCAAGTATACAGAAATAGGAATGAAGAAGCTGACAAGTTATCCAAGGATGGCCTAGAAATGGACTCGAGCCTATGGAAAATTAAAAAAACCATGGATGGCCAACAGAAGAAAAAAAAAATTCATGACAATTGCCTCAAACTAAGATTATTGTTTTTTACATGTTATCTTTAGAATTCCAACATATATCAATATAAAAGTGTTTGTATATTTTCTTTTCATTTCTACAACTGGGATGATAATTGTAAATGGTTGATAACTAAATAATCATTAGAGGATGGCAAGAGGCCTCTATACATACTAGGAAATCAAATGAATATTTTTGAAACAATGATAAAATGGATGATCACATGATAGGTTGCTTTTTCCTCCTTTTTGGAATTTTGAATTTTGGAACCTATCGCATATGAGGAAATTTTGTCCTACATGATTTCATTCAAGAACATATGAAATATTTATAAACTTGGGGTTAGATCTCAGTTATTTGGTTTGAAGAAAAAAAATATTTCTCTCTAATTATCATTTGTTGATATTGCACAAGGCATAAGGAGATGAGAATATGCAAAAAATAAAAAAAATTCCAAACTATTCTGATTTGAAAAGATCATGCATGGTGCATAACAAAGAGAATAGGAAACTTAAAAAAGAGAGTAAATTGGAAATAAAAATATAAAAAAGTGAAATTAAATATTAAAATATAATAAAATTTTCATAAGAACTATTCCCCTATGGGGGTGATGGACAAGGTAAATGAAGGGAACATTTTGGGTGCCCAAAACCCCATCAACCCTCCTAACAATGAATAGGGATGACATGGAACCACTCCTACATGTAGGAATATGATGCATTAATAACACCTAGATTCAAAATAATGATGGTGGTTAATTTATTCATGTAGTTAATAAATTTCATTCGTCATTGTTTGGGTGATATGGGAGGCATGCATTTGGATTATTTTTTGACAATTTCAAAGAGAGAATTCAAGCTCAAGGAAGCAATCTAGGCTGAGGTGTTGAAGGATGACTGAGGTGGTGTGAGACCAGGTCTTGGTTCCCTCATAATTCTTACCATGCCCAAAAATCACCATCAAACCTGGGATGCAGGCATTCAAAATAGACACTTGGATCCATGTGAAAATAAAAATAAATCTTCATCAAAACAATATCGGGTGCATGCATGGGGAGTAGTTAGCTTCTTGTTTGGTTTCTTTGGTAATATTTACCCCTACCCTATTTTATTTTCCCCTCTATTTATTTATTTTAAAGTGTTTGTCTCTATTTTAGGAGATTCTTGGTTATATTCATATATTTTGGTTCTCGTGCTTATGTATGGTGGAAATTAGTTGGGGGTAGGTTACATATTTATGCTCCATTTTTTGTCACTTTCTGGGTATGTTTACCTCACAATCTATTTTATATAATCTGGGTGGCATTAATTTTTGTTTTTAAAGTGTTTCTGTGATTTGGGATCTTTTGATTGGAATCCCATGAAATATAGGTTATTTCCTAGAATTGCATTCCTACAAACAGAGCCAAATTTGGTGCAGTGGAAATTTACTGTGTTCACCTAGTAGGTGAAAAATTATGGTTCAAGGGAGTGGCATATTTTTGGGTTCTCAAAATACCATATAAATATTCTATCCATAAGGGTATTATTGTAGCGTGGTATTATTCTACAATTTTGAAGGAAGGAGGTTTTTCCAGTAGTGAAAATTATGTCTTTTTGGACCCTGGGTTGATTGGACTGTGAGTGCAGTCATAATTCCACATTGTGGATAGGAAAAAGGGGTAGTAGGGAATGGGTTCCATCTTGAACATAATGGGCTAAGTGATCATAACTTGGAGAAGCGGTCGACCCACATCCCCAACAGAATCCATGAAGCGTGGTTCAAGCCCCTTCACCAGAAACCCTGCATAATCAACTTGGTCAAACAATTTATCTTTTGGAACGTCTCAATGAGAATTACCATGAAGAAAAAAATGAAATTATTATATTTATGATTGATCCCCAACACAATCAATGGCATATGTAATACCAGTTGGTTAGGCTTCAGAGAAGTCAAGTAAGAATCCAAGAGAATTGGACCACCTTGAAGGAAAAATTACACACATGGAGAAGCATGTTGACTATGACTTTAAACCCCCTCCATCTCTCCATTTTGGTGCTGGTAATATTTCTCTAGTTAATTCATATGAAATTCGATGGTTGTAGGTTGCATTTTTATTTTAAATACTTTCTAGTTAATCTAGTCTGTTAAGTTTTGGTTATTAAGGATGTTCAAACAACGAGTTATCTGTTTTGGAATATATCTGCCGGCCAACAAATCTGATAAGAGTGAGGCCAACAGACTTTTGAGAAATGTAATCAATGTTGTTATTGTTGATAATAGAAACAATTTGACTTTATATATATATATATATATATATATATATATATATATATATATATATATATATATATATATAATAAACTTTATACCTCCATATTTGATTAAAATGGTCATATATTGGCTAAAAAAAAAAAATTAAGGTGAAACAAAAATGGTTGCTAACAAAAAAACAACACTTAAAACAAATTACAATGCTTCTATGCTTCTATGCGACTAGAAATACTCAAAAATAGTATAAGATTTAATTCCTTTAATATTTGTAGAAATATATTATCAAAAGTTAAATTAACAGCTAGATAAGGTCTTTATAGGGTCTCTAATACCATGTTCAATAAACAATGTATATCCACGAAAAATTCAAAGACCAATACACCAATGCATTTTGTAGCTAAAATTCTCAAATAGAGAAATAGTCCATGGCACCAGCCAGGGTGACCACCTAAGGAAATATAACTATGCAAAAGGAAAATACTTTACATATGAGTTTCTCAAAATAAATGACCCTCCATGTTTTTAAAATAGATATCATGGATCAAATAATTTTTTTTCCATGGATCCATATAACCATTAGTATCAAGGAGAGGGTGAATCATAAAATCACTTTATGTATAGAACAGAATCATTATTTTCTGATTAAATAATTACAATGTACATTAAAGAAAAACAGTTTGCCTAAAGGCACTTTAGATCAAATTGATATTACATAATCCCTAAGTGTTTAAATATCCTAAAAATAAATAATAAAATTTCATGTTATCAAAAGAGTAAGATGGGTAAGAGAAGGTTGTGAGCCCAAGAGGAGATATGGTAAGTTATAAAATAGCATATATAATGGGTTAATATGAATCCATACCCATTTTCCCTATAAATATCCCCTAATTGTGGGATCAAAAGACAAAATATGATTTAGTTCAGTTAATCTTAAAGGTAGAGAGAAAATTAGACCCATTTTTCACACAAATAAGAGCACTAGAGGGAAATATATCCCCAAGGTACTACTGAATAGAGAATCGAAATATCTTCATTATGTTGTGTGGAGAAGTCACCGAAGGAAGTGAAATGGTTGGGCTTATGTTGTCGCTGCTACAACACACTCCAAAATTTTGGCCCACATCCAAATTTTGGAGCCTAATTTGACTTTTAATACTGTCGTCACAACTATTAAGAGTCATTACATGTGTTTTATCTAAGTGTTCTTGTCCCATTTAGAATAAAATCAAAGTGTCATCTTTTAGCATGGAAATCATCAAACATTGCACGAATGTAGTTTCGGTTTGTTTCAAGGTATTATATTTGTGTTAACAAGTTATTATTATCATGTATACATTCATCACACTCGTTTCCAAATTTTCAAGAACTATCGCACAAGTTTCATCACTGTCATCAGAAAGTGTATCTTTAGTGTCACACTTGGGAAAATTTGTCACAATGTCATCGCATTGAGGATGGCATGTTGTTCATGTGTTCTAGGTGATCTATGTTGTGTCATCAAGTTTTCTAAGTATGTTATCATGCTCAAGCTTGTCCTTATTTATTTTTAGCTCATTGATCCCACACTTGTCCAAATCTAGAAAACTTCTCGACCGAGCAGCCTGGCATCACTGAACATTCCTGAAATATGCACTGTGAAATATCAGTCATCAAGCTTCAACATTTCCTCTTGGGACTATGCAATGCACAGTCCTTGCCCTCCAAAACTATGAGTTATGCAGTCTTAGTGCTCAGTCCCAACCCTTGAGCTCTAGAAATACACAGCCCCATCTTCAGTCAGTCTCCCCTGTGCACTACATAGTCTCAAGCATTAAGCATAATCCTTGAGCCCTTGAACTACACAAATTGGTAATCCCTAGGCCTTTTTCCCTATGGAACTATGAAGTGGATAACCTCAAGCCTAAAACCCTTAGCTTGACCCCTTTAGCCCCTCAACTATGCATATGCCTATCCCTGGTTAACTTGAATTACACATTACATTGTCTTAAGGGTCAATCCTACCCCTTGAACTCCTAAGCTACACAACTACGCAATCCTTGCACCTATGTCTCAGCCTATCACTTGGTTCTACCTTAATTAATGGATCATCCTGAAGCATGTTAGACTAAGGATTTATCAGAATGATTCCATCTTTTCATGAGTGGATTTTAGTTGTAGGTATCATTTCATGTCATGACATGATGATGGTGAAGGAAACAAAGGTGGATACCCTACTAGAATACACCTTTGAATTTGTGAAGACAATTGTATTGATCAAAAGAAGAAAAAGGGGCACTAGATTGTGACAACAACTTGAAATCGGGATTACATTGATGACTCCCTACCTTCAAGCTTGATGAATGAGGAAAGAAAATAACATGCACTATATTTCAATAAGATTCAAACATAGCAGCAGAAAGAATGGATTTGCATTGCCACATGATCATGCAATCCATGTCATCAATGTCTTGTCATGTCTTGTTAAGATTTCATGTAATTATTGGCCACATCATTTGTGGATTTTTTAATTTCATTGTATTATAAATGTAATGTAAAGTGGAATTCCAAGAGACATGTATAGAATGTGAAAAATCATGTAGGAGTCGAAAGGTCATAGAGAATTCAAACAGTCACAAGGGTAGTCCAAGAGTTATAAGGGGGGTGAATGATCACCCTATTTGTTATATATACACCCCCATCACTCATGTAAGAGAATTCTCACCTTAGCTCCTCCTACCTAGAATTAGAGAGGAAAATAGCTCTTTTGGAGGAGCAAGTGGTTTCTCTAATGCTCCAATATTGTGGCTAGTGGTGTTCATTGTCTTTATGTATCTTGTAACTTTTGATTAATTCATAATGTCGTTGAGCCAGCACACTTTCATGCATATGTCATAAATATTGTAAGAATATTATTTTAATGTTTTTGATGTATATTTTTTTCATCTATACTAAGGAAAATGAATTATTTTAGTGACTTTCGTACTTCTCTTGTTGACGGTGTGTTGTGTGTTTTTTAACATTCATTTATTTTATGTGAAATCTTTTACTATTTTTCCAACAAATCATTTATCTATACATGCTCGTGTGTCTTTTATAGATTAGTATTATTAATTTTCTTTAAAAGTCTCACTTTTCTCTCCCCTTTCGGTAGAATACCCATAATTCATTCCACAATTGAACATTCAACAAGGCATACTCACTTGCTAATCCAAAGGTACATGTGCATTACTCTCTTGTATTGAAAATTGAATCCAATGAACATCTTTAATAATTTATGGTAGTTGGGCCTTATTTCCAGAAGGGCTCCCACACCAAACGGTGTGAAGTCTAATTAGTACTTTTCATCGAGGAGACCCCCTTGCATGTTGGAAGTATCTAGCACCATCAATAGCTTGCTAAAGTATTTCATTTAGAATTATGGATTAAATAGTTTGGTTTATTTTAAGACTAATTGGGTTGGGTGAGTAACCTAATTGTCCTAGACAAGTGTAATTCACCATAATGGCCTCCTATCCTAGCTTAAGTTTGCATCCATAGAGGATTTATTATAGTTGGGTAGAAAATTTCTTTCAAATATTTAGTTTCCTTGGACCAGCTAGTTCAAATGATAAGTGCTCCATATTAGTGTTTGATTCATGTTTATAATTCAATTGTTAATTTTTTTTTGCTTGTGTATGAAATGGTACTAAAACTAATGAATGTATGTTATGTTGTATTTTAATTTATGCATTTATATGCTACACACCTCTTGAATTAAAAAAATATTAGAGTTTATTGGGTTTGAATTTAGGTTACACATTCAACATCACATGTGCATTCAAACTTGATTTGTGTTGGCCATGTTCAATTCGAATTATATTTACTAACAAAAATTATGTCCATGTTTCATAGTTTTAATTTTTATGTGTTAATTATACAAAACATTCCACCCTAGTGTTGAGAATAGATTATTTAGAGTCAATGCCCTAGTAGGAAATTTTAAAAGTTGAACTATTAACTTTAGTGATTGTTCTAGCCTTTGCTTGTTTGTATTTTGAATGTCTCCTTCTAGATAGGTTATTTGTCTCTTACTTGGCTTTAAGTATCATTCCAGTGGTTATTGGAGGCAATTTTGTGTTAATTCAAAGGGTTATCTATGAGATTGGGATAATGCATATTTTTGGTTAATAGTTCATAAGTGCCTTTAAAATGGGCTAAAGGCCTTGTATTTTACTTCAAATATTATCTTTGAAGTGAGTTAATTGAGGTCTTATTAGAAATATTCCAAATTTCCTTGTCATTATAATCATACAATTTTTGAATGAGGCTTGAAGGACATTTTTCAAAGAGGCTTGATGGCCTGTCAAGTCAATCCTTTAAAAACACCCAATTACATCTTATAAGAAGCCTAGTGGCTTATCAATCCATATTTTCAAAAGTTCCCAATTGCATCTTTCAAAAGGGCCCAATGGTCTAGCCCTATGTTTTTTAATGTTGAGAGGAACTTTGGTAGAGGCGTGATGGCCTACTTATTTTCATTTAGCACATATTAAAAATATTTTTGATAGGATATTGAAGTGACATATTTGAAAGAGACCAATGTCTTATTAATAGAATTCAATATCAACCTTTCTGAATTGTCCAATGCCTTATCAAGGGTGTTCTAATTATATTCTTTAAATTAGCTTCATGAGCCTTCATTTCTGTATTTCAAAGTGGAATTTTAGAAATAGGATTAATTATTTATCGACTAGATATTTCAAAAGTGATTGATATACATATTATAAATAGGCCTCATGGTATATTGAATTCTTTTTTGAAAATTGTAGATGGCTATTTTTTCAAAAATGTTGATGGTTTCTCTAGTGGCCAATCTTTTGAAGTGGATAATATTTTAGATAAGGTGCATGGACTTTGATTATGCATTAGGAACATCCTTAATAAGGGACTAATGAGATATTTTAAATAGGGGCGATGGCCTGTGTGTATGTATATTTCAAATGATCAACTGGGGTGATTTGTATATCAATACCAATGTATATGTTTCAAAAACATTCAAACACATTTGAAAGATCCTATATGGGATGTTTTTAAATGGCCCAATGAGTATGTAATATGTTTGAATGAGACACAGTAATACTATTTATAGGGTTTTAATCAATAAGAGTGTAAAAATGTGATTATTTGAATGGAAAAGGAATTAACCCTAAAGGGCCAAGATTAGTGAAAAAGATGAAAAAGGTGCTCCTATTTTTCAATGAAAATACCAAGGGGGATTAGTAGTTTACATTATTATGGTCATGAGCTGGAGGTGAGTTGTTAAAATTATTCTAGCCATCCTCCATTCATAATTCGTATGCAATTTCTCACTCAATTTTTAATAAGTACCTTTGTAACCATGGTTCCTATGTGTGGGATACTTAATTCATCCATGAATAAATGTAGAACCTATTTGGAATTGAACAACTAGTGGGATATTGAGCTAGAGGGTCACCTAGGATTTCATTATTTATTTCCTTCCTTTAGGTGTTGTTACTGTTACATATTCATCCAAGGTTCCTAGTGTTGAATAATTTATTTTTCCTGGATTGGGAAGCATCAAGAAGCCTTATCACTATTGTAATCATTGTTCAAATTTTTTGAAATTATAGCAATTCAAAAGGGGATTCAATAATGTAAAAAAATATAGAAGTGAACTAAGGAAATCAACCATATAATGGATAATTTGGAGAGATGGGTTTGAGAAGTAAAATTTTTATAATAATAAGGAAAAGCACCAAGACATTCTAGAAACAAGGAAGAAACTATTAGTCATGAAGGAATTGGATGTCAACTCATATTCCTTCATGAAATGGCCTTTTCCTTGGAATATATATAATTCTTGGTCAAACAAATTATATATCATATGAAACACTCTTTGTTACAAGAGAATCACACTTAGTTAATAAGTTAATTTTCACCCGACAAGTTCCTTAGAACCTTCCTAGAATGTTCTATGTATTACAATTTACAATGATCAACAACTTACATAATCATATTCCATACAACCCATGCATATATATAATTCATACATCATGATATTCCTAAAAGAGGGTTTTCAAACTATTACCCAGATCTCTCGTATTTTGATGATGGGTGTTGGGCTTGATGCCAAGAATATTGCTCCTACACAAAGATCCCACTCTCATCTATCACAATCAAAGGCACTGAACACATGCACCAACAAAAAATCAGACAATCCTTTGGCAAAGGTTTGATTATATCAGAAAAAACATGTATATATAGATCATAGAGACATATGACTGAGATATAAGAAGGAATAATAATTCTATTAATCATAAACAAAGTTACAAGGAAGTATAACCCAACAATGAATACCTCTCATCCAACTTGAAGCATGGCCTCCTACTTCCAATGCATCATAGCACTCATGCTATAATATAGATCTATATCTAGCCCCCTTTCCTCTTGGTGAGATTATATAGATTCATTCTAACCTCCAGAAGAATGTATCTAGACACCATGGGTTTGATAAGTTAGGAAACTTCGATAATAATGGACCCCTAGTGAACTCATACACAAGTGGGTCAAGTTGTTCTCCTTGGGTATGAAAAAATCTAGAAACATTTTTCTCAATAATGGGTTTTCTCAGTTGTCTCATTTATGAAACTATTATTATCTCATGATTATAAAATTTTGATGAAATATTTATGATAAATTACTCAATTATGTAATTCCACCATTTTAACATGGAATAAATCCCACATAAGTAAAATAAAAGGTGAAAGGGGATGAATTCTAGGGCCAATAACTAAGGTAAGTTCAACTTGGGTTTATTTCACTATAATGGAGTGGAAAATAGGGTTATAAAATATCCCCCCTAATGCATGAGGTCAGAAGAGAAACTGATTGCTTAAATGTATTAAAAATTTTAAAAGCTCAAAATGGGAGGAAGGAGCCAAAATTGTGAAGCTATATTAGAGAAAACCAAATGATGAAGCATCAACTTTGCTAATAACAACCCTGAGGAAGGCATACCCATACTCGGTCATAAAGAGAAAATGAACATGGACAAAAAACATACATCGTGTATCCATGAAATGATATTCTAAGTCATGGCCATGAATAATACATAATGGATCCATGTGAATTATTGAAAATATCATAACCACCAAAAAATATAGTGTGGATCTATGCCATAGTATACATTAGTAGGACTATGGACACATAATATGGAATTTCCCCAAATTAGTCCTTTAAGTACGTGAATGATAAATAACTCCAATGCAGCCTAGGAAGGGGGCATACAAGAGTGAAATGTCCCTAATCCATGGTCTTCTACACAACTCTGATTGTACGGATGTACAACATTCGAATAAATGTACTAATGTCAAACATAGTAAAAATTTCATAATTAATAGTCAATCAGGTGTATTGTTAAAAAACATGAGGGGACACACCGATGATGAGAATGGACCCTAAGGTACCTATCATAATTCATTGAGTGTGAATAAATGACCTGACATCAAACACTCGTGGACTTGAATGATTAGGATTCAATGAGGTAAACCCATTGTTGATTAAAAAGAAACCTTCCACTAAGATCTACAAGCTCCAAGGTATTATTGGTTCCTAGATCATGATTCTGGATAATGAGATGAAATCGACAAGATAATATTTGTAGAAGGAGGGCCTTGATGTATCCCCCATGAATGTACATGGAATAGACTAAGAAATTATGTGGATGGTGAAGTCTTGAAATGATGAAGTACAATTGACACAGGGATGGAAAGAAAAAATGGTCAATAAGGACTGCATATGGCTAATATATGATAATAATTCTCTTTAACACATAATGACATGACACAAAACTGACTTGGCAGCTGACTAATTAGCACCATGCAATATCATGCAACAACATAGGAGGCATTGAAGCACACTCCATAATGACTGGAAGAGTAACTAGTTAGAGGAGTAGACAGAACCATGTGTGGTACGAAACCTAAGAAAGATAAAACCCATCCATGAGATAATGAATCAAATAGGTGTTGTGTTCAAGGGTGATGCAACTAAAGTTTCCATTTTTATGACTAACAAAAATAAATTATTCCCTTCCTATTTTTCCCTTTATTCTCCTTCATGGTTTAATGAGCATGAAAGAGAAGACAAGTAAGCTTAATAGGGTCATTTTCTATAAGTGTTAATGAGGCTGAAAAAGAGATTAAAGTACACTCATGTACTTCTCATGGTTTAATGAGCTTGAGAATGGAAAAGAGATTTCTTGTCAGCTTTCACTTTAATTAATGAGAAGGAAAAGACAAAAAGAATTTATCATTTTCATATAGGTTTTACGAGCATCAAAATATGGGAAAAAGAAGCTCGGGATTTTCATATGTCTAATGAGTCATGAAAATAAGACCAAAGCAGACCTGGAATTTCCAGATATATTTAAAGAGCATGAAAATATATCAAAAGGGGCTCATGGTTTTCATTGTTTAACAAGCATGAAAATAAGGTCGAAAGGAATCGCTTCCTGAGGGAATTATCAGTAGAAGGGTAGAAACTAATTTTTGTATATCGGAACTTCTCAAAGCATAAAGAGGAAGAGAGATTAGAAAATAGGAACACTCATCATAGAGGCTCCTCCAGGAAATGGTTAAAAACCAAGTAAAAGTGAATGGTGGGCCAAGCAGAGGATGAAAAGGGTGGCGAAATGAAAGCAAGGCTTATTAATGTGCATAAAATAAGCTAATAAAATGTAATTATCACAAGGGAAAAAGTGTGTAATCCTCCTCTGGTAGGACTAGAAAGTGAGGAATAAGAGTAGAATCAGGCTCAGATTCTAATTCATGGTGGGTCAAAAGAGGAATTCTGAAAAGGGAAGATATAAATATTACACAGACACCAACATGGAATAGAGGTTCTAATTAACGAATCCATGTGAAGGTAGGTTATACCACCAACTTACGATGTGCATAAAAGATATGGGTTAATGTCATAACTTGAAGGGGTTGGACCTAAGGCACAATGAAAGTGGCAACAATAGTCAATAATGCAATGTAGGTTGTGATATGTGACCAACCCATATATGTCAGGTTCAAGAAAAATGCACCTAAGGTCCCATAGATATCACAATAAAAATGCCACCCTATCTTGTAAAATCCATCCATAATGACTAGACCCATGGTTAAATCATGTAATGATCAGAATCTGGATTAGGGGCAAAAATTTGTCCAAAAATTCAAAGTGCTAAAAATTGCACTAAAATAGAATGATGACGACAGTCCCGTTGCCATGAATCCAACACAACTTGTTTCATCGAAAACCGAGTTCGGATGAAGAATTTATAGCCTGCCAACCACCATTCAGAACAGAAAAAGTTTTTTAAAAAATTGCAGAACACTGACAATTTGATGACATGGTAGCCGATTCAGCATGTAGGGAATATTATTTTGTTTTTTCCTAGTGTCATTGTGACAAGTGTCACAACCAGATTCACTAGTTTGGTTTGAGAAGGTGAAATTACCCAATGTCCTCCAAGGTTAAATTTGGGTTCATGATGAATTATTGTGTTGGAATTACTTTTATTTATTAAGGTTAGATTAACATATATATATATATTGTAATTCCTCATTTTTAATAATCCAAAGTCCAAACTACATTTGGAGTGCATATATATTTCGTTATTAACAAATCTTTGGAGAGTGTGTATTTAAATACGTTGCAAAACCCATTACAAGGTCAAAAGGATTGTGCATGCTAAAACATATGTAGGATGGGTGAAGGGTGGGTTGAGCCCATGACCTCCCCCTCCTATTTCAACAGCCTTACGAATAGGCCAAGACATATCTTTTGAAAGAGCCATGTGCCCAAATTTTATTTGAACTAGATGCAGACTCCGATGGCGGAAGGGAGGGGGCCAGCCCTCCTCCCCATGTGACCCTTCCACATGACCTCCGACAGTGCCCAAACTAATTGTGCTTATGTGCCATTTAATCTGCCTTTAATCCATGTTAACCATTACTTAACTCCTATTTCAGTTGGCGACATATTTGGAGGCACCACCATTTTCGGCAGATTTTCTAATTTGGCGGACTTATCTAGAGTCTTCTCCAAATTTGGAGGAGGAATCTAGGGAAAACATGAATAGGCCATTTATTGAGCAATTTTTGATCAATTTTGGCTCAATAAGAGCCATTACTAGTAGATTTGCATGCTCTGAATCCATTGGTATAGGTTACAAAGTCATAGGAGCAATTATGTAGGTGTTTTTATCACTTTGAAGAATTTTGAAGCCTAGGGCCACCAAGAGGGAAGGTCATGCCTAGATCACCTGAAGATCAATATTGGCTCAAGAAGAGTCATTTTAGATGTATTTGATGCTCTGTACACATTGAAATAGGTTGTAAAGGTGCTGGAGCACTTCTTAAAGTGTTTTTTTTTCACTTTTGAGTTTAAACAAGCCCAGGGCCACCAAGATGCGAGGTCAAGCCTAAATCAGTTGAAAACCAATTTCAGAGGTTTTTGAGGTTTTTGGGAATTTTGAACACAATGGAGTAGGTTTCAAAGCCATTGGAGTACCGAAGTTGCATGTAATCATACATTTGACTCTTAATCCCAAGAGGGCCTAGCTAGTTGAAGTAGGTCCATGAAGAGGTAGCCCAGGAGAGGTGAACTCTGTTATTAGCCATTGTATTATGTGTATGTTGTGTGTTATTTCTCTGCATTTCATTTTTTGTATATGAGTTTTTAATAGCTAATTAACTCATAATTTTATAATCAAAGACACATAAAACTTGACACATAAATCTGTTCACAATTGGTTAACTTGAGACGATCCTAAACACATTTTTATTTAAATGATGAGGGAGCTAGCATAGGAAAACTAGTTTTCCCATATACATATCACGTAATGAAAGAAATAAACTATGGATTAGGTAAAAATATGAGGAATTTTTTTTTTTAGGTGGTTTATAAAAAAAATTTGGATTTTTTGGAATATATGATGTACTATAAAAATTATTGCATCACACACCAAACTAAAAATAGAGAAAACATCACACACTCTTATGTATAATATGTGTAGGAGAAACTAACTCTAATAGGTCATGTAATGGTGTGCCCACTGCTAGGAACAAGCCAAGGATTTCCATACATTAACTAATGGAGGATTTGAGGTACCATATGGCACACCATGATGGGGCCATACCATAAAAATTTGAACTTATTGATTCATAAAGATTGATGATGCCAGGGAAAACCTAGAACCATAGCGTTATCATGAATGACCTGAGGAAATATAAAGTAAGTGGTCTTGTGAACTAGTCCATCTACTTCACAAGGAAAATCAAGATGTAAAGGGGGTAAAAGAAACTCATCGACAAGTGGAGATGAGGTGGAAAATTCACTAATAATTTTAGAACTAGAAACCAAAGACTTGACTTGGTCCATGGTGTTATCAAAAAATTAGACCTGATAGGCTACTCATCAAGTAAACAATGCGTAATTGTTTCAGACCAATCTTTTGGCTGAGGCTTAGCCTCCTCAACCTGAGAGGGCTCTCTCAAAAGTTTATGATTTTTGATAAATAAATAGATGGCTAAATCTAAGGTAAAATAGATAGATGATATAACTGGTTGTAAATCACATTAGCAAACATTCATTGGGCTATAGAGTCAAGGTAATTTCAACAAAAACATCACAGTCTATCTAGCATGGAAATCAAGGCATTTTGGATTTCAAATCAAGGAGTAAAACATATAGAACATTGAAACATAGTCAGTTTGTATATGAAGGAAGTTAGAGAATTATGAATGAATTTTAAGTATCATAAACAAACACCACTGCAGATAGAAATATTGAAGAATTCCATTAGAACAATAATGGATAAGAACTCCTCATGAATCTTGAGTTATCTACACAGAACTCTGTATTAAGCTGAAAAAACCCATTACATACAAAACACAATTTGGATTTCAATCTTATGCTCTATATAGAACATTTAAAAAATAGGATTCCTTATTCTCCACTAGATACATCGAACTCATAGAGTTTGACCACTTTTTCTAATCATAAACATGCCATTTATTGCAAATTGACAGCTATAATCCTAATGAAAAGTCCCATTTCTAATAGGACTAAAACTCTTTAATACCCTCCTAACAACCTTACCTATTCTTTATTACATCTTTTTCCACCTGCACTCCCATGAAGTCAAATTTGGATGATGATCTTTAACTTGACGTAGCCATGTTGTTGATGATAATGTTCTCGTAAAATTTAGGAAACATGTCTTCTTGTTTTTTAGGCCATTTGATTCCCTTATCTCTTTTAAGCACTTTGACCATTAATGAATCATGTATATATGTCTCTTGTTGCAAAATATTTACACCATATGCCTTCAATTCTCCAACTGTGTAGAATCTAAACTTCGAACAATTCCAAAAAGGTAAGAATAAACCTGCACTATGAAAGTAGCACAGTTTCGTAGCACAGTGTTTAGCTCCTTTTCAAATCTGCTTTGATCTGTTTTATTTATGGAAACCTTCATTTTCCATTCACACACTTTCACCAGCAATTTCAAAACAAAATTCACCAAAAATTCCCTCAAAATTTGACATGAAAATATGATAAAAGACTGCTTCAGCAGTTTTGTAGCGCATTTCATCAGATTTGCACTATCTGCGCTACGAAACTATTCTGTAAGCAGTTTTGTCAAAACTGTCTTCAAAATTAATACTTTGGAAATACTTAAACTTTGAGGGCATTGGTATTATTTCAAAAACACATCAATATGACCTTGAAAACATAATCTTCATCAAAATTTACCTTCATTTTGATCAGAGATTGTCTTGTGGATTTATCATTCTGTTTCACTGCCTTTTTAATTTTTCTTGAGACCTTGTCAATTATATCTCTAGATATTCCACCTATTTTCTTAACCTTTTGTTGCTAGCTCTCAAATGAGTGTTGATCACTCTTACAAACTTTGCTTCCTTAATGGCTAGGACTATCCATGTGAAGAATTGTTCTTCACTACTTAGTATTTCTGATTAGGAGACAATTTGACCTTCCCAAACAACTTTCATCCTCTTAAATTTTTTTTTCTCAATGACATGTTTTCTGGCTTTTTTCTTCAACTTAGCATTATCATGGTTTTCTAACCTTAACTTCTCCTCCAGGCTTTTATATTTGGTCATTTCTTCTTGTGCTGTAATTACTCTGTTTTCTGCATGCTTTGCCACAGGTGAGGAAAGATAAACTATCTCTTGAAGAATAGTAGCTACTTTATTGGTTACTTCAAATTATGCATTAAGTTCCTTAAGCCTTTTAGAATGTCTAGTTATAGGATTCCTAGCTTGGAAAACAAATGCTGCATCTTCACCCTTAAACTCTAGCTTCTTTGCTGATTTCACTTTTTTCTATTTTCTTTGATTTATTCCTAGAAAATCAGCTTGCACTATAGGTGATTCTTCTATAACTATTGCATGTCATATGTCATCCAAGTTTCCTTTCAATCCTGGACTGTCATTTGATCCTAAAGCTACTATCTTTTCTTTTGATGTTGCAACTTGACTCCTTGTAATTCTCTGAACTACTTGCTTACCAGCTATTTGTTTTTGTTTAGCTTCTTTAGTACTTTGTAATCCTTGTTTTGCAGGTGAAGGAGTTTCTGTAACAATCACTGGTGTTCTTTCTACCTTACCTTTCACTTTTTTCCTTGGCTTCAATTTCACAAACCTTCTTGTCCTTATATCTACTGGTTGACTGAATTCTGCTAATGATGATAGATTTTATTTTGCCTTAGGGTTTTCAACTGGGGTTAGAGCTTCCATTTCAAATCCACTTATAAAAAGAAAATAAGACTAGTCCCTATTAATCTTCTAGAGCTCATTCAAAACCAACAGTTTAATTAAACCATGGTGAAACAAAGATGTCTCACAACCCGTAGATTTTTCTTTAACTTTATCAGCCATTTTGGCAATACTTCTATATAGGAAAAATGGTAAATCCAGTGATATCATACCTGTGAAATGTAATAGTAGTTTGAAATGATAAGTGTAGACTTTATGGTACCTTCCTTCACATGTAAAATATCTTTGGATGTTGAATAGTAGTTTGGCATAGCTATCCTTAATACAGTTTCTGGGAACTACATTTTTCAAGTCCATCTCTGCATATTCTGGCTTCATAAACATCTTGCATGCCTCCATATCTAATCTAAAACCCTTAAATCAAGTTTCTTGTCCTTTAGGTATTTCAGTCACTAGAGATATGATTTCATGTGTCATTGACATGTTTAACATTCCAACCTTTGTGTTGGTCCCACTGAAATGTAATGCAAACTCTTTGGATACCTGAGTATGTCCACCTTGAAAATTTTCACAGAACTTTAATCAACCTGCTTTACTGAAAGCATCCATGACAATTTGATCTTCAACTAAAAATTTTGTGCTTTCAGGTTCATATCTCAAAAAAATGTCCTCCTCTGTGGTTCTTTTTCTCCTTAGCCATGTTTGTTTCAGAAAAAACTTTGTTGGTTTCCTTTGGAATTTATAAAACAGTCTCTCTTGATTTAATTTGAAATCCTCGCTTGAGAAAAAGGAACAGGCTCGCTTGATTTGATTTGGCAGCCTCGCTTGATTATGTATGAGAATAGCCTTGGTATAGAACAACCACATGCTTAACTCTAATACTTCGGAGTTTGAAACAAAGATTCTTCTCAATTTAGTATGAGCAAATGTAGACTGGAATGACTAGAACAAAAAACAGTTTTCGAAATTGGAAATACCATTTTCCAATAAGAAACCCATGCTATGATAATAATGGATATGAATGGTTAAGTACTTCGAACATGACCTCTAACTGACTCACCATGAGGTTACCCCATCATTACTTAACTAATTTCTGACAAACGCTGGGTTATGAAATGACCTTTTAAGAATCCACGCTTTCGTAGCGCACATAGTGTATTTGCACTTTGCGCTACAAAAGTAGCAACACTTTCGTAGCGCAAAACCCATTTTTTGAACTAACCATGCTACGAAACTGTTGTTTTGTGGATAATTGCAGGAATTTTATCCGAAACCTAATGACATCACTTCTAAATTAATGATAAGACTTTTTAATCATGGAATGAGACTAAAATACTTTATTTGAAATTGAAAACTAACCTTTGAGACTTCTAAATCTAAGACCTGCCTTTTATCAAGACTAAAGTGACTCATGACCTATTTGAAACTATGACCAAAATAGTGTAAACTTACAGAGTTAAAAAAAAAAAAAATTAGGGTGATAACAGTGGCTCCACTTGGGATATTGTGCCCATGTGGTACACTATGAACCAATAGCTCCAGTGCTGCTATCCATTTTTTGAAAAAAACTGAAAAACTTTTGAATTGCCAAGATTCCTTCTCAAGCTCTAATGGCCTTCACCTTGGGCTCAAGCTTGCTGATTTTTCTTGTAATTATTAACATAAAAACTTGTAAAATGAAATATATACAATGACATGAACCATCCATCAGATTTTAGGAAGAATAATGCTTTAAAAACCTACCATTGGCAGGTGCTCCAGCATATGGTTTTCGATCTATTTCCTGCAGTATATAAGTATTGTTTCCATGGAAAGAAACTACCTTGAAAGGACCTTTCCATAAGTTCTCAAACTTACCATGTTTTCCTTTCTCTTCAATTATGGCCTCCCATTTCAGCACTTCATCTTGAATTTGAAAACTTTCTTCCTTGATCTTCTTATCAAATGTCCTCTTGATTATGTTTTGAGATTGTTGATTGTTGTCATAAACCTCATTCCTTTTCTCTTGTAGGGCTATCGGCTGATTAATTCTTCTTTGGATTTCATTTTGTTCTTCTTCTAGCCCTTGAATCAGCTTCATAATAGGTACTCCTAGTGATGTAGGAAAAATAACTTCAGCGCCATATACTAATTCATATGGTGAAGTTCCGATTGAACTCTTTTTTCATATCCTATTAGCCCATAAGGCATACTTCAGTTTCAAATGCCAAGCTTTCTTATTCTCCTACAATACCTTTTTTATAATCCTTACAATTCTCTTGTTAGAAGATTCAACAAGGCCATTTCCTTGCGGATAGTATGCAGTATAATTCCCAAGAGTAATATAATATTGATGACAGAAATTGATCAGTTTCTTAGACTTGAATGTGTATGCATTATCAGTTATAATCTTCATGGGGCAACCAAATCTAGATAAGATATTATTTTCTAAGAAAGAGATAATCACAGAATCGTTAGCTTTCCTAGTTGGGATTGCTTCAATCCATTTGGTGAAGTAATCAGTCGCTGTAAGAATCCAACGATGCTGTCCTAAAGATGATGGATGAATCTCCCCAATAAAATCTAGTCCCCACTACTGGAATGGTGCTTCTACATAAATAGGCATCAGAGGTAACGATATAAGTTTTGTCTTACCCTCGAAAATCTGGCATTCATGGCAGGCAACAACCTTCTTGTATACATCCTTCAACATTGTTGGCCAATAAAATCCTGCTCTTAGAATTTTTTTCACTGTCGCCTTCCAATAATGATGACCTCTACAATCCCCTTTGTGAAACTCTTCAATTAATTTATCAGCCTCTTCTTCCAGCAATAAATTTAACAAAATTCCACCAGTATCCTTCCAAAACAGATTTCTATCAAATATAAAATATCTCAAGGATTTCAGCTTAACAAACCTTGCTTTGGACTTTGTTAAATCAGCAGGTGCTTTATGGTGCTGTAGGACAAAAAAAACTTCCATGTACCAATTTGAGGTGATATATTTTTCTTCAATAGGAATTAGTTCCTCATCTTCATCTAAAATTTCTGATATTTTTGCAATCCAATTTTATATCAAGACAATCAAAGTTTGACTGTGCCATTAGCTTCGCCAAGCCTTTCCCTTTGACCAATTTTTTCGGTTTAATCTCAATATCATATTCTAGCAACTTTGAAATTCATTTCCCCCTCTTACTATCAGGGTCGGCTTGAGTGAGGATGTCTTTCACAATAGTATTAGGAACAAACGCCACAATATGAGAATGCATAATATAAAATCTGAAATCTTTGACAGCCTTCACCAAAGAATAAGCTTTCTTCTCTAAGATGTTATACTTCAATTCAACATTGGCTAATGTCCTACTAAAGAAATAAATCGACTGTTCAATACCTTGTTATCCCTTTTTTAGCAGAACTCTAGTGATAGTATTCTCTGATGCAAAGGCAAAAAGCATAAATTCCTTGGAAAAATTAGGACTGATCAATACTAGTGCCTGTGTGAATGCTCTTTTGATTTTTTCAAATGAATTTCTTACCTCTGTTGTCCACTTAATATCAACTCCCTTCTTCAGCATCCTTGTTATGTCCTTCACAATCTCAGCAAAATTAAGAATAAAACACCTTACAAAGTTAACTTTTCCAAGGAAAGATTGAATCTCCTTCCTATTTCTTAGCAAATCCACCTTATGAATTGCATTGACCCTACTTGGATCTATCTTAATTCCATATTTAGAAATGATATGACCAATTAATTTACATAAAGTTAAAGAAAAAATACTTTTGGTGGGATTTAGAGTGATGCCAAACCTTCTACATTTCAGCATAATTCTTTCCAAGTGTTTCAAATGATCTTCTTCCTTCCTTGAAGAGATTGTTATGTCATCAAGATACACAACCACCATCTTGTCTTTTTCTTCAGAAAATGCAATGTCTATTGCCCTCTGAAAAGTAGCTCCTGCACTCATGAAACCAAATGGTATTTTGGCGTACATAAAAGTACCCGATGGTGTAGTAAAGGTTGTTTTTTCCTGATCATCAGGATGCACAAGGATCTGATTATAACTTTAGAAACCATCAAGCATAGACATTCTCTGAGAACCAACAATAGTCTGCAAAATTTTATCCATCTTTTGGAGGGGATAATTATCTTTCAGGGATACTTTATTCAGATTTCTGAAATCAATGCATATTCTAATTTCCCCACTTTTCTTCCTAACCGTAACCAAATTCGCAAGCCATTTTGAAAATCTAATTGGGACTATGATTTTGGCATCAAATTTTTTTTTAACCTCGTTCTCAATCAAAGGCAAGAGAAGTGGGTTGATCCTCCTTAACTTCTACTTGAAAGCTATTTCATTTTCCTTTATGGGAATAGTACGCTGAATTATGGAGGGATCATATTCTTTCAAATCAGCATAATTCCAAGAAAAGACATCTATGAATCTTTTCATCATTTCAACATATTTAAAATTCATATCAGCTGAAAGAAATTTTGAAAGTTTGATCATTTTGGGCATAGCTATAGTACCAAGGTTACAACTCTCAACTTCATCATCAGCTTGCATCTTGGGGGATTTAAAAACAACATTATGATAAAAAAAAAATTCTAGAGGTATTAGTCCCTTTTGTATGGAATTATTCTTTAGTTGTAAAAATTCAAAATTCTCTTTAGATTCAGGTAACATGTTCTGCTGATCTACTTGTACATTTTTAAATTCTTCTTTCAACTCAATAAAATTTTTCACTTGTTGATCATGCTCAAAAACTTGCTAATGAATAATATTATCAGGAATGGCCGGTCTATGGCGAACTTCAACTTCATACTTTTTAGTGGCGTGCATAGGAATACTGAAAAGGCTTGCAGAGACAGCAAGAGAATCAACAATGGAGTTTTGTTCTCTAGTTTTGACTGTGAATAAATAGGCTTGAAAGTTTTCTAACATGTCCAAAACCAGATTTTTATATGCTCTCATCCTTGTGTCATTTGTTTGATAAACACCTTCAATCTATTTTATGACTAATTTTGAATCTCCAAAAACATAAATGTTTTGAGCATTCATTATTTTCAACACTTCTAGATCCAAAATCAAGGATTCATATTCATCCATGTTATTCGTTCAATCAAGGATCAGTTTATAGGAAAAGAAATAACTTTAATCACTTGGATTTCTAATCTATATCCCTGCTCCTGCTCCTTCTTTGCCTTCTGATCCATCAAAATGAAATGACGACCAACCTTCTTCCTCTTTATTACTAACCTGCTGACCTTCCGCTTGCTGATTTTTGGACTGTTGAATTCCAGAACTCTGATTTTTTGCTTTCTTTTCTTCTTCCACTTCTTTCGTCAATTAATTGAAAAGAATAGTAGAACAAAGTTCAGTATCAAGGGCATAAATTGGAAATTTTTGGGGTTTATCTTTGCTACTTACCATGTAATCCATTCTTGTCTCTCGATACAATGTTCTTTGCTCTCCAAAGACTGGAATGGTGGCATAAGTAAGATCCATCTGCATTGTACCCTTAATTTTTGCTGTCGATGATATTGACAACAACATACCGAACTTCGGTGGGATGTAAGCCACAACAATTTCCATGACTATAGTCTTAGCAGGGACTTGCGTCAGACCAACAACAACATCCTTGATTAGACCAATGCATTGAACTCTTTTTGAATCAAAAGAAAACAAATCTGTGTATGGTCTAGTTATTTCTTTGTATGGTCTAGTTATTTCTAACTCCATTCTTTCCATGATTACTTTGGGCATAAGATTGTGAGAAGCCCCTGAATCTAACATAGCATTGTGCAATGGCATGTCTTAAATGCTAAGACTCACATAAAAATGAGGAAATTCCTCATTTTGTTCATCTTATAGTCTCGGGCCCAAATATATGGTCGGATGATCTTCCAATACATTCAAGATATCATCATCTCCAGGTTGTGATTTTAGCATTTTAAGAATATTTCTTATATATTCATCTACCTTGAGAATTTCACCAAAATGGACTCATATTTTTATCTTAGAAATTTCATTCTCAAGATTGAAAACCAAAACAGATCTTTCAGCTTCTTTAGTAAGAAGGACAGCAGGTATATCTTTCTTACCTTCTACGACTGTAGGAGCTTCCTTCTTGCCATCAGTAGCCTTTGGTGCATCCTTCTTAGGCTGTGTCTTTTTTGCAATGATAGGTACATTCATATTTCTAAGATTATATTGTTTCTGCATCTCAAAAATGGCATGTTGATATCCCTTTAGATATTCTCATGTTTCTTCTTCGTGATTATTTTGATCTGATTGATCATGTTCTTCCTTGGTCAAGACAATTCCTGACATTTATTCATAAAGGCAATGAATAGACTCTTTAGGTTCTTCAGGGTCATCTTCTTCATCAACCAAATTCTGCTGAAAAGGAGGTCTCACTGGAGGATCAGGCTGCTGATTTTTATTCTCTCTTGGTCTCTGCTGATTTTGAGGTCTCCTGAACTGAGGGTTTCTAAATTGAGGTTCATGTTGTGCTGGAGGAGCATAGGTATTGCCAAGGGCTAATCTATCCATGAATTTTTCCATTGTTTTCATCATTGAATCCAGTTTGTCTTGAGAGGAAGAAGATGAAAGTTTCTCTTCTTCTTTCAATTTAACCTTACCCATTTTTGACTTTTTGGCTGCTATCAAATTAACCTCCACCTTCATAGCATCACTTTTCATTTCAGCAATTGTAGGAGATTCTCTTTCTCTCAGCAGTATGGAGAAATCATAGTCGAAAGCTTCTGCATACCTCATTTGAGCTAAGGCTTCTCGCGGTTTCAAAGGGGCAGGAATAAAATCTAACACTTTATTAAACCTTATTGAAAATTTTTGAAAAATTTCATCAGTAGCTCTCTTCAAGGTATTATACTCAGTGAGGGCTTGTACTGGATTAGCTCTATTTCCCCATTTCCTTTAAAAAAAATCTTCAAATTCATTCCAATTATGAATGGTCCCATGAGTAAGAACATTATACCACTTCCTAAACTCACCAGTAAAACTTTGAGCAAATAATATTAATTTAACATCTTCATGATCAACCTCCTCTCTTTCTATAAAGTCATTAAATTGATCAACATGATCCTCTACTGTAATGTCCTCATCACTTCCCCAGGTTTTAATTCTAGTAGCATAATTACTAGGGAGGTCATGAAAGACAGCAAGAAGGAAAAGAGGGGCATATCTAGCAGGTGCAGCAGGTGGATTTGTAGCCATGGTTAGAGGTACTGTGGTAATTTTAGGAAAAGCAGAAACAGTAGATGACAGACTGCTATGAAGAGGACTACTTGGTCTTTGTAAGCCACTAACAATTGAGCTCCAGTTGGTAAGAGGTGAACCAGCTTTACTTTTCAACAATACTTTGAAAGGATCAAGCTCCTTCAATTTGTCTAAAGAATCCCTTTCCAACAACAACTCTGAAGCAATAGCTTCCCAGAATTCTTCTTTGTCTTCTTGGGTTACTAGAGCTGAAGTGTCAATTCCTCTCTTCTGTAAGTCCAAGATAATTTCAATTAGTTCCTTTTCATTTTCTAATCTAAACAAAACCTCATGAATATTATCATCAAATATTTTGTCTTCAGGACTTCTTGATATTTCAGAGGATAAGGATAAGGATGAGATGGAGTACCTGGTATTTCAGAAATGCCTTGACTACCTCCTGAAATAGTGTTTTGATTTTCCACGATGGTAGGTGGATCTTGTTGGGTGTGGAGCCTGATTATCTTGTTTACTTTATATCACAGCATTGGACTCCTGTACCTTAAAAAGGGGCGACAACGCCGCCCGAAATTAATCGCTGCCGTGGGGGGTCCAGGGGGGGCGAAAAATAGATGTAAAATTGCCTTGTAAAAGTATAGTAATTTCTAGTCAATCTGGGCCGTTCATTAGGCAAATGATCTGACGATAGAAGTTATGTTTAGACTAGGTTTTTTTTCCCTAGAAGGCAACCCCCTTGTATATATGAGGGCATTGTATTGCGGCTGTGCATTATGTGTGTATTCTCGGAGCGAGAAACAGAGAGGGAGACTGTGAGAGAGAACAGAGGATATTACAGTGGATCTGCTGTAGGTTTTGTCTCTTCATTTTTGCTGGACGATAGAAAGGAAGGACTGGTTGTTCGAGGTGGACGTAGCCCAAACTGGGTGAACCACGTATATATGTGTCTCTCTGGTTTTATGTGTTTTGTGTGCTTGTATTTTCTACATATTTTATGTGTTTCATTGCTCTGTAATATTTAATTTTCTAACAACTGGTATCAGAGCCGAAGGTATATTTGGCTGCTAAACTCACAGGAAAAAAGGGTTCCTGGTTCGAGTGGGAGCAATGTCGAATGATGGTAAGTTTAGGGTCGAGAAATTTAACGGCCAAAACTTTGTGCTGTGGAAAATGCAGATGGAAGATTATTTGTATCAGAAAGATCTGTACCTACCATTGAGCGGAAAATCAAAGAAGCCAACGACCATGACAGACGCGGAATGGAACATTCTCGATAGAAAGGCACTTAGAACAGTACGGTTGTGTCTTGTGGCGTCAGTCGCCTTCAATATTTCAAAGGAAACAACAATAGAGGGTTTGATGCAGACGTTGACGAAACTGTATGAAAAGCCCTCAGCCTCAAACAAGGTATTTCTTATGAAACGACTATTTAATATGAAGATGTCAGAAGGTGGATCTGTTGCAGACCATTTAAATGAATTTAATACAGTTACCAGTCAGTTAAGTTCTGTAGGGGTAAACTTTGATGATGAAGTTAGAGCTCTTTTATACTTGTGCTCATTGCCAGAGAGTTGGAATGGTTTAGTAATGGCCATTAGTAACTCTGTCTCTGGATCTAGTACTTTAAATTTTGATGATGTTGTTGGTGCTATCCTTAGCGAGGAAATGCGACGGAAAAGCTCTGGTGAGACATCAGGTAATGCTTTGAGTGCAGAGTCTAGGGGAAGAAGAATGGAAAGAGGAAAGAGCTCGGGATATTGCAGTAAATCAAGGAAAGGTAGATCCAAGTCCAGATCGGGGATAGTGTGCTGGAATTGCGGAAAGAAAGGACACCTAAAGAAAGACTGTAGATCTCGGAAGGGAAAAGAAGGAGACACACAGCAAGAAAACAATCATGAAGCAAATGTGACAGGTGATGTGTTACAAGATGCTTTGATTCTTTCTTTCGAAATGTTACTGATTCTTGGGTTGTAGATTCAGGGGCTTCATTCCATGCCACACCTGATAAGAAATATTTTCATGACTATGTTCAAGGAGATTTTGGACAAGTTCGTTTGGGTGATGATAAACCCTGTAAAATTGTTGGAATGGGTAGAGTTCTTGTAAAACAACAGAATGGAAACCAATGGCTACTAAAGGAGGTAAGGCATGTTCCAGATCTAAAGAAAAATCTGATTTCAACAAGGCAGTTAGGCAGTGAAGGTTGTGTGACAACTTTCATAGATAAAACTTGGAAGGTCACCAAAGGAGCCCTGGTAATAGCAAAAGGCGAAAAGGTTGGTACATTGTATTTATGCAATGGTATTTCTAACTCTGTTAATGCTTTAACTTCCAAAGGAGAAGATGCAACATTATGGCATCATAGGCTCGGACACATGAGTGAGAAGGGAATGAAGATTCTTCACTCAAGAAATTTGTTGCCAAGTTTGAAGAATGTTGATTTGGATTTCTGTGAGAATTGCATTTATGGAAAACAGAAGAGAGTCAGATTTCTCAGAGTTGGGAAAGAAAAGAAGAGCGAAAAATTGGAGCTTGTGCATACAGATGTATGGGGACCTGCTCAGGTATCATATCTCGGTGGCTCTCGCTATTATGTTACGTTTATTGATGATGCAACTAGAAAAACTTGGATTTATTGTATTCAAAATAAATCTGATGTATTTGATACTTTCAAGAAATGGAAAGTTTTGGTTGAGATTGAGACAGGAAAGAAGTTGAAGTGTCTCAGATCAGACAATGGAGGTGAATATTGCAGCAAAGAGTTTGATAGGTATTGTTTAGAGCATGGAATTCGTAGAGAGAAGACAGTTCCAAGAACACCACAAGAAAATGGTGTGTCAGAAAGGATGAACAGAACAATCATGGAGCGTGCAAGGTGCATGAGATTTCATGCAGGATTGCCTTTACAATTTTGGGCAGATGCTGTAGATACTGCTGTTTATCTAATAAACAGAGGGCCTTCAAGTTCCTTGGATGGTGGTATTCCAGAGGAAGCATGGACAGGTAAAAAGGTAAACTAGTCTTTTTTAAAGCCTTTTGGTTGTGAGGCCTTTGTCCATATTAATAAAGAAAATAGAACAAAGCTTGAGGCAAAATCAAAGAAATGTACCTTTATTGGATATGGTGTTAATGATTTTGGTTATCGCTTATATGATTATGCAAATCACAAAATCATTAGGAGTAGAGATGTAATATTCAATGAAAAGGTCTTCTATAAGAATCAATTGCAGGAAAAGAAACAGGAAAAAGAAAGCAAGGAATACACGGTTCTTGATGAGATAACTGAAAAAGTAAAGGTGCCTGAAAATAATAATAATCAAAAACCACAGTAGCAGCAACCACCACAGTAGCAGCAACCACCACAACAACGATAGGCACCTCAAACACCCGAAAGTGGTGTTAGAAGATCTACCAGGATAAGTAGACCCCCTGAGCGATACTCTCCTTCATTATATTATTTATTGCTGACTGATTCTGGTGAACTCGAATGTTATGAAGAAGCAATGTAGGTTGAAAGTAGGAAGAAGTGGGAGCTAGCCATGGAAGAAGAGATGGACTCCTTAATGCATAACCAGACTTGGGACTTAGTCAGGTTGCCTGCAGGTAAAACTACATTGCAGAATAAATGGGTTTACAGGCTGAAGGAAGAAGATGGAGGAAAACAGAGGTACAAAGCTAGACTTGTGGTAAAGGGGTTTGCACAGAAGAAAGGTATTGATTTTGATGAAATATTTTCTCCTGTTGTTAAGATGAATTCAATCAGAACTATTTTAAGTCTTGTAGCAGCGGAAGATTTACATCTTGAAAAGTTAGATGTAAAGACAACATTTCTCCATGGAGATTTGGAGGAAGAGATATACATGCAGCAACCAGAAGGATATGAGGTAAAAGGGAAAGAAAAATTGGTGTGCAGGTTAAAGAAGAGCTTGTATGGCTTAAAACAGGCTCCAAGGCAGTGGTATCTAAAATTTGAAAAGTTTATGTCTGAACAAGGTTATACTAGATGTCACTCTGATCATTGTGTTTATCTAAAAAGGCAAAATGATGGCAGCTATATTATATTGTTATTGTATGTAGATGACATGCTTGTTGCAGGATCTAACATGCATGAAATAAATGTGCTCAAAAGAAAATTGGCAAATTCATTTGCAATGAAGGATTTGGGAGCTGCAAAACAAATCCTTGGTATGAGGATAACTAGAGACAGGAAAAATCGCAAATTCACACTGTCTCATAATGAGTACATAGAAAAGGTGTTGAAAAGATTTAATATGCACAATGCAAAACCTGTTAGTACACCTTTTGCTAGCCATTTCAAACTTAGTAAAGAGATGTGCCCAAAGACCCAAGAAGACATGGATTATATGTCTAAAGTTCCATATGCATCAGCAGTTGGAAGCTTAATGTATGCAATGGTCTGCACAAGGCCTGATATTGCACATGCAGTGGGAGTTGTAAGTAGGTATATGAACAATCCAGGAAAAGAACATTGGATGGCAGTAAAATGGATTCTCGGATATTTGAGAGGTACCACAAATCAAGCATTATGCTTTGGTGGTTCAAACATTGCTCTACAGGGATATGTTGATGCAGATATGGCAGGTGACAGAGATAACAGGAGGAGCACTACAGGATATGTATTTACTATAGGTGGAATAGCTGTCAGTTGGGTTTCAAAAATCCAAAGTGTTGTTGCACTTTCAACAACAGAAGCAGAGTATGTTGCTGCTACAGAGGCTAGTAAAGAAATGATTTGGTTACAAAGGTTTATGGATGAATCGGGTAAGAAGCATGATATGGGCACACTATACAGTGATAGCCAAAGTGTTATTCATCTTGCAAAGAACTCAGCATTTCATTCCAGGACTAAACACATACATCTCAAGTACCATTTCATACGGTCAGTATTGGAAGATGGAGAGCTGAAGCTGGAAAAGATACACACTAGCCAGAATCCTGCAGATATGCTAACAAAAGTTGTAACCAGGGAGAAACTGAGAACATGCTCAGTTTCAATTGGTCTTCAAGGATGACTATGAAGATGAGAAACAATGTGTCCAAAGAGGAGTCATTGTCCAGCAAATGAAGCAGCGGTGGAGTTGCTACAATCAGTCTCCAAGTGGGAGATTGTTGGGTGTGGAGCCTGATTATCTTGTTTACTTTGTATCACAGCATTGGACCCATGTACCTTAAAAAGGGGTGGCAACGCCGCCCAAAATTAATCGCTGCTGTGGGGGGTCTAGGGGGGGCGGCAGTGCTTTTCGAACCCCCCCCTGGCGGGGGTTCAGGGGCAGTGCCCCTGAAGCTAAAAACAAATGTAAAATTGCCTTGAAAAGTATAGTAATTTCTAGTCAATCTGGGCCGTTCATTAGAAAAATGATATGATGGTAGAGGTTATGTTTAGATTAGGGTTTTTTTCCCTAAAGGCAACCCCCTTGTATATATGAGGGCATTGTATTGCGGCTGTGCATTATGTGTGTATTCTCGGAGCGAGAAACAGAGAGGGAGACTGTGAGAGAGAACAGAGGATATTACAGTGGATCTGCTGTAGGTTTTGTCTCTTCATTTTTGCTGGACGATAGAAAGGAAGGACTAGTTGTTCGGGGTGGACGTAGCCCAAACTAGGTGAACCATGTATATCTGTGTCTCTCTGGTTTTATGTGTTTTATGTGCTTGTATTTTCCGCATATTTTATGTGTTTCATTGCTCTGTAATATTTAATTTTCTAACAGATCTGGCTCAATATTACTCCTCGTGTATCTTCTTCTCGAAGCCACCTTTGAACATATAAACTTTAAATGGAGTCACCAAGGTAGATGTAGCCTCGAAAAAATTTTTGAGCTCCTGATACCTTCAGAAGTTTAGCTTCAAAATATTGGGAAAGTATAATCTTCAGGCTCCCAGCAGATGCACCAAAATGTTATCACAAAATCAAACCTGATAGGTAGCTCATCAAGTAAACATTGTGTAAATGTTTCAGACCAATATTTTGGCTAAATATTAGCCTCCTCAACCTAAGAGGGCTCTTTGAAAATTTTATGATTTTCGATAAATAAATAGATGGCTAACTCTAAGGTAAAACAGATAGATGATATAACTGGTTGTAAATCACATTAGAAAACATTCATTGGGCTGATTCAAGGTGACTTCAACAAAAACATCACATTCTATCTAGCATGGAAGTCAAGGCATTTGGAGTTCAAATCAGGGAGTAAAACATATAGAACAGTGAAACACAATTAGTTTGTATATGAAGGAAGTTAGAGAATTATGAATGAATTATAAGTATCATAAAAAAACACCACTACAGATAGAAATATTGAAGAATGCCATTAGAAAAATAATGGATAATAACTCCTCATGAATATTGAGTTATCTACACAGAACTCTGTATTAAGCTGAAAAAACCCATTACACACAAAACACAATTTTTTGTGAATAAAAATGTCCAACCCTTTGGATTTCGATCTTATGCTCTTTATAGAACATTTACAAAATAGGATTCCTTCTTCTCCACTAGATACATCGAACTCGTAGAGTTTTACCACTTTTTCTAATCATAAACATGCCATTTATTACAAATGGACAACTATTATCCTAATGAAAAGTCCTATTTATAATAGGACTAAAACTCTTAAATACCCTCCTAACAACCTTATATTTTCTTTATTACATCTTTTTCCACCTGCACTCCCATGAAGTCGAATTTGGATGATGATATTTAACTTGATGTAGCCATGTTGTTGATGATAATGTTCTCCTAAAATTTAGGAAACATGTCTTCCTGTTTTTTAGGCCCTTTGATTCCCTTATCTATTTTGAGCACATTGGCAATTAATGAATCATGTCTATATGTCTCTTGTTGCCAAATATTTACACTATACATCTTCAATTCTCCAATTGTGCAGAATCTAAACTTCGAGCAATGCCAAAAAGGTAAGAATAAACCTATGCTACGAAAGCAACACAATTTCATAGCGCTTTTCATAGCACAATGTTTAGCTCCTTTTCAAATCTGCTTTTGATCTGTTTTCTTCAGGGAAGCCTTCATTTTCCATTAACACACTTCCACCAGCAATTTCAAAACAAAATTCACCAAAAATTCCCTCAAAATTTGATATGAAAATATGATAAAAGACTGCTTCATCAATTTCGTAGCGCATTTCATCAGATTTGCACTATCTGCACTATGAAACTGCTATGTAAGAAGTTTTGTCAAAACTGTCTTCAAAATTCATACATTGGAGATACTTAAACTTTAAAGGAATTGGTATTATTTCAAAAACACATCAATATGACCCTGAAAACATAATCTTCATCAAAATTTACCTTCATTTTGATCAGAGATTGTCTTGTGGATTTATTATTCTGTTTCACTACCTTTTTAAATTTTCTTGAGACCTTGTCAATTGTATCTCCAGATCTTCCACCTCTCTTCTCAACCTTCTGTTGATAGCTCTCAAATGAGTGTTGATCACTCTTACAAATGTTGCCTCCTTAATGGTTGGGACTATCCATGTGAAGAATTGTTCTTCACTGCTTGGTATTTCTGATTTGGAGAAAATTTGACCATCCCAAATAGCTTTCATCCTCTTAAATTATGTTTTCTCAATGACATGTTTTCTAGATTTTTTCTTCAACTTAGCAATCTCATGGTTTTCTGATCTTAACTTCTCCTCCAGGCTTTTATATTTGGTCATTTCTTCTTGTGTTGTAATTACTCTATTTTCTGCATGCTCTGCCATAGGTGAGGAAAGATCAAATATCTCTTCAAGAATAGTAGTTTCTTTATTGGTTTCTTCAACTTATGCATTAAGTTCCTTGAGACTTTTAGAATGTGAAGTTACAGGCTTCCTATCTTGGAAAAAAAATTTTGCATCTTCACGCTTAAACTCAAGCTTCTTTTCTGATTTCACTTTTTCCTGTTTGCTTTCATTTATTCCTAGGAAATCAGCTTGCACTATAGGTGATTCTTCTATGTCTATTGCATGCAGTATGTCATCCAAGTTTCCTTTCAATCCTGGACTGTCATTTGATCCTGAAGCTATTGTCTTTTCTTTTGATGTTGCAGCTTGACTCCTTGTAATTCTCTGAACTACTTGCTTACCAGCTGTTTTTTTTTGTTTAGCTTGTTTAGTACTTTATTATCCTTGTTTTACAGGTGAAGGAGTTTCTGTAACAATCATTGGTTTTCTTTCTACCTTATCTTTCACTTGTTTCCTTGGTTTCAATTTCATAAACCTTCTTGTCCTTATATCTACTAGTTGACTAAATTCTACTGATGGTGATGGATTTTATTTTGCCTTAGGGTTTTTAACTGGGGTTAGAGCTTCCATTTCAAATTCACTTATAAAAGGAAAAGAAGAACAGTCCCTATTAATCTTCTAGAGCTCTTTCAAAACCAACAGTTTAATTAAACCATGGTGAAACAAAGATGTTTCACAACCCTCATATTTTTCTTGAACTTTATCAGCCATTTTGGCAATACTTCTATATAGGAAAAATGGTAAATCTAGTGATATCATACCTGTGAAATGGAACAGGAGTTTGAAATGATAAGTGTATACTTTATGGTACCTTCCTTCACATGTGTAATATCTTTGGATGTTGAAAAATAGTTTGGCATAGCTATCCTTAATACAGTTTCTGGGAACTGCATTGTTCAAGTCCATCTCTGCATATTCTAGCTTCACAAACATCTTTCATGCCTCCATATCGAATCTAAAACCCTTAAACCAAGTTTCTTGTCCTCTAGGTATTTCAGTCACTAGAGCTATGATTTCAGGTGTCACTGACATGTTTAACATTCCAACCTTTGTGTTGGTCCCACTGAAATGTAATGCAAAATATTTGGATACTTGAGTATGTCCACCTTGCAACTTTTCATAGAAATTTAAACAACCTACTTATTGAAAGCATCCATGACTATTTGATATTCAGCAAAAACCTTTGTGATTTCAAGTTCAGATATCAAACAATGTCCTCCTCTATGGTTATTTTTCTCCTCATCCATGTTTGTTTCATAAAAAACTCTGTTAGCTTCCTTTGGAATTTATAAAACAACCTCTCTTGATTTAATTTGACAGCCTCGCTTGATAAAAAGGAACAACCTCGCTTGATTTGATTTGGCAGCCTCGCTTGATTGTGTATGAGAATAGCCTTGGTATAGAACAACCACAGGCTTAACTCTAATACTTCAGAGTTTGAAACAGAGATGTTTCTAAATTTAGTATGAGAAAATGTAGACTGGAATGACTAGAACAGAAAACAGTTTTCGAAATTTGAAATCCCATTTTCCAATAAGAAACCCATGCTATGATAATAATGTATATGAATGGTTAAGTACTTTGAACATGACCTCTAACTGACTCACCATGATCTTACCCCATCATTACTTTATGAATTTTTGACAAAATCTGGGTCATGACATGACCTTTTAAGAATCCACACTTTCGTAGCGCACGTAGTGTATTTTTCACGCTTTGCACTATGAAAGTAGCAACGCTTCCGTAGTGTAAAACCCATTTTTTGAACTAACCACACTACTAAACTATGGTTTTGTGGATAATTGCAGGAATTTCATCCAAAACCTAATAACATGACTTCTAAATGAATGATAAGACTATTTAATCATGGAATGAGACTAAAAGACTTTATTTGAATTGAAAACTAACCTTTGAGACTTCTAAATCTAAGACCTGCCTTTTATCAAGACTAAAGTGATCTCAAGACCTATTTGAAACTATGACCAAAATAGTGTAAACTTATAGAGTTTAAAAAAAAAAAATTAGGGTGATAACACATGGTTGGCATTTCCAAGGAGGACCAAGGAGACTGATCCCCTTCGATCATTTCAATATTTTTTTTGTCAATCTCTTCCTTTTCCATTTTTGGAAGACTAGAGGCATGAAGAGGCATAATCTCCATATGATTATCAATAGTATTGATGACCTCCAAGATGAATTGTCGAGAAGAATACTCATCATCAAGGGAGAGACATGGAAGAGGCAGAGTGATATCCTATGTGGAAAAGGAGTTTTATCATATTCCATATGAGGATGGAGTTTTTGACCAATGTTAGGAGGTACCTACAAGACTGACAAGGAGACAATATATTCCACTAAATTAGACTTATGCTCACCATGTACATATAAATAATAAGAGATCACCCAATGGTAAGATGATGCACGAGGTCAACATGTGACAAAAGGAGACAATTTTCATGGGAAAAATGATAGAAGAAGAAGGAATGTTAGGTGGGGTAAAGGAAAAACTTTGATAAGAGATGAATTTTTAAATAGTCCTGCCCCAAAACTCTCATATTTGCCAATGTTATCTCTAATGAATGGCATAATATTTCCCATAGAAGTAGACGTGGTCGATGGTATGAAACAATCAATCTAATCTATCATGAAAATATTTCCTTCATGGGGAAAGCGAAGCACACGAAATACTGAAGAAACAATAACAAACATGGCATAGAAACAACTAAGACCATGGATCATAAGATAATCTAAGGGATAATATACAACGTCAACATAAACATAGGTAGTATTTCCCCTTAGCTCAGTGGAAAACAATGGAAGAACCACCTAAGGAAAAAAATTGTGTTTTTCAATGGATTATATAGTTTTACTAGACTTTGTGAATGTTGGAGACCTAAGATATTTCCAACATAAGTAGAAGACAATTAATCCTCTAAAGTGTGGTATATGTCATGATTAAAGACATGCACCGAAATATGAAAGATAACTTGATGAGAGATTATATAATGAGGAGCATCAACTTCAAAGGTGATCAGACTAGACTCTCAGGGATACACCCCTCTAATAGTAGTCAACAAGCCTTTGCATTTCTTAAGATATCTCTACAAAATCTTTAGGGAAGACATGGCACATGGTGCTTTGGTAGGATCCTCAATAATGTTATAGTGTTGGGAAACCCACGCATTGGGATTGTGTGTTAAATTTCGGATAACACCCTTAGGGGGGTGATATAATGGTTCTACAGGCTTATCTAATGTAAGAGGTCTAGGAGAATTAGTAGGTATGGTCAAGTCCTTAGAAGCAAAACTTAACTCAGGAGGGTCATAGGATTTTACTTCCATAGTCACGTTAACCTCTTCTTGGCACATAAGGATAGGTGCATTAGTTCCAGGAGGATAAAATTATGTCCCCCATTTCCCCCTTGTGGAGGCTGAGGAGCTTTTGAAACCATATGTTGTTGGCATAGGCAGCGAATGGATGAGTTAATACTGCTAGTTATGGGGTAGGTTTTGGTGGTGCAAGGAGATGATGAAATTCACCAATACGAAGGAACTTGTGATTTAGATGCTTACCTTGAAAAACATTACAAGATAAATGACTTTACAATGTTATTTGATCATTCCCCCACCCTCATTAAGCTAGTTTTGTTGATTCTCCAAAGAAATTTTATTTTTTTGTTTATTATTTTCTTATTTTTACTGTCAAGTTGATGGGAATTCTCAGGTGATGTGGGCTTCACCTTAAGAACCTTGAATGATTTCTAAAAAGAAGAGGGTACTTGTTGATAGCTAGGGTGCTTGTAGGGGCTTTAGAAGTGACTATCATTTTCACTAGTTGAGCAACTAATTGGCTCATAGTATCAAAGGAAAGGGAGCCAATCACTCCATCAAATTGTGGTCTTGTCTTGGGTCATGGTGGGTCTGTTGAAGGGTAGGGAGAATTATGAAGGATATTATATAATTTTCCCAACTGAGAGTAAATTTGATCAATATGTTGAGCACATAATATGGTCTACTCCTCAATAATTGCCCCAATCATAATGACATCCCTGAAAATTCTTGGGAGAGAGGATCGAATGAACCAATCTATAATAATATCATGAGGAAGAATATTTCGTACTAGCATATTGTGTTTGTACCACTCATGAATATAATTAGAAATATCAGTTGCATGATCTTGTTTGAAATTCGACAAAAGTTCAATCCCAAGATCCACTCTAGTAGGAAACTTAAAATGGTTTAGGAAAGTATGGGCCAAGGAATCAAAGTCACTATAGGATGCCCATTCTTGTTTCATATACCATTTGGAGGCATCCCTTACTAGTGTTCATTGAAATATTCTCAACTTCATAGAATCGTCCACAAAATATTTGGCTGAACACCATAAATGGAAGGCGGTGATGTGTGTAGAAGGATTCTATCCTAGTTTCCCTTCAAATTGTTAGAAATTGTAGCAAGAAAGGCTCAATTTGACTTATTCCTAAGTCAAATTGAGTAATTTGATTTTCAACATCAACATGATGACTTGGATTGTAGTTAACTAAAGTGACATGGATTTCCCTACTATTTAACTCAGTAAATTCTAGTTATAGGATAGAATTAGAGTTGTGCATGTAGTGATTGCTAAAATTTAGTAATATAATTCAATTATTTTTAGTATGACTCAGTTAACTGAGCTCAAGTAACTATTTGAGTCAGTTGAAGGTCAATTTAGTAGTAGAATTGTTGTTAACTCAATGATCTCTCAGTTAAACTACCCAATCAACTAAAAATAACCCATATATGCATGGAATTTGAATTTCCTAGCTCGAGTGGAGGAAAAGTGATCAATTCCTTGGGATTTGCGCATGGAAATAGGAGGAATTTGGGGCCTTGAATTAGCTAAGTGTTAGCCAAAGTAGGATAATCAATAGGAGAACAAGTTTACAATGCAGGGTGTGCTTCAGATTTGGAGAAAGATAATATAATAGTTTTTCATTATCATGTGATTAATGAAAATTAGCAGAGGTATTTTTCCCAGTTGGTTTTCCCCTATAAAATCATTATGCTCTTGTGGTTTTGATGGTTGCATGTCATTGCATGTATTTCTAAATTATGATTTTCATTCTGGAGAATAGTAGAGGAAATTTGAAATCTCTTGTTTTCATTTCAAAACCCTTAGTAGTAGAAATTTATATTAATTTTTACATGGTATCAGAGCTTGAAATCACAATAGAAACTAGTCAATAAATCTTCTCCTTCAGAAATTTTGATTTGCAAATTTAGTGAAGCAGGCTTTCTTTCACGTAGCAAAATTTATTTCAATGGATTAAGATTGGAGTATGCCCTGGAGGGAACTCGAATTTCATAGCTTGGAAGGAAATGATGGAAGTTGTACTTGATGATAATGGAGTACTAGAGTACACCAAAAATGACATTCCAAAACCATTCGTGTTGATTTAGAGATCGACGTTTTGAACCATCAACTGAGGTTCATCATCAGGATACAAAAATGTATTGAAAAATGATCGAAACATCAATATTTAAATCAACATGAATGGGCTAAATCTGGAAAATATCTTACAACAAGCCAAAAAATCCCAAAAATCTTAAATCATAAATTCCAAAACCAACAATATCATATGCACAAAAATTAGCCCAATGGAAGAATTATACCAAAAAATCTAGGAGAATCATCCTATAAGGTGTGAGAGACCACATAGTCTCGAATTTACATGGCAAGGAGACTCCATTTTCTATTTGGAATATCCTAACTGATTTATTCGAAAATGGTAGTGAGGCTAGGAAATTGGCATTAAGGGGCAAGCTAAGAAACATCTGCGTGCAGAAAAATGAAAACATTCCACATTACCTCTCCATATTCACTCAGTGACAATATGAGCTTGGAGGAGTTGGAGAAAATATACCATCTTCGGAGCTAGTGAGCCTAGCTCTCCTAGGCCTTCCAAAATATTATCACAACTACCAAGACTTTATAAATGGAAGGGAAAAAATACCAAATTGGGAGAGACTTTGGTATGATTTGGTGCAAGAAGAAATCCAAAGGAAAATTAGAGAAGGAGAAACATCTGAATATGAGGAGGAAGATAATTTTTCCTTCATTGGGAAGGGCATGAAAGATAAGGGCAAGAAGTCCCAAATAAATCCAAATTCTAGCCAGAACAATGGAAATAACAAGGACCTAAAGAAGATAAAATTTATTCACTGCCATAAATATGGGAACTATGCAACAAAGTGTCTGCATAAGAAGTCTAACAAGAGGCCTTGAGGAGGAGTATAAGGTCAAGAAATTGCCTCACAATTCAAATTAGACTTCACCCTAATTGCATGCATGGCCAAAACTGTAATTAGGAGTGTGTGGTACCTATATTTAGGCGGTTCGTTTCATATGAAAGGATAAAAATAATTCTTGAGTAGCCTAGAGGAGAAGGATCTCCATATGACCATAAAAATTTGGGATGATGGGCGATATAGTACTAAATGAATCAAAATTGTAACCTTTAAGAGGGAGTTAGGATCCCACCTTCATCTGAAAGATGTTATGTATGTACATGGGCTGAAGAAATTTTTTATCTCTATAGTTGTATTGAAGGATAGAGGCTATGATGTTATTTTTAGTAAGGGAAAAGCCTTTATGAGACATGTAGGTACCAGTAAAGTGAAACAGATTGGAGTTAGAGTGAAAAATATCTATAAACATGAGGTGGAAGCTTGTGCTGCACTGAGTAGCGAGGCAGAAAAGGTGTGGAGTTGAGATGTTAGAGAACTATGAAATAGACTCATGGGACATTTGCACCATGGGTCCTTGGAGCTCATGCAACATGTTGTAGCTCCTAGAGATAGCCTTGAGTTGCAAAAGACCAGTGCCTAGGAAAACTTAAAATTAGAGGTTAAATGTGGACAATTTTATAGATGCATCTGACATAATATGGATCAAGAGAAATAATCATTTTGGTGGTTTAGGATTGGAGAAGACCTTGGATTCTGATTCCTATGAATTACCCTATACTATGAAAGGGCTCAAGATGTTGTATGACTCGGTAACTTTAAAATGGGCCAAATATGAAACAATGAGCAGAGGATTTAAAATATGCAGAGGTGTTGAGAAAGAACGGAGGAGGAGGAACCCACGAGATACATGCTTAAAAGTCTTTAAGAATGTGTCTCCCATGAACTCAGAAGAAGCGGATGCAAGTCAAATATGACCAACAACAATGATTCGTGGAGCGTGAATTAAGGAAGCGCAACAATTTTAACACATGAGCATTATACATAAAATGAATTCTTGAATAAAAATGCATACCACTAACAGCTACATTACACGAATCACCCATAGCAGCAGAGCATGAAAATATGATTATACATAAACATGACATTATTGATAAACAAAGGGAATACAAATACATACTACTCATTTCCCCATCTAAATCCAAATAAATAGCGATGTATCATATTAAGTTCAAAACAACACTCACAAATATGTATCTTAGAGCACAAGAAGCACAATAATATAGAACTCAAAAAAAATCTCCAAAATTCTGAACCCTTGTTTCATCTCTAAACTCTCTATATATAGAGTTCCCTTTAAGGGTATACGATCGAATAAACATTCATGATCAGCCCAGACATGTGAAAATAAAAATATCCTAACAAATTAGCAGAGTATGCATCAAGCAATCACTCCTGTAACAGAAAATCAAAATGGAATCAGGTGAAGTCATGATTTCACCAGCAAAACATCATAATTAGAAAGTAAAAAGAAACAAAAATATGGGCCACATAGGCAAAAGCTTGAAATATTCCATGGGGATGGCGAGGAGTAGCCATGAACAGGTGGAAATTATGGTTTCCACCACTTGATCTCACCTACTGTCGAAAGGCCTCTTCTCCCTCCTTCTCATGATTCACATTAACCGTAATGAAACAGCCAGTTGTGATGTGCATGCCTCGCTCTTTCGCAGATATTTCCTGGATCAAC
The DNA here is from genome assembly GCA_034641835.2 of Pinus albicaulis. Taxonomy (NCBI): domain Eukaryota; kingdom Viridiplantae; phylum Streptophyta; class Pinopsida; order Pinales; family Pinaceae; genus Pinus; species Pinus albicaulis. Next base: position 524,975,390 of record CM076574.1, on the reverse strand, counting down.
TAAATAAACCATAGCTATGTTGTTCCACCAAAAACCCATGCTTGTTCTTTAATTGCAAAAACTAGAGATCGGATTTTTAAGGGGGGTGTTGATGGTTTTCGGTATTGGATGGGGGGGGGGTACGAAATCACTATGGGACGACACCTAGCACCGAAGGCGATTTCTGAAACCAGCCATTTTAGACCCCCCCTGGTGTTATCCTTCAGAAGGGGGCCGAAACAGATCGTGAGCCATTGGATGTGGGATATGGAGCAGAGATGAGCGGAGGATGGCAGAAACTATAGTGGAGTTAGCAGGCTCATTAACACTGAAAAGATAAAAACAAAGGCTGTGCAAGGGCTATTGATGATATGGCAGGAAGGTGGGGCCCATAATAATATCACATATAGCAATCGGGAGTCTTTATTGGGAGGAAGCGAGAGTAAAGGTTATCATCAACAAAGTGCAGTGTGCGATGGTGGAAAGGCAATGTGGCAAGATAGAGGTGGGGCCAAAATGATATCACAAATTGCAAGTCAGGGGTTTTGTAATGAGCAGTGAAGGGTAAAGAGTTAAGAGTTGTGGGGAGCGATGTGCGGTGAGTGGAGGGGTGACATGGCAAGGAGGAAGTGGGGCCGCCTGTACATCACAAATCACAAGTTTCATATGTGAGCAGTGGAAGGTAAGAGTTATACTCTACGGGGAGCGATGTGTGGGGAGTGGGGAATAGGTGACATGGCACGAAGGTGGAGCCACCCGCGGATCACAGATCGCAGGTTTTATATATGATCAAGAAGAGAGTGGGAGTTATATCTTTTGGTGCACGATATGTGATGGGTGATGGATGAAGTGGCATGGAGGTGGGGCCGCCCACGTATCATAGATCACAAGTTTTATATATGAGCAAGTGGAGAGTGGGATTTATATCTGGTGGGGAGCAATGTGCGATTGCGGTAAGTGGAAGGTGACGTGGCAGATGGATGGTGGTCCCATTTACATCACAATTGGGGAAATGGTGCAGGCAGAAATGAATGTGGTAAGTAAGGTTTAAGATTTGCGATGGGTGATGTGGGGGGAGGTGACATGGTAGCGATGGTAGATCCCACTTTATATCACATTTCAGGGTTCGGGAGAGGTTAGATATATGATATGTAATGGAAATTGTGGAATTTCGATGCGATATGAGGTAAGGAGTTAAGTGTGGTAAACGATATTAGACATATTATATGTAATATATAATATATGTAACGGATTGTGGGATGTGGAAATTAACACACTTTGGATCATAATACCTTGACCGCGACACTTTTCTCTTTTGACTGTGGGGCTTTATTCCTGACCTACGCCTGAAGTGTTGGGCCTTCATCTTACCACTCCAACTCTTCATTTGCTTGATTCTCATGTTGCCTTATCCGTTCAAAATAACCACAAGCCAACATTAACTCCATTGGGGATGATGCACTCATTCGAGTGTGTTGAGAACTTGCAGACCACTTTCTTGTGTTCTTCTTAATGTTCCTGGGATCATTGTTAGAGACATTTTCAAGTAGCTTTAACAAAAAAAAACAGGAATTCATACGGAAATAAAAAAAAACATATATACAATTTGAGGATATGTACAATGGGCTATCATAGCCCGCTATCAGTGCTGGAAGTAAGGCTTGAAAAATTGTCCATCAACAGGCATGTTGAGTGTATCTCCTTCCAAATTCTCCAGCGCAAAATTATTGTTGCCTTTTACCTCTGCCACCCTAAATGGACCAAACCATAGGGGGTCAAACTTCCCATGTTTCCCTTTGTCTTCCTGCCTGACATCCGATCGCAACACCAAATCCCCTACTTGGATTTCCTTGTCTTTAGCTCTTTGATCAAATAAGTCTTTCATATTTTCCTGGTACTCTGTTAGTATGAGGCTTACCTATTCCCGTGTCTCACTTAGCTCAACTAACTGGTTCATTCTTCTGATAAGGTCATTTGGATCTTCCTCACTCTCTTGTAAGAATCGGGCCACGAGTAATGCAATCTTAATGGGGAAGACTATAGCTCTGCCATACACCAATTCATAAGGGGACTTCCTTGTGGATCTTTTAGTCGTGATGCAATTTTCCTAGAGTGCAAACTTGAGCTGGTAATCCTAGTTCTTTTGGTTTTGGTTGATGGTATTTTTCAAGATCCTCACTAGTGTCTTCTTAGATGATTATGTCAGTCCATTCCCCTATGGGTAATATGTAGTGGAGTTTCCCAACATGATATTGTAATGCTGACAAAAATTTAGAAATTTAGCCTACTTGAAAGCCTGGGCATTATCTATTGTGATTTTAGCAGGGCATCCAAACCTAGCTATTATGTTATCCTCCAGGAACTTGATGACCACCAAATCTGTAGCATTTCTTGCTAGCACGACTTCCACCCACTTAGTGTAGTAATCTGTAGCAGTAAGCATCCATCGATGTTGCTTTCTAGAAGCCAAGTGAATATCTCATATGAAGTTGATTCCCCATTGTTTGAAATTTTCTTCAACATGTACTGGGATCAATGGGAGGTGCACATACCTTTTCTTTTCAGCGAACTTCTAACACTTTTCACAGGCCCAAACGCAAGCATGTACATCACCAAACATCTTGGGCCAGAAGAATCCCACTCTTAGGATCTTGTGAGCAGTGGATCGTGAGCTGTAATTCCCACCACATATTCCTTCGTGGAACTTTTTCATCACTTCATCAACCTCCTTCTCGGTCAGACATAGTAGTAAAATCCCAGTCGGGTCCTTCCAATGCAATTGCCTATTTGCCACAGTACACTTTTGAGATATTAACCTCAAAGTGTGATACTTGGTCTTATCATAGTTAGGGGGACACCTCAGTGTTAAAAGGTACTCCACTATATCTTTATACCATAAGGATAGCAGGTACTTAACATGTGTCTTCTATGTGGAGGATTCTATGCCCTGATACATACCTATATTCTCATGTGCTTCTCGTCTTGTCATAGAAATATTTATCTCGATAGCTTTACAGTTGGATTGAGACATAATTTTTGCCATCCATTGGCTTTAATGAGTTTGGTAGGCTTTATCTCCATCTCATACTCCTGAATATTAGCTATCCATTTTCTCCTTTTTCCTTCATTGCCGCCCTGCATTAGGATATCCTTCACCACTGTTGTGGGGACATAGGCGGTTATGGTAGATTGTAATGCATACACCCGAAATGCCTATAGATATTTGAATAGAGCATATGCTTTATTTTCCACGATATTATATTTCAATTTTGCATCCCGCAGGACCTGGCTGAAGAACGCAATAAGTCATTCATGTCCTTCATCATTCTTCTATAGCAGCACTGCAACTATTTTATGAGGAGAGGTGAAAGAGAAAATCAGGAAGGGATTCCCATAATATGGACCCGCCAGCACTGGAGCTTCTCCAAAGGCATGCTTGATACTATTGAAAGAATCCCAGGATTCAAGAGTCCATTTCACTTCACTATTCTTCTGTAGCATCCTGATGATGTTTCGGACGATCTCAACATAGTTTGGGATAAACCTTCTGAGGAAATTTATTCTACCCAAGAACATTTGTACTTCCTTTTTGTTTCTTGGTAGAGGAATTCCGTTTATCACCTCCACCTGCTTTAGGTCAATCTTCACTCCCTCCTTAGTCACTATGTGCCCCATTAACTTTCCTTCTTCCAAGGCAAACATGGATTTTTGGGGGTTTAGAGACAAGCCATACCTGCGGAATTTTTCAAAGGTTCGTCGAAGATGCTTTATATGTTTAGGGTCACTCTTTGAGAAGATGGCTATTTCATCCAGGTAAATAACCAAAAAATTATCCTCCCCTCCTATGAAAGTGTTGTCCATCGCACGTTGGAATGTGGCACTAGAATTTATCAGGCCGAAAGGAATTCGGGCATACATGAAGGTTCCCCAAGGCATAGTGAACATCGTCTTCTTTTGGTCTTCCGGGAGCACTGCCACCTGATTATATCCTAATAAATCGTTCATCATGGACATGCTAGAGGATCCCACCACCTTTTGCAAGATGTGATCCATTTTTGGAAGGGGATAGTTTTCTTTGAGTGAGGCTCTGTTCAGATTGTGAAAATCCACACAAAGCCTACTCTTGTCATTTTTCTTCCTCACAGACATTAGGTTCGCCACCCATTTAGAGTACCTTAAAGGGAAAATGATCTTTGATTGCAACAGATTCTTTTTTTCCTTCTCAATAGTTGGGAGAATAATAGGATTGATCTGTCTCAGCTTCTGCTTATGAGGTTTAGCATCTTCTTTGAGTGGTATCTTATGCTGTATAATGTCAATGTCGAAATTCTGTAGATCTTAGTATGACCAGGAAAGGACATCTTTGTATGATTGATACAGCCTAAGGTACTGATATTGGTATTCTTCAGGGTCACCTTTTGATAACTTCACCACCTTCAAGTCTTCCTCTGTCCCAATATTTTCATTCCTGAGAGGTTCGTCGAGGGTTAGTTTTTTGGGGTTCACTGAGATATCATTTTTATCAAATAGTCTCTCCAATGGCACGAAACCCCTAGGAATGGCATCTCCCTTTAATTGTAAAACATGGTGCCAAGCCAGTGTCTCTTCCCATATGGTTTTTGGCTCTTCATTGTCATCCTCGGTGACTGAGTTGATCACCAAATTTGAGAACCCGCCCACAATTTCCATAAAATTCTTGACCTTCTCTTCATCCTCGAAGACTTCCCAATGATTTACGTTGTCCATAATGGAGGAGCGATATCGCACTTCAACCTCATATCTGAGCAAGGGATTTTGTGGGGGCGAGAAATTACTAGTAGCCACAACTAGTGAGTGTTGGTCAGCTTAATTGTCGGATTAAACCTCTCAATATTAATTATCAATTCGGGAGTTGTAAATATGAGTTGCACTGCGTACTGGCTCAGCTCAATGGCTAGAGTATAAATATGTTCCTTTGTAATGATAAACTAGGAACTAGAATGAAACATACATTTTCTCGCAAATAAACAACCTTGAAAATGAAACTTACTGAACCAATTCCATTTACTGCAAACTCCACACTATAATTAAACTACAAATCAATCCTCAATCATGTAACATTCTCGCACTCGCATTCTAATTTTAAAATATCCTATGATAACTTAAAATCCTTGACATTAACACTTGAAACTAAGACTTGAGATAACTAAAAGAACACACACATTACCCTAATAATAACTTCAAACCTTAAACTAACTACAATTACTCTTGATAACAAATTCAAGATTTAAATTAACAAATTACAATTCTATCTATTACTAAAAGAAACCATTTCACTCTATAAAATAACACAAAATAATCCCATTAAAGACTATTTAAATATTTTAATCTAAATGAAAATGAACTATTAAAAAGCAAGCCTACTTCAAATCGAATCATCACATTGTATTTAAACTTTATATCTTTAATTAATCAAATCCACACTCAAACTTTCTCACATAAGGAAATGATTACACTATAAAAACAATAAAGAATCTAATTAAAAAGAGATATAAAACAAATCAAATTCTAATTAAAAGAGATCTACTTATTGAGTGAAATCATGTGTAAACAAACATTTAAATCCTACAAACATTCAAAGAAATTAGATAATGCAAACAATGATTTAATATTTTAAATGAGCAATGTTAACACATTCAAATTCAAAGCATCTACAATCTGTTCTAATTGCATATTTAAACTCAAAAATTGGAAAAAATAATAATAATTTAAGTGCAGAATTAGATGCTATTTAAAAACAATTTAAAACAAAAGGCAATTCTACAAATTAAACAAATCCTAAAGCTATGAAGAATGATGACTTGACTCCAGGTTGCGGTGGATCCTTGCCACTCCTTGGAGCAAGTCCTAAACTAACTCAATGTTCAAAATTCAAATTACGATGCTTATATAAAAACAAATAAATGCAGGAGCCAAGAGTTATTAAATTAAATCAAAACATTGCTTCAAATATTAATCAACAAATACATCATCTGCTGGGAAATTTGATGCCGGATCTCCATCTGAGAAAATCGACTTCACATGAGAAACTCTGGCTCTTTGCATCTCAGAAACTTCACTCCTCTAATTGATGGACTCATGCCCATTCATCTCAGAAAATTCATTTGCGCTCTTGGCTAATTGATGTCGGACTCTCTCTGATCTAATGTGCTGCCTCCTCCCTATCACTTCATCTATCGACTTTGCTCTAATACACAGCTTCTCTATCACTCTATATAATGCATAGCCTCTGGTCATCACTATCTATATAATCCATCAACTCCTTCATTCTATAGCTACTACTTCCATCTAATGACTACGACAACTATTATATATCTATATATATATATATATATATTAATTGAAAATTTGAGCTTCAACCCAGAAATAGAGAAGATTATTGGTTTTATAAATTGCCGGAATGAGAATTGGTTTGAAATAGAAGGTCAATTCAGGAAAACGTCCCTCTTTTTGTGGGATTTTTTTGTTGCTTTAAAGTGCGTTCTTGGGTTTTGAAGGAAATTTAACCTTCATTCCTTTTTGGCAGAGACAGCACAAATCCGGCAAGCTTCAATCTGGGACTACGATTTTCATTCCAAAATTCTTTGACTCTGGTTGACCTTGGAAAAAAAGCTTCAATATAGCTGCACAATTCATCAGACCATCTGCAAATTCTATTATCATTTATGGTAAAAAAAAATATCGTCTCTTTTCATTTAATACAAATCCTTTGATAAATTTGAGCGCGGATTTTTTTTTATGTTTTCTTCAGAATATGAATTATCCTCTACTCTAATTTTTTCCAAGCATTTGCCTGTGATAATACTACTTGCATTGATGGTACACAAATCTGGGGAGCCATTTGAGCAAACAGAAATGAGAACACTTTCTACATTTTTAACGTAAGAATTTTGGAACAAATTTAGCTGGCAGAGTTGGTGGTATTCAAATGTATGCACCAAAAATCACCTTCTAAATAAAAAACGTGAAGAGTGTTGATCATCATCGCTTCCATCAACCTTATGATACCTTTTGGCTGGCCGACATATGAAGAAAATAAAGGGTCTTACAATATCTTCTGATATTTGTTTTTCATTCAAAGAAATACCTTCTGACTGAGTTAAATGTGCATCCCATTGATATCGAAACTGTTCTGCCATATTTCCAATCACACAATGTCCTCTCCAAACCCTCTGAATGAATAATGTTGCAGCAGTAGCCTTTTTGGCATGATTACGAATTTCCCTTCATGTGTAACTTTCTCCAATAAATCATCTCTAGTTATCTCCTTCACACTTTCTCTTCATAATTCGTCGTTCTATGGTTTGTAAAAGCCCAATCTCGGGCAAAGAAATGTAGTCCACTTCAATGGCTTTTGATAGAGATAACAGATATGATTGCACACTTAAGTTGTGCTCTTCATAAAATGATGGGTAAACTGAGATTTGTTTTAATCCCCAAACATAACTAGAGTAGCAATATTCATAGAGACCCAATACGTTCATGTTCAGGAGTGATTTTTTAGTGGAATATTCCCCTGATGATAACTCCTTCACGAAGCCGAATTTCGCCAAACGATTTCTGGGTTATATGAAACACGGTGCTCTGAACACAACCCATGTCTCTAAATTTAGATATTATGCTCCATTTGGTTTCAAATTTGATATTTTCACCTACAACAATTCAACTACCCAGTTGTTTCTTTTATGCATTTGGTGAATTTGTACTCAACTGCATTCCTGCACCGAGCCTTCCTGCAACCAAGAAGGAATTTTTTAAAAACACTCATAAAAATAAATAGTAAGAAGAATAATTATTATTATTTCTAAATTCCTCTAATTAACAACATAATGGATTAATAACAATTAAAAACACCAGGTACAAGTATGTATTTATTTGATAAAAATCATAAAAATTCGGACAAAGATGCAACTCAACGTCCCCCCATGCTGAACTTCTTGCACGTCCTCGTGCAAGAAAAAAATATAAAATGAGGAAATAAGGTAGGGAAAATGTTAGCAAAGAGTTTAGCTTGATATTGTAATGCATTTATTAACCTGAAACATTATTATTACGGCACCAACTAAAACCATGTGAGATGGTAAAAAAGTATCAGGAACCAAAAGTAACATTTATGGAGAAAATATTGTTGCACAAAATTTTTACCTTGTCCCAAACGAATTTTTGTTTCTGCCCAAAGTCTTATGATGAAAATCAAATTTTACTAAAGAGGTGCAAAAATACTACCACAGGTTTCATGCACCTACTATAGCAATCTTGTACCTAGGTCATGCAGCACATATTTAGAGGAAACTACAATCAATACACAATGTCGGCAACCAACACCTTGTGAGTAGTCATCATTTAGCTTTTCATCACTTTGAATACCATGAAAATTAAAGTGAGCTATGATACCAATCAGTAACCTCTTTATTTGAACACTCTAAATTATGTTGTTATCCGGATTCAATAATAGATTTCCTCTTAATCTAGTACAAAGGATTACCTTCACTAAGGGTACCACATCATTCAAAGATTCTTGATTTTTGAAAGATAGAACTCAAAGCATCATTGCCAAATTGGTTTAAAACCATTGCCCAAAAAAAAGGATGAGTTTTAGGGAAGGAGAAGGATAACCAAGAAAATCATAGTATGTAGTTAACTTTAATACCACAGACATGGCCCTGCTGCCCACTGGTGTCCATAACCTCGACAGGGGTGTCTTTTAACCTTGTGAAATGTTAATAGCCCACTCACTAGATACAGATTCAGAGTTAGCTTATTTGACTTTTTAGGTGAAGGCCACTGTCCTGGCTTGGTAACCAACTGATGGCAGTGCCACTCACAACAAGTAACATGAATGAATAGGCTGGCTCATGATGAGACCTCCTGTCTTACAGTTTTTTGGAAGAAAGCCATTACTCTGGCTTGGTGACTAGGAGTAGTAATGTTATGCATGCTAGGTCTCATGATCATGGTAGGTCGGCTCATCACGAGGCCTCCTATCCTTCCATAAATCTTTATAAGCTCTGATTATGATTAACCTTAAAGGTTACTTAATAAGTGGGGAGACAAATCTACTCCTTAAGAGTATAGGATGGCGTGAAAAGTTTTTAATGCCTAATCATTGCAGGCTAATTCCTCTACCCTAAAGACTTATTAAAGATATCCCGAAAAATGAATAAAAGATTCTTTGAGTTAAGAATGCTAGTGTTCTCCTGAATAGTTCATTATGATCTTAACAAGAGTGGTCCACCATAGGGGTTTTCCAATAGTACCTTCTAAGGGGAAATGAAAATATATATTCGAGACGAAAACTTTAGAGCGATTAATCATGGTTACTTTTTGCAAAATCATGAGGTATTAGAGCGAATTGTACTTAACAAGATTTGTCAAAAATGTGTGTGTTAACAACTAATGTGGATCAAAAGTAGTTTTAATAGGAATTATTTAAAATTCAAAACCCTAATAGCATGATAACAACCTTATTCATTTATTCTCCTACCCTATTTTACCCTAAGAGGCAAAAGACTCCTGTTTAAGTATAGGAGTAATTCCAATGAAGCCATGTGCGTAACAAAATGCTGATTATACTCACGTTTAGTTTTAAAAAATAGACTTCAAGACATACGAAAGCATGAGAAATCAGTTTCTTTAATTGATATGGTATCAAGAGTTTCCGAATGCTGAGGAAATAAGATGGCTTAATGACTGCTTGAAACTAGGATTCAATGGAATCCACATATTTACGATTTCCAACTGATGCGAGTCTTCCACGGTTTGATAGTCACTCTCCTGGAGGCATAAGGGATCTGGTGAAAGAGAAAAGATAAATCCCTCAAGTTTAGGCTCAAAAATCTGCTTTTCAAATTGACAAGAATGGTTGAGAGAGATTCTAGGGTTTTGAGTTTCAACAACCTTTTTAGAACAAGTTCCAATGAAAGGTTGCTCCTCTGGTGTTCTTTGAATTATATCTTCTCGGGGTGAATGCTCTATAGTAATGGGGAAAGTTTCCAACTTCATTCCTTTTCCAAACATGGAAGATGTAGCATTTTGTTCAACATGGGAATCAGCGGAAAGAATAGGTGTTTGAAACTATTGTGTAACCTGATGGCTTAGATTAGGGTTTATGATGTGGTTTGGGCTAGGGTTTTAGTTAATGATTGGACTAAGGTTTGGATTTGGATTGGAATTAGGTCTAGGGTTTGAGTTAAGGCTAGGGTTTGAATGAGGGCTAGGTTTAGGGTTTGGAATAGGGTTAGGGTATCGAATAGGGTATGGATTAGGGTTAGATCTAGGATTAGGGTTTGGATTAGGGTTTGAATTAGGAATAGGATATGGATTAGGGTATGGATTAGGAGTAGGGTATCGATGAGGGTTAGGGTAAGGTTGCACATGTGGCTGCGACTGTGGAGGAAGATAACTTAATGGTGCGTTAGATATAAATTGTGGTTGTTGTTGGTGCTCATACGATTGAATTTGCATGGGAGATTTCGCTAGAGAGACAGATCCAAATGATTCTTGAGGCCATGGAGATATCTCGCTTGAGGATGAGGGCCAAGGAGAGGGCCATTGCGACCATGAATTAGGATATTCAATTGGAGGAGGATTAAAAAATTTTCCATGGAGTTGCAGGATTATAAACATGTTGAGGAACCTGCTCAGGAAAATAATCATTACTCCAAGTACCAAATGGTGTTGGGTTTTGAGTTATACCTGGCAGTTCATTCAATTCCTTACTTGATTCCCTTAGTACCTTTCATAATCGTGGCAGTGATGGGAAATTTTCAGTTGCATGACCATCCTCAAAAATTTCGCAAACTTTCAGACCATTAAGTGGACACTTTCCAAGCCAGTGTCTCTTTCGACAGTTGGTGCAAAAGATAAGCAGTGGTTCTTCATCCTTCTCTTGTTCCTACAAATCATCCAATTTTGGAATCAAAGATTTAATTATATTAAACTTATGTTCAAGCAAAACATTAAATTCTGCACTTGTGAATTCTTCATCGGATAAGTTGTTTGTCTCTATAGCAGCATAAAAACTCCTCATTGAATGATTCCTCAAAATACCATCTTCTTGACTTCAACAAGAAAACTGGTACATTCTGTCATCACATATATTAGTACACAAGGGTTCTTACAGTACCCCAAAAATGATATATCACTGAAGAATGGATTATGAAGATAAATGAATTTTAAAATATTTTGACTGAAATATAACTCACCACACTTGCATGAAAGGAAAATGCCGAATCAAAGTGCTATTTAATATATTAAAAACAAGGCAATTTGGAAATTAAATGTGTAAAGCCTGTTTCTACTTCTACACATAAGCCAGATAAGGAAATAAAAGTTCAATAGATAAGCAAGATGGCCAGACATTGGAGCAACACCACAAAAGTGGATGTGTGGCTCTTCACTCACGTCTTACCGTACACTCTTCGACCTTTGACATCCTGCAATACCCTTGAAACTCTGTAAGAAAAATTTTACTTGAGCCAAAATACAACTTCCCCGGCAACGGCACCAAAATTTTATTCAGCTTAATTGTCAGATTAAACTTCTCAATATTAATTATCAGTCCGGGAGTTGTAAACACAAGCTGCAATGCATATTGGCACAACTCAATGGTCAGAGTATAAATATGTTCCTTTTTAATGATAAACTACGTACTGGAATGAAACATACATTTTCTCACAAATAAAAAATCTTGAAAATGAAACTTACTGAACCAATTCCATTTACTGCAAACTCCACACTATAATTAAACTAAAAATCAATCCTCGATCAGGTAATATTCTCGCACTCGCATTCTACTTTTAAAATCTCCTATGATAACTTAACAACCTTAATCTATTAACTCCTCTCACTAACTTGACATTAACACTTGAAAATAAGACTTGAGATCACTAAAAGAACACACACATTACCCTAATAATAACTTCAAACCTTAAACTAACTAAAGTTACTCTTGATAACAAATTCAAGATTTAAATTAACAAATTACAATTCTATCTATTGCTAAAGGAAACCATTTCACTCTATAAAATAACACAAGAATCCCATTAAAAACTATTTAAATATTTTAATCTAAATGAAAATGAACTATTAAAAAGAAAGCCTACTTCAAAGCGAATCATCACACTGTATTTAAACTTGATATCTCTAATTAATCAATCCACACTCAAACTTTCTCACATAAGGAAATGATTACATTTTAAAAACAATAAAGAATCTAGTTAAAAAGACATCTAAAACAAAACAAATTCTAATTAAAAGAGATCTAATTATTGAGTGAAATCATGTGTAAACAAGAATTTAAATCCTACAAACATTCAAAGAAATTAGATAATGCAAACAACGATTTAATATTTTAAATGAGCAATGTTAACACATTCAAATTCAAAGCATCTACAATCTATTCTAATTGCATATTTAAACTCAAAAATTGGAAAACAAAATAATAATTTAAGTGCAGAATTAGATGTTATTTAAAAAAAAATTAAAACAAAAGATAATTTTACAAATTAAACAAATCCTAAAGCTATGAAGAATGATGACTCGACTCCAGGTTGCGGTGGATCCTTGCCACTCCCTGGAGAAAGTCCTAAACTAACTCAATGTTCAAAATTCAAATTACGATGCTTATATAAAAACAAATAAATGCAGAAGCCAAGAGTTATTAAATTAAATCAAAACATTGCTTCAAATATTAATCAACAAATACATCATCTGCTGGGAAATTTGATGTTGGATCTCCATCTGAGCAAATCGACTTCACATGAGAAACTCTGGCTCTTTGCATCTCAGAAACTTTGCTCCTCTAATTGACGGACTCATGCCCATTCATCTTAGAAAATTCATTTGCGCTCTTGGCTAATTGATGTCAAACTCTCCCTGATCTAATGCGTTGCCTCCTCCTTATCACTCTATCTATCGACCTTGGTCTAATATGCAACTTCTCTATCACTCTATCTAATGCATAGCCTTTGCTCATCACTATCTATATAATCCATTGACTCCTTCATTCTATAGCTACTACTTCCATGTAATTACTATGGCAACTGTTATATATATATTTTTTAATTGCAAATTGGAGCTTCAACCCAGAAATAGAGAAGATTATTGGTTTTACAAATTTCCGGAATGAGAATTGGTTTGAAACAGAATGTCAATTTAGGAAAACGTTCCTCTTTTTGTGGGATTTTTCTGTTGTTGTAAGGTGCATTCTTGGGTTCTGGAGGAATTTTGACCCTCGTTCCTTTTTGGTAGAGACAACACACATCCGACACGCTTCAATCTGGGACTACGATTTTCATTCCCAAATTCTTTGACTCTGGTTGACCTTGGAACAAAAGCTTCGATATAGCTGCACAATTCATCAAACCATCTGAAAATTTGAATATCATTTATGGTAAAAAAAAATCTTGTCTCTTTTCATCTAATACAAATCCTTTGATAAATTTGAGCGCGGATTTTTTTTTGATGTTTTCTTCAAAATATGAATTATCCTCTGCTCTAATTTTTTCTAAGAATTTGCCCCTAATAATATTGCTTGCATTGATGGTACACAAATTTGGGGAGCCATTTGAGCAAACATAAATGAGAACGCTTTCTACATTTGTAATGTAAGAATTCTGGAACAAATTTGGTCGGCAGAGTTGGTGGTCTTCAAATGTATGCACCAAAAATCACCTTCTAAATCTAAAATGTGAAGAGTGTTGATCATCATCGCTTCCATCAACCTTCTGATACCATTTGGCTAGCTGACATATGAAGAAAAGAAAGGGTCTTACAATATCTTCTGATATCTGTTTTGCACTGAAATAAATACCTTCTGAGTGAGTTAAATGTGCATCCTATTGATATCTAAACTGTTCTGCCATATTTCCAGTCAAACAGTGTCCTCTCCAGACCCTCTGAATGAATAATGCTGCAGCAGTAGCCTTTTTGGCATGATTACGAATTTCCATTCATGTGTAACTTTCTCCAATAAAGCATCTCTAGTTATCTCCTTCACACTTACTCTTCATAATTCGTGGTGCTATGGTTTGTAAAAGCCCAATCTCGGGCGAAGAAATGTAGTCCACTTCAATGGATTTTGATAGAGATAACAGATATGATTGCGCGCTTAAGTTGTTCTCTTCATAAAATTATGGGTAAACTGCGATTTTTTTTAATCCTCAAACATAACCGAAGTAGCAATATTCATAGAGACCCAATACGTTCACATTTAGGAGTGGTTTTTTTAGTGGAATATTCCCCTGACAATAACTCCTTCACAAAGCCGAATTTCGCCAAACGATTTTTGGGTTATATGAAACACGGTGCTTTGAACACAACCCATGTCTCATAATTTAGAGATTCAGCTCCATTTGGTCGCAAATTTGATATTTTCACCTACAACAATTCAACTACCCAGCTGTTGCTTTTATGCATTTGGTGAATTTGTACTCAACTGCATTCCTACACTGAGCCTTCCTGCAACCAAGAAGGAATTTTCTTAAAAACACTCATAAAATTAAATAATAACAAGAATAATAACTATTATTTCTAAATTCCTCTAATTAACAACATAATGGATTAATAATGATTAAAAACACCAGGTACAAGTATGTATTTATTTGATAAAAATCGTAAAAATTCGGACAAAGATGCAGCTCAAGAGTGAGTCTGCCATTCTGTTCTTGTCCTTGGCATGAAATGAATGTTAAAAGCAAAAAATAATTTCTCAACCAAATTCCATACCTCATTTCTATAAGAGCTGAGCCGTGGGTGTTTAGTTTAGCATTGGCTCCTAACTTGCCTCACTACAAGCTCCGAATCTCCAAACACCTTGAGATTCTGTATGTTCATGTTCCATGCCACCTGCAATCCCATCAACAGGGCTTCATACTCAGCCACATTGTTTGTGGCTTCAAATTCCAGCTTAAAGGAGAGGGGAATTAAGCATCCTTCTGATGATATTAAGAGTACCCTGGCCCCGTTTCCTTCTCGTGAATAAGCTCCATCAAAATGCAAGGTCCAAAATTTGTTTTCCTCTCTACTCATAGGATTCTTCAGTGTTATAGGACCGACCTTCATTTCTTGCAAGATATTTTCATCCTCCTCGATCATATTACAATATAATTGACCCTCTTTACCATATATCGGAGAATTTTTCAAGTAGTCATCTCTGGTAACCATATTCACAAACTTGGATCCACAGTAATCTTTTTTCCTCCCCATAGAACACTGGAATAGTGGTGTAGGTGAGGTCAAATTTTATTGATCCTCCAATCTTGGAACCCCAGGACCTAAACAACAACATTCCAAACCAAGTTGGGATATCAGCTACAACAATATCCCTTACCACACTTTTGGCCAGAATCTGGGCTAATTTTACTACCAGATATTTTATCATGCCTAAGCACTTCGCCCTCTTGGAACCAAAAGAATACATGTCTTTATAGGGCCTTGTAATCTGCAACCCCAATTTCTCCATGACAAACAATGGCAATAGGCTATGTGAAGCCCCATCATCTATCATGCAATTGTGCAACAATAGGTCATGTATAACTAGAGTCGCATATAATGGGGGAGTGGCTGAGTACAACTCTTCTACATGATGTCCAAAAACTACCATAGGTCATTCTTCTTGGAGATTGAGACTATCAGGTAGAGGTATTACACCATGGGGAAGCATGAATTGGGACACTTCAGCCTTGTATGAAGACTATTTTAGGAGCTCGATCAGGGGAACCGAGATCTTGAACTTCTCTAATTATTTCTGGAGGTTAAAGGTCATGGGATCCTTTTCTGTAATAAATTCTTTGAACTTCTCTTTAGGAGGGTCAGGTAGTTTCAAGGGTATAGTTGTGGACTTCTCATTTTTTGGAGGATCAGAGCCTTGTTTTGTGGAAGTGGGTGCAATGGCTTGATGAGGGGCAGACTCTTCTAGTGGCTTTTCCCCTTATTGACAGAACTAGGAGGGGTCTGTTCTATTGATGTTGACTCTTTATTTTGTTCCTACACTCGAATTCTCTTCCTAAACGACCTGAGATCATACTTCTTATGGATTTGAGCTCGCATGAAATCCACGAACTGCCTGCAGTAATTGTCAATATCTTGGTCTTCTGAAGGTACTTCCTTCTCCTCTTGATCCCCTTGCAGGGTGAGTTCACCTTTCTCATCATCTGAGTAGGTGATAAATTGCTATTCTTGGTTTTCTGTGACTTCCTAAGCCTGTACCTCCACTTCCCCCTCCAGATATCGAGGAGGTGTTGTTATTTCCTTTCATGCTGCAGCAACTATAGAGTGGGCTTTCAATACTGGGGATTAAATCCATGGTTATTGGGTTGGAATGAGGGGGGTGATTCTTGGTCTCCAATTCAAGCTTAACTAGCTTATTTGATAGGTTCTTGATCAACTTATTCATTTCTTCCATTCTATACTCTTGTGATTCCCTCACCTGATTTGAAGTAGAAGCCCCCTCCCTGTTTTTTCTTCTGGCTTCATGCTCTTTCTTCCCCTTGAATTTACCAGTAGAAGAAAATTTTTCTTCTACCTCCAATGGATCAGTCTGGATCTGATCCAGAGATGTGGATTTTCTTTCTCTTAGGGTGAACCCATACTCTAGTTCGAAAGCTCTTACGAAGACCACCTTAGTAGCTACTTGGGGAGGCTTCATCTAGGGATATTATTATAGAGCTTATTGAACCTCTTTCTGAATTTTGTTACATCCTCATTGTGTCTATTTTTAAGAGCATTAAACTCTGTGAGAACGTATCCATGATCACTATTTTCTCCCCATTTTAGTGTGAATAATTTCTCCATTTCTTACCAAGTAGTGACTGTGTTGTCAGCCATAGAATTGAACCATTTTTTGGGTTCTCCATCCGGATTGGACAAAAAGCCTTAACACCACATCTAAGTGCTCTACATTCATATTCTCAGCAAAGGCGCATAATGTAATATCCCAAAAATGGGAATGCAACAATACATGAACACAAACTAGAGTAGCAGTGATAAATCAACTCATAAAATGTAAGAAGAACACATAGCCATCATATTGATATTATAGTGGCAAAATCTATACAATATCTTGAGGAAATAATCACTCAAGATAGGCATCAAAAGCCTCAAGAGAACATATACATGAAAAATGAAATACACTGCTACACAGAAAACGATCAAGGCTATGACAGCACAGTTTTATTGGAGAAAATTGTTGATGTAATATTTCAATACATAGATATGGAAATATACATCTCATATAATGTTGGGAGCAAATACCTAAACCCCCAAACTAAATTTCAATACAATTTGGAAAGGATTTCCTGAAATATGTAAAACTGGAAAAATGCCGGAGTTGCTGTCCTAGGACTAAGTAGTAGCTGCAACTCAAGAAATGGATGGAGATGGCTGAATATGATGCATAAGCTAAACAAACCTCCTCCAAAGGATCTTCCAAGTGAAAGGCCGATCCTAACATTGAAGATATCACCCACCAAACACACACACTACAAACCCTCACTGCAGATGCACACTGAAAATAACACAGTCAAGGAGAGGGACTGCACTGTAGGAGATGGAAAATATGTTGGCCAAGTGTCAAGATATGAAATCTACTCCAGAATTCCTCACTGATCTCCTAAAGTAATATAATCTCCCTCCTCTTAAAAAAAAGCTCTGGAAGTGGTGTTCTGAAACCTCCACTGCAACACCCTGCAACACAACATTATACTTCAGCAGAAATAATGATGTAGCTAAAGGAGGTGGTTTGGCCTTAAGCCTGAATTTGGAGAAATGAAGTCCAAGATCCCTCAATAGGCCTCTCTTGAAAGGAGAAGGACTTCTTAAATAGGAATGTCTTGTGCTAAGAAGCACAACATTCTCAACTAAATAGTTGAAGAAAGCACAAAGTCATACAGACCATAAAATCAATAATCCATAACATGTCCTCATATGGATGCCTTGCCCTCCTTTTATACAAATGAAAACCCTCTCACCTTGGGTCCCACTCATTAGGGTTTCCTCCACCGAGTAATCTTCCTCCCACTATCTCTGCATTGTCTCTAAAGATGATCTCCACCTCCTATCCTAGCGTTGTTCACCTGGTCAAACTTGACCTTGTCCACATGCAAATTTCCTCTTTCACACATGAGGGTGTAAAATACAGCTCTTAAAATGATCCCTTTTCAAATTATGAGGGATTATATTCATATTTGTATTATGCATCGGCCTCCTTACCCATTTATTTAGCTTCTAGGTGATAAAAACAAAAATCAATATTCCAGTTAGCTACATGCTAATTTTGGAATATTACAGTCCTCCCCTCCTAAATGTTGCTTTTACTTAAGAAACTGCAAGGATAGAATTGAAGCACCTCCTCTTCTTCCCATGTAGAATCCTCATATGATAAAATCCTCCAAGGATCAAGATGTTGTCTCATCAATACATCTCCAAGTTGCCCCTCTCAAGAATGTAATCTAGCTTTTGGTGAGCATCCAAAATAGTTGTCATCATGTAAGAGTAAAACATCCATGGAGGCAACAATGGGATTTCTAAAGGCCTTCTTAAGGCATGAGGTCTGATATATATTGGGATCTACCATCCCCATATGAATCTCTCATCCCCAAGCTATCATCCATACAAAATGAGTTACCTACCAACATGGCAACTCCTAAAAATTCTCCTCCACCTTGAGTTCTTGCAATGTAGGTGGGCTGAAAATTTGATCATGGTAGAAAAAATAGCCTACCCCACGCTTTCCTCCTCTCCACTTATGATAAGTGTAGATTATATGCTACTCTTGGGCTGCAAAAATGTTGCCTCCAAGTGGCAAGAAGGAAACTGGATCTCGAAAGATCTTCCCTCCAACGTTGTGAATCATGTTGGCCCAAACCATCCCATATATGATGAGTAGGAAATCACCATCATATGGCATCCAAGTGAGGGGAATACTAAAGGTTTCATGTAGAGCTGAAAGGGACCAATATTTTCCCAAGTGGTCATAGCGCAGTTTTCCTCACTGTTGTTACACAACATGACATGGCAACCCATAGGAAAGTTTCTCCCAATGATTTATGAGAGTCATAGCCCAAGTGCTCCAATGAATCTCATGGCCCACCTCATGAAGAAACAAGTGTTTTATTGTGGTGGCCATATCACCTCCCATGCCCCCATTAGAGCATGTAATGCAAAAAGTGTGGGAATCCTCTTCCCCAAAGGACACATCCAACCAATGTGTCTCTCCCCCAATCATGCTCCCAATAAAAAAAATAACAGCAACATAGCGAACCATAATGAGAATCATACTTGCTGCCATATGTAGCAAGGGAGAAGGACAATGGTCCCTCAAATGCATCCAACATAGTTTGACTATCAACTGCAATGGAGAATGACATAATGTGTGGCTTCTCAACCACTTGCTTGTTGCCCCAATCTCCTCAAAAGTTTGGAGAAAGTGTATGATGTATGGTGCACAATAGGCATGTTCTACATAAGATATTATCTCCCCAAGACCTCCTATGGAGTGGCCATCACCTATACTGCTCATGGCCTCAAGTAGACAAAGAAGTTTAGAAGAAAGAATGCTCCTCTTTAGAGCAATATCCTTCACATATATGTTTAAGAAATGCATATATTCATTGTATAAATAATTATGCAACCAAACAATATCCTTACCATATGTTTTTCCCATGCAAATGGAGTGCCTCCAGTTTCCTCTCATCCTCAAAGAGAAAAGAGGTGGATGTGCTAACTCTTCCAAAGAGTTAGGTATCTCCTCCATCTCCACATGATCCATGAATCTCCTCAAATGATGATATATCTCCTCCTCAAAGCCTTCCCAAAAGTACCCCTCCATGATGGTGTGGTATGCTCTCCTAGAATAAGTGTGGCTGAAAAGGAAATATTCATGATTTGTTTGTAGTAACTTCTCCTTGAGCTTGGAAGCTCTAGGTGGGAAGATCCTACCATGATAGTAGATGACCCCATATCTAACTGAATATCCCTCCTTAGGCAATTGGTCATCCAATGTCATATAAGTAGAAAGATCCTTGGAATAATCCACTAATAGCTGGGACTTCCAATATGGATCTATCCTCCCAAGTGAGAGCGCTGATGGTTTATCACAAAGAAAATTTACTACATGGCTGTCCTCCTATTTGATATCTCCCATGCCAAAGATGCAAGTTGGAAGGTTGCTATCCTCCCCATGTCGCTCTTGCCACAGCACAATATCTGAAATTGGAGTGGGTAATGATGATGTTGAGAGAATGCCTCCCCTCTCCTTGAGTCTACCCAAGAATCTCAGTGTTGTATCAAGCTCTCCCAAGGTCTCCACTCCTCTGGAATCAATGGGTGGTGCCTCAAAATGTGAAGCATCTCTCATCATCTTTTGATCTAGTGGTCTCCTTGGTGAAATGTCTCCATGCAATGAGACATCAACATCAGGAATAGACTGCATATATTAATGGACATATTTTTCCCTTCCTTTATTGTGAAATTGAGTCTCCCTCTTCTGTGCATCAACCCTCTAAAATAGATAGGGGTGTGTTCTCCTCATCAAATGATGTTGATCATCCTCCCTACCTCCTCCTTCCATCTGCATGGTTTCACAATCTGTTAACCATGGCACATGTTGATCATGGGTTCTGCCTTGATCTCCACATATGAGATCCTAGGGAATTCTTTGCAATGATACCAGAACCCCTCTAGTTTGAGCATGTGCTCCCTCTACCTCTGAATGAGGTGCTAGATCTAGTCTAGACATGACATCGTTGTTGCCCTCATCCTCATCAATATGTATGGGCAACATCCCAATGACTAGATCCTCTTTTGAAAAATGGATTTCCATACCCTCTTGCTCAAAAATATAAGATAAATATCTTGCCTCTAGCAAGGTATGATGCAATATATCAGCCTCCTCAATGGTCTTCTAAACTGGAGTTGATTTTATGGTTTCCTCCATCACATGCAAGTTTTTTGTTTGCTTAGGTTTGTTTAACTTCACCACATGTGTTGCAGAAATTTTTCCATCAAATATTTCCACTAATGTCTTAGTGAACCTTGCATAAGAAGAAGTATTTTCATTTTTCAAAGAAAAAGACTCAAATATCCACCATGCATAGGCCTTACCTCCAAAATGCAGTGCTGCAACTTTGATGGCTTCTTCTTTGGAAATTTGGTGCTGCTGCAAATAGGTGTCTATCTCCTCCACCAAAGCTCTAGCTGAACATGTAGGTGAACCATCAAAAGTAGATAGGGAAAATCTACTCACATTATGTTGCTTGATTCTCTTCACCTTGATCTTGCAAAACTCTGAAAAAGTGATATGATCTCTAAAATTCTTATTTTGAGATTCATATTCTTGCAGAAAATCACTAAGAGTTTCCCTCATAGTCATTTCTTCTTCTTCTATCTCTCTCATAGAAAATATGGGTATATGACTGCATTTTGCATCATAGTGTGTGGTTGCATGCTCACACTCATCATATGAAAATCTAGAGTTTGATTCATATCGAAACTCTCTTGGAGATTCTATACACATCTCCCTTCTCATCTTCTTGAGATATTCATGAATGATCTGCAAAGTTTGAGAAAGAAACTTTGGAAGTCTCTCCTCTTTTATTCCTCTAAATGATGGAGTCTTTTTTTGTCTTTTCTGCTCATATTTTCTTCTTCTTGTCTTCTAGATAGCATATTGGATGAGATTCCACAGGCTGAGCCAAGATTATGCTTTGATACCACTGTAATATCCCAAAATGGGAATGCAGCAATACATAAACACAAACTGGAGTAGCAGTGATAAATCAACTCATAAAATGTAAGAAGAACACATAGCCATCATATTGATATTATAGCAGAAAAATGTATACAAGATCTTCAGGAAATGATCACTCAAGATAGGGATCACAAGCCTCAAGAGAACATATACATGAAAAATGAAATACACTGCTACACAGAAAATGCTCAAGGCTATGACAGTGCATTTTTATTGGAGAAAAATGTTGCTGTAATATGTCAATACATAGATATGGAAATATACAGCTCATAAAAATTTTGGAGCAAAGATCTAAACCCCCAAACTGAACTTCAAGACAATCCAGAAAGGATTTCCTGAAATATGCAAAAATGGAAAAATGACAGAGTTGCAGTCCTAGGACTGAGTAGAAGCTGCAACTCAAGAACTGGATGGAGATGGATGAAGATGATGCATAAGCTCAACAAACCTCCTCCAAAGTATCTTCCAAGTGAAAGTTTGTTCCTTACACTGAATATCTCACTTGCCAAACACACACTGCACTGTAGATGCACATTGAAAATAACAAAGTCAAGGAGAGGGACTGCACTGTAGGAGATGGAAAATATGTTGGCCAAGTGCCAAGATATGAAATCTGCTCCAGAATCTTCCTCACTGATCTCCCAAAGGAATAGAAGCTCCCTCCTCTAAAAAACAAGCTCTGGAAGTGGTGTTGTGAAACCTCCACTGCAACACCCTGCAACACAACGTTATACCTCATCAGAAATAATGTTGTAGCTAAAGGAGGTGGCTTGGCCTTAAGCCTGAATGTGGAGAAATGAAGTCCAAGGTCCCTTAAGAGGCCTCTCTTGAAAGGAGAAGGAATTCCTAAACATGAATGCCTTGTGCTAAGAAGCACAACAATCTCAACTAAATAGTTGAAGAAAGCACAAAGTCATACATACCATAAAATCAATAATCCATAACATGTCCTCATATGGCTGCCTTGCCCTCCTTTTATACAAATGGAAGCCCTCTCACCTTGGGTCCCACTCATTAGGGTTTCCTCCACCAAGGAATCTTCCTCCCACTATCTCTACAATGTATCTAAAGTTGATCTCCACCTCCTATCTCGACGTTGTTGACTTGGTCAAACTTGACCTTGTCCACATGTAAATGTCCTCTTTCACACACGAGGATGTGAAATCCAGCTCTTATGATGATCCTTTTCACATTATGAGGGATTTAATTCATATTTTTAATATTCAAGTGCCTCCTTACCCATTTATTCAGCTGCTAGGTAATAAAAACAAAGATCAATATTCCAATTAGTTGCATGCTAATTTTGGAATATTACACAAAAGTAATATCTTCCCTGGTGAAATAAGGCTAGAGCTTTAGATAATATTGTGGCATGTCATTAAATACTTGAGGTAGAGCCAATGGAGAATATTTTTTGAGGAGGAAACCCATTACAACCATGAGGGCTAGTGGTGGTAAGTTATGAGGATGATTTGGTTGTGGTATAACAGTTGTTTGCTGAGTAGAGGTTTGGATATTTATCTGTAAAGAGCTTTGGAGTGCTGCAAATCCTTTGAATTCTTTAGCCTCAAGAGTAGGGTGCAAGGGAGTCAGAGAAGTATAAACGGATTCGGCTTCATCTTTTATGGATGAACTAGCTAAAGCAGAGGTTTCTGGAGTATACTCAAGTACACGGGTTGTGGATTTAGGACCATAGATGTTGGCTTTATGAGATTAGGAAGGTGAATCTTCTAGAGAAAATGAGGGTAGGTAAGCCTATCTAGGTTTCTTCTCCTTCCAGATTCTCTTAAATATGATCTTTTCGGGATCATATAAAGAATGGGTTCTCTACTGAGAAGTATCTGATCGAGTATGAGGCCTTGTGTAAGCCAAGATTACACGTGATTTGAAATTTGATAATAGTGGAGTCGCCAAGGTGAGGGCTATGCAAATCTAAACCCTTAGTGCTCACCTGATTGAAGGGAAAATATAATTTCATATCCCAGGGAAAATATTTTCTAATTCGGTCCCTCGAAACGGTGCCAAAAATATGTTCTAGCTTCTAGAGATAGCCTTGAGTTGCAAAAGACCAGTGCCTAGAACATCTTCAAATCAGAGGTTAAATGTGGACAATTGTATAGATGCCTCTGACAGAATATTGATCAAGAGAAATAATGGTTTTGGTGGTTCAGGAATGGAGAAGACCATGGAGTCTGATTCCTAGGAATTACCCTATACTATAAGAGGGCTCAAGAGACTATATGCCTCGGTAGCTTTAGAATGGGCCAAGTATCAAACAATGAGCAGAGGCTTTAAAATATGTAGAGGTGTTGAGAAAGAATGGAGGAGGAGGAACCTGCAAGAGAAAGGCTTAAAATTATTTAAGGATATGTCTCCCATGAACTCAGAAGAAGCGAATGCAAGTGAAATATGACCAAAAACAGAGATTTGTGGAGCATGATTTAAGGAAGTGCAGTAATTTTAACACATGAGAAAAACAAATTAATGAATAAAAATGCATACCACCGGCAACTAGATTACATGAATCACACATAGAAGCAAAGCATGAAAAGATGATTATACATAAATAGGATATTACTAATAAAAAAAGGGAATATAGATACATACTACTCATTACCCCATCTGGAATCCAAATAAACAAAATTGTACCATATTAAGTTCAAAAAAACTCTCCCAAACATGTATCTCAAAGTACAAGGAGCACAATCATATAGAATTCAACAAAAATTCTCCAAAATTTTGAACCGTTGTTTCATCTCTGAACTCTCTATATATAGAGTTCCCTTTGAGGGTCTACAATGGAAAAAATGTTCATGATCGACCCAGACATGTGAAAATAAAAATATCCTAAAAAACTAGTTGAGCGTGCATCAAGAAATCACTCCTGTAACAGAAAATCAAAACATAATTAGGTGAAATCGGGATTTCACCAGCAAAACATCATAATTAGAAAGTAAAAAGAAACAAAATTATGGGCCGCGTAGGCCAAAGCCTGGAATCTTCCATGGGGGCGGCGAGGAGTGGTCGTGAATAGGTGGGCAATCTAGTTTCCACTACATGATCTCACCTACATTCGAAAGGCCTCCACTCCCTCGTTCTCATGATTCACATTAACCATAATGAAATGACCAGTTTTTTTGCACGTGCCTTGCTCTTTAGCGAATATTTCTTGGATCAAATGAATAAACCACAGCTGTGTTGTTCTACCAAAAACCAATGCTTGTGCTTTAATTTGCAAAAATCGGAGACCGGATTTCAGAGGGGGGCATGGATGGTTTGTGGTATTGGATGGATGGGGTGTGAAATCACTGTGGGCTGACACGTAACACTAAAGTTGGTTTCCCAAACTAGCCATTTCGGACCCCCTAGGTGTTATCCTTCAGAAGGTGAGAAGGGAGCCGAAACATATCATGAGCCATTGGATGCAGGATATGGAACAGAGATGAGGGGAGGATGGAGGAAATTATATTCGAGTTAGCGGGCTCATTAACACTTAAAAGAGTGGAACAAAGGTTGTGGAAGGGCTATTGATGATGTGGTAGGAAGGTGGGGTTCATCATTATATCGCATATAGAAATTGGGAGTCCTTATTTTGAGGAAGCGAGAGTAAAGGTTATGATCAGTGAAGTGCGATGTGCGATGGCAGAAAGGCAATGTGGCAGGATGGAGGTGGGGCCCAACTGATATCACAAATTGCAAGTCGGGGGTTTTGTAATGAGCATTGAAGGATAAAGAGTTAAGAGTTGCAGGGAACGATGTGTGGTGAGAGGAGGGGTGATGTGGCAAGGTGGAATTGGGGCCGCCCGCACATCATAGATCACAAGTTTCATATGTAAGCAGCAGAAGGTAAGAGTTATACTCTCTGGGGAGAAATGTGTGGGGAGTGGGGAATGGATGACATGGCATGAAGGCGGGGCCACTGGCGGATCATATATTGTAGGGTTTATATATGAGAAAGAGGAGAGTGGGAGTTATATCTTGTAGGGAGTGATGAGTGACGGGTGATGGATGACGTGGCAAGGAGGTGGGGTCGCCCGTGGATCGAAAATCACAGGTTTTATATATGAGAAAGCAGAGATTGGGCGTTATATCTTGCGGGGAGCGATGTGAAATTGTGGTAAATGGAAGGTGACGTGGCGGATTGATGGCGGCCCCACTTACATCGCAATCAGGGAAATGGTGCAGGTGGAAATGAATGCAGTAAGAGGTTTGATATTTGCACTTGGCAATATGGGGAGAGGTGACGTGGCAGAGAGGGCGGGTCCCACTTTATATCGCATTTTCAGGATTTGGGAGCAGTCAGATATATGATATGTAATGGAAATTATGGAATGTCGATGTGATATAAGGTAAGGAGTTAAGTGTGGTAAATGATATTACACATGTTATATGTAATATATAATATATGTAACGGTTTATGGGATGCGGCAATTAACACACTTTGGATCATAATAACTTGAATGCAACACTTTTCTCTTTTGACTGTGGGGATTTTCGCCCAACCAACACTTGAAGCATTGGGCCTTCATCTTTACCACTCTAGTTCTTCATTTGCTTCACTCTCATGTTTCCTTATTTGTTCAAAAGAACCACAATCCAACACAACATATTGCCATCAGTCTCCTAAAAGACACCCTTGACCAGAATGATGTCTACAGGGGATGCACATTGGAAAAATATGTCAAATCTAGCTTCCATGCCCGAGATAGAAGAGATGGAGAAATTTTGGAGCCTATCCACTCTGATGTGTGTGGACCATTTTCTATAGCCTCTAAAACAAAACAAAGGTATTATGTAATTTTTTATGTATTTTCTAGAAAATGTTAGATTTTCTTCATGCGGAAGAAGGACGAAGTTTTCTCAAAATTTGTTGAGTTGAAAGGATTGGTTGAAAAGGAGTCTAGTCAGAAATTGAAAGCCCTAAGAAGTGAAATAGAGGATAATTTGTTTCTACCACATTCAAGGACTTTTGTGCCAAAGAACATATTAGAAGAGAGCTGATAGTTGCACCCCATAACCAAAAAAAAAATGGGTTGGTTGAAAGGAAGAACGGAAGCATAGTGGGAGTAGTAAGAGCCATGTTGCATGATCAAGGGTTGCCAAAACATATATGGGAAAATGCATGCAACACCACATTTTATTTGCAAAATAGGAGCCCTCATAGAATACTTGTCATGATCACACCTGAAGAAGTTGTTTATGGGAGAAATCCAGATTGATCCCATTTCTGAATTTTTGGAGCTATTGTGCATTGCCATGTCTCCAAGGATAGAAGGGATAAATTGGAGACTACAATTGACATGGGAGTCTTTGTAGGATATAAATAGACACCACATAATTATTGGGTGTATTTTCCCTCAGTCAGGGTGACATTAGTGAGGAGAGATGTTGAAATTAATGAGGAGAAGGCCATGAGATGCTCTCTAGAGTGAGAACTGAGTATACCATCAGAGGAGTTAATAGTTCCGAAGGACGATCCTCAAATAAAGTTTCATAATTTTTTGGAGCGACCACATATGGAGGAGTAAACATGAGGCCAAGTGGAGGCACCCACTCAACCATAATCTTCCAGAGAAGGGAGGAGGAGAACCAGAGAGGTAGAAAAGTTTTTGCAAAATGCATGGGAGAATATGGGAGCTTCTACATCTCAGTGCAAGAAGAGGAGGTCACCATATAGATACATTAGGTATATGTCTCTCATGAGAGAACTCATTGAGAGAGATCCTTCTTCATTGGAGGAAGCAGTTTCTCAACGAGTTTGGGTTGATGCCATGGTGGATGAGTATGAATACACCATGAAGAACAACGTATGGGAGGTGGTTCAGAGAATAGAGAACAAGTCACTGGCTGGTTCCAGATGGATTTAGAAAGTTAAGCATGCAACTTATGGGAGCATCGAGAATTACAAGGCCATATTTGTGGCCAAAGGCTTCTCTCAGGTAGAGGGAGTGGACTATAAGGGAATGTTTTCCCCAGTGGCAAGATATTCCTCAATCAGAATCATTTTAGAATTATCTTTGTAGATGGGGTGGAATATACATCAGATGGATGTGAATACTACCTTCCTCAATGGTGTTGTTGAGCAATAAATTTATTGTAATGTTCTGAAATGAAAATCAGAAGATTTTTCTCCACTGAAATGTTCCTTTGTTGGAAATATGAACAAGGCTATTTCAGAGATGGACTGAGTGGGAAGTTACCAGATATGTCACCTCTAAAAAGAGGATGATATCTAGAGGCTAGCTGGCCCATTCTCAGGCTCTATCTATAGCTATGTAAATATTCCTCCCTGGGCAAACTCAGGAAGCAAGAAGTAAAAAGGAATTTCCAGCCATGCATGCAATAAAATACTGAAATTAACTCTTGGATCCCATAGATACAGTAATAAAAATTCTAAATCCAAGAATAGAACTGAAACAGAGGAAAATAGGTGGGCTAAACAGACCTCCCGCACTAGTTTAGTAGAAAATGGTGGAGAACCCCAAGACTGCAAAATGTTGGAGTTGCTGCTTGATGGACTGTGCAGTGTATGAAAGGGTTTATAATTGGAAAATTAAGGAAACAATATATCTACTCGTATATTAATAAAAAATTCTCAAGGAATGAGATCTAGTCTCCTTTTACAAAAAGCAAGACAACCCGGCAACGATTTCTTGTCAAACACTCTAAATACAAATTGTAATATTTAGAAATTTCTAAATACACACTGCAACATGAAGCATGAGAGTGTAAGAGGCTGACATAAATATGATCTGATGCAGATCCTTCAAATGCTTCCTCCCATGAGAGAATGAACCTTTCAATCACAAGGAAAAACCACAAAGAAGCCACCAAACCCTACAATGAAATATGCCTCCCAAAATAATGCAGTTCCCAGCTACAACTGTGCTGGAAACTCTGAGAAGTGTGTGGTATGATACCACTAATCTGAAATATACTCCAAGACCCTCCAAAAATATCTATGGATGAAAGGAAATCTCTTTCCAACAAAGGTTAGCTCAGAAAGTGGGATTTCAATCCCTTCCACTGTTGCACCCAGCAACACTGCACAATATCCCCAAGAAACTATGCTGATGAAGATGGCTGAAGCTTGGCCTAAAAACCTGATGTGGAATAATTAATGCAAGCTCTCCCAATGAGACTCCTCAAAGGAAGAGGTGGGATTCCCTCTTGGGAACACCCAAGTGCTAAACAACATTGTTACTCTGCTAAATAGCAAGAGTAAGAAAATGTCTAGAGAGAAATGAATAATGATCTAAAGCGTGAAGAAAAATGCTCCCATCCTCTTCCTCATATTAAATACGAGTTTTCTTCTCCTTGGTCCCACCCAATTAGGTCTCCTCTATCCAAAGATGCACTTCCCTCCAAAATTGTGTTATTCTTTCTAGGGTTTCTTCTCCTCCAAGACTGCGCAGTTGACCAAGTCAAAGTAGCTGCATTTTATCCTTTTTCACACATAGAGGTTTTTTATTGAGCTTGAAAGAATGTCTCCTTTCATACTTGGAGTTTTTTTATCCTCCAAAGGAGACTCATGGGCTTTTCTACCCATTTATTTTCTGACTATAGCTGCTGCTAACTCTAATGTTCCATTTAGCTTGGAAGCTCAAAATTTGGAACATTACAGTCCTCCCCTCCAAAATATTTGCTTGTCCTCAAGAAAATGCATAAGGAGAGAAAAATATCTCTCCTCCTCCTCATGTGGCCTCCGTCAATAGCCTCCATCACTGCATCAAGAGAATCTACCAATAAACTTTCATCCAATGCTTCCTCCCAAGGGTGCAAAACCAAAGTGCCCGCATCAATCAAAGGTGGAAAGTGTGAATGGAAACATGCTAGCTGTCTCATGGCCTCCACAAAGTAGGACTGATGATAAACATGGTGAATGGGTGCCTCCCTCATCCATGCAATCATCCAAATGAAGTGAGTCACCCTCCAATATGGTAACTCATGAAAAGTCTCTTCCACCTTGTGCTCCTGAAATGAAGGTGGGTTGAATAAGTGAACATGATAGGCAAGAGGGCCTATCCCATGCTATCCTCCTCTCCACTCATGATAAGTGTAGATGGTATGTTGATATTGGGTTGAAACATGATTTCCCTCTGGCAAGAAGAATATTGAGCCTCCAAAGACTCTTCCTCCAAGATCATGAGTCATGCCAACCCAAACCATTCCATTCAATATGAATGGCACATCATCACCACATGGCATCCAAATCAGAAAATGGTTGAAGGTTATGTGAAATTTTGGATGATACATATGGTCTCTCTGGTGGATACAGCGTATTCCTCCCAACTGCTACTTTAGAATGTCATATGGCAAGTGTTCCTGCAACAAGTTACAAGCTGAATATGTATGTCCTCCCAATATGGGAAAGTAAGTATCAATGTATATCAGTTGTACATAGATATAATAACAATACAGTTGCCCAAAGTCATGTATAGATGGGCTACTATCATCATAAACATTGGCCCTAAAGTGACCATAAAACCCAAAAATACTCTTGCTCTTTTGAGGAGCAATGCACTGTGCAAACATGGTGAGAAAGTACAAATACTCAATAGAGTAATCAAAAAGTACAGAAATGCATTCTCTACCATACATAGTGAGTGGGATGAAAGTGAGATCCTCCAATAAGTCCTCCCATGATAATATTCTCATAAAAATCTACAAGAAGAAGGGATACCTCCTCCCTTTGGAATATCTCATCTTTAAGAACATGCTCCTATGTGAAAACGATGTAGGCATTTGTAATAAGGCTCCATGACTTCTCCCTTTGACATTCCACATGCCAAAGCCATCCACCATGATGCTTATATATGAGAAGATATCCTTCCAACATGGAAATCCCTCATGATCCCTTAATGCTGAAGGGTAGCCTTCTTGCTCCATGAATGTGCCTTTCTTCTCCTCAGAAATATCATGAAAATTATGGGAGGAATGTTTCCCATACTCTCCCAAGTGCAACCATAACAACAACAACTTTTTTTGCTACCTCATCTCTCCCTCATACAAGCTTCCTTTAAACAAATATACAATAGCAATACATGGAAGCAAGATACAATAAGAATAAGTTTCCAAATGGCAACCGGAGAGTGAATCTGGGTCCCTCTCATGGAACCAGTGCAGTGCCTCCTTGGCCTACATCAAAACAAGAAATAACAAGTGCTTTGCTAGCCACTTATTTTCTGCCATAGTCATCTCATAAGATGAGAACATGAAGTTACAATATGGTGTCATTGGTGCACACCAAGAGACATATGGCTTCCACCACAGCTCATCAAAAAGATAGCCAAGATCAATGCTACAAGTAGCTGCAAGTACATCATCATATAATATGCAAGAAGAAGCAAATCTTCTTGATACATCATGCTGCTCAAATGATGAAAAGAAGTACAATACAAAATGTGAAACTATACCTCGTCCATCATGTACTTGAGGTCTTGAGCTGAAGTGGCTCAACTGAAAATTCTCCCTCACTCTCAATGAGTAGGAAGGTGGTTGTGACATCCTCTCTATCACCATCCAGGCTATGCATCTCTCCATATGCTGATATATGTCATGCTGGATGCTCTCCCA
Organism: Pinus albicaulis; assembly: GCA_034641835.2. Taxonomy (NCBI): domain Eukaryota; kingdom Viridiplantae; phylum Streptophyta; class Pinopsida; order Pinales; family Pinaceae; genus Pinus; species Pinus albicaulis. Next base: position 524,944,048 of record CM076574.1, on the reverse strand, counting down.
AGTGAACTCCTCCATCAACTGGAAATATGCATCAAGGTGCATAGAAGAGTAGTCCTCATGTGCTGCATGTAACAACTTCTCCTTCAGACTAGAAGATCTAGTCAAGAATATCCTGCCATGGGAATAGATGACCACATCATCCACCATGTATCTATCATCTCCAGCTGGGTCATCAAGAATCATGCATGCACCAAGATCCTTGGAGTACTCTACAAAAAGCTGAGACCTCCAATAAGGATCAATCCTCCTCAGTGACAGTGCTGGTGATCTGGCATGTGAAGCTCCACTCATGTTTTTTCCTGCTACTTTTACATCCCCCATGCCAAAGCTCTCCTCAAAACTCTTCACCTCTCCAAAATCCAAGAGTGGTGAACCCAAAGACAAGAAATATCTCATCAAATGAAGATCAAGTGGCCTCCCAGGTGGAATGCCTCCATATAGTGAGACATCAATGTCAAGAGTAGACTGTATAGGTGATTGGGCAACCTTTCCCTTGCCCTCACTGCACAAATCAGCCTGCATCTTCCTTGCATTAGCTTTCTAAAAAAGAGAAGGGTGTATGCCTCTCATCAATTGATGTTGCTCTTCCTCCTTTCCTCCTCCTTCCAGCTGCAATGCTGCACAATCATGTTGTTCACTGATTGTGCTCATACCTCTATGTATGAGATCCTGGGGACTTCCTTGTAAAGAAGAAAGAATCCCTCCTGTGGGAGAATGTGATCCTCCCTCCTCTGCATGAGGCACTAGATGTGCTCTAGATATGACAGCATTGTTTCCCTCTTCTTCAGTAATGTGTGTGGGCAACCTTCCAACAACTTGATCCCTTTGTGAAAAGAGATCCCCATGTCCTCTTGTTCAAGAATATGAACTGAAGGTCTTGCCTTTGGCAATGTGAAATGCAAGATTTTAGCTCCATTCCTCCATCTCAATATAGATCTGGGCTCTTGAATGCATTGTGTACTATGATATGTAGATGTATGCTTCTCCTTACCATGTGCAAATCTAGAGTCTGCTCTAGATTCATCCTCCTTTAGATATCCCATCTCCAATCTTGTTTTCTTCAGCTCTCCTTGAAAGCTCTGTATAAATTTTGGAAGAAGCTTTGTCAGCTTATATTCCCTTCCTTCTACACATACTAAAGCTTTCTGGTTTCTGTCCACCTCTTCTTTCTCTGAAATGCAATGGCTTGAGATCTCATTGCAACCCCTCCTTCTTTGAGACCCCCTTGGAATCTCAATGCATTTTCCCTCTTTTTCTTGAGATCTGAAGATTTATGAGAGTAAAATAATATTCTTCATCCTTGAACCCTCTTCTTATAAATTTCAAACTTCACAAGCTGAGCCAAGTTCGAAGCTCTGATACCACTGTAATGTTCCGAAATGAAAATCAGCAAATTTTTCTCCACTGAAATGTTCCTTTGTCATAAATATGAACAAGGATATTTCAGATATGTTCTGAGTAGGAATTTACTGGATATGTCACCTCTAAAAATAGGATGAGATTCGGAGGCTAGATGGCCCCTTCTCAGGCTCTGTCTATAGCTATGTAAATATTCCTCCTTGGAAAAACGCAGGAAGTAAGAAGTAGAAACGCATTTCCAGCCATGCATGCAATAAAATACTGAAATTAACTCTTGCATCCCATATATATATAAATAAACAATATAAATCCAATAATAGAGCCGAAACAGAGCAAACTTGGTGGGCTAAACATACCTCCCACACTAGTTTAGCAGAAAATGGTGGAAAACCCCAAGACTGCAAAATGCTGGAGTTGCTGCTTGATGGACTACGTAGTATATGAAAGGGTTTATACTTGGAAAATTAAGGAAAAAATAGATCTACTCATATATTAATAAAAAATTCTCAAGGAATGAGATCTAGTCTCCTTTTACAAAAAGCAAGACAACCCAGCAAGGGTTTCTTGTCAAACACTCTAAATACAAATTGTAATATTCAGAAATTTCTGAATACTCACTACAATATGAAGCATGAGAGTGTAAGAGGCTGATAGAAATTTGATCTGATTCATATCCTTCAAAGGCTTCCTCCCATGAGAGAATGAACCTCTCAATCACAAGGAAAAACCACAAAGAAGCCACCAAACCCTGCATTGAAATCTGCTTCCCAAAATAACGCAGTTCCCAGCTACAACTGCGCTAGAAAATATGAGAAGTGTGTGGTATGATACCACTGATATGAAATCTTCTCCAAGACCCTCCAAACAGATCTCTAGATGAAAGGAAATCTCCTTCCAACAAAGGTTAGATCAGAAAGTGGGATTTCAATCCCTTCCACTGCTGCACCCAGCAGAACTGCACAATATCCCCAAGAAACTACGATGATGAAGATGGCTGAAGCTTGGCCTGAAAACCTGATGTGGAATTATGAATGCAAGCTCTCCCAATGAGGCTCCTCAAAGGAAGATGTGGGATTCCCGCTCGGGAACACCCAAGCGCTAAACATCACTACTACTCTACTAAACAGCAAGAGTAAGAAAATGTCTAGAGAGACATGAATAATGATCTAAAGCATGAAGAAAAATGCTCCCATCCTCTTCCTCATATAGAATGCGAGTTTTCTTCTCCTTGGGCCAATCCAATTAGGTCTCCTCTATCCAAATATGCACTTCCCTCCAAAGACTGCGCAGTTGACCAAGAATGCGCAGTTGACCAAGTCAAAGTAGCTGCATTTTATCCTTGTTCACACATAGAGGTGTTTTATTGAGCTTGAAATAATGTCTCCTTTCATACTTGGAGTGTTTTTATCATCCAAAGGAGACTCATGGGCTTTTCTACCCATTTATTTTCCAACTATAGCTGCTGCTAACTCTAATGTTCCATTTAGCTTGGAAGCTAAAAATTTGGAACATTACATTTACATAGGACATACAGAGGGATTTGATACATATGATGGGGAGACACATATGTGTAAAATAAGGAGAGCCCTGTATGGTCTCAAATAGGTGCCCAAGCATGGTACACTAATATTGCCACACATCTTAGTGGATTAGGCTTAACCAAAAGTGAAGCATATGCCAATCTCTATCACATTGTGGTAGATGGCAAGTTGTTTACCTCGGTATTTCATGTCATGACTTGATACTTACAGGGGATGAGAAGTTTATACACTCTTACAAGGAGGACCTTGCAAGAGTATTTGAGATGAAATACACGGGCTTGATTCATTACTTCCTTTGGATGGAAGTATGGCAGGGTTACGATGAGCTATTTCTGAGTTAGAGGAATTATTCCTCTAAAATAATTTAGATATTTAACATGGATAACATCAAGCCTATGGATACACCTCTAGCTAAAAACTGGAGGAAGGAGAGTGCTTCTTCAGGAGCGGTAGTGGATGCCACCATATACTGACAATTTGTGGGATCCTTGATGTATCTGGTGAACAGAAGGCCCCACATATGCTATGCAGTTAATTAGTTGATTCAATCCATGGTGAAGCCTACCAATTTATATTGGAAGGAAGCAAAGCATGTGTTACAATACCTCATAGGCACAACCAAGTATGGGTTATGGTACAGGAGGACAAACAAAGTGAAGCTCCAAGGCTTCACTTATGCATATTGGGAAGGGATTCCAAAACACAGGAAAAGTAATTTAGGTTCTATGTTCAGTGTTGGATATAAATATATTTCGTGGTATAGAAGGAAACATAGGTCTATGACACTCAACTCAATAGTTTTGAATACATGGTTGTAATTAAAGCAATATGTGAGGCCATATGGATGAGGAAATAATTGTGTCTCTTTTCAGTCAGGAGATGGATCTAATAGTGATTTATTGTGATAATAATAGTTGTACTAAACTCTATGAGAATCCAATATTTCATGACAGGTCCAAGCACATTAATATCAAATACCATCACTTGCAGGATTCTATACATAGGATAATTATGATGCTACAGTACATTCCAATTGAGGAGCAGGATGCATATATCTTGAAAAAATAATTGCTAAGAGGAAAATTTGAATTCCACATGTGCAAGTTAGGGGTGGTGAACAATCCCTTTCATGCTAAGAGGGAGTGTTAGAAATTGTAGCAAGAAAGGCTCAATTTGACTTATGCCTTAGTCAAATTGCGTTCAATTTTCCACATTAGCGGGATGAATTGGATTGTAGTTAACTAGAGTGAGATGGCCTTGTCTACTAGCTAACTCAATAAATTTGAGTTACAGGCCAGAAGCAGAGTTGATCATGTAATTATTGCTAAAATTTAGCAATCTAATTCATTTATTTTCAGTTGGACTCAGTTAACTGAGCTCAAGTAACTAGTTGAGTCAGTTGAAGGTCAATTGAGTAGTATAATTGTTGATAACTCAATGATCTCTTAGTTAAATTAGTAAATTAGCTAAAAATAGGCCAGACATGCATGGAATTCGAATTTCCTAGCTGGAGTGGAGGAAAAGGAACATTGTAATTATAAATTGTATACTAGTTGAGTGTACGAATTGACGTTGAAGCAGGTGATGAATTCCTTGGGATTTGTGCAAGGAAATAGGAGGAATTTCCTATCTTTTGGGATCTAAATTAATCAAGGGTTGTGCAAGGAAATAGGATCAAGATTGGGCCTTCAATTAGCCAAGTGTTGCCCAAAGTTGGACAATTAGCAAGAGAACATGTTTATAATGTAGGGTGCGCTTCTCCCGGATGAGGGTGCAGAGTTCAGTGATTAATGTGATGGAATATGGGAGTGGCATAAATGGATGCCACTTGCCCATCCGAAAGCATAGTTTCATGCCGCTCTTAAATTCGAATGTACAGGGTTTAATGCCATTTACTCCAGGCACTCGAAACAACTCTCATCTCGCTCCTCGATGCACCTCTGCTCGCTGCGCCATGTCTCAGCCCCCAGTTAATACATACGGTGGATTATTGCATTCGATTCACATTTTCATGGTATATTGGGTTGTTATAATGGAGCGCTCTTCTGGTCTGCACAACATTCCCCCGCATGTTAATCTTTGGTGCACTCCAGAAGCAGGGCTCTCTAATGTGCGAAATGTAACTGGAAAAAGGAGCTGCCTCAACTGTTGCTTGGATTTTGGAGAAAATCTCCATTTCTCCCACATTGACTCCTGCATGCTCGCTTCTATCACCCTCCTGCCTCAGTCTTATATCATTTTTTTTCCTCCCAGCCCTGTTGACTCATCTGCAACTATGCCTCGCCTTAGGCAGAGAATGCACTGCAGAAGGGGTTCCACGAGGAGCCAAACTCGTCGCTCTCCCTCCTCTGCGTCTACCTCTTCTGAGTCTACTTTCCATTCTGACAGCCTTCATAGAGGACGCATTCTTCGCTCGAGTCGTCGCCTTGTTTCACCCACTCCTTCCGCTCCTCCTGCTCAAACCCACACTGCTCATTTTTCTTTTAATAGCAATCTCATTCGACCTCGTGTGACCACCTCAATTACTGTCGTGTTTCATGAAGAGCCTCAGGATAATGTCCCCAGCTCTGCTCCGATGGATTGCAACATCTCTGAGGCCCAGGACGCGGCGCAGGGTGTTGGGTTGAAGGACCCGGATAATGAGCACTTACAGGGTCAGGTGATCATGGCCACGCAGGACAAGGCAAACACGGATGTGGAGGGTCAACATTTTGCGAGGCATGAATCGGTGCAAGCGAGCACGGCTAAGGACACTCCTCCTCCTCCCGGTAAGGTCATCTAGTCTATTGCAGACTTGTACAATGCTAACGGGGAACCTGATGAATTATGGTGCAGAGTTAAACACGTTCCTCTTGATGAGTAGGTCTACCTCTCTTCTCTGGTTTTTTTCTTCTGCTCTGCCCATTCTCAAGGGCAAGTTTTTGTTTCTCCTACTGAAAACGAACATGCTTATGTTTCATATCTATGTTATGGTCTTCTATTTTTCTAGTACTCTAATTTTCTGGTTCCCCTGCGCGGGATTTTTTCTAAATGAACTGCTTTAGACTGGTTTCCCTCCTGTAGGGCAGTCCTCAAACCATGGTTTTTGTTTAAAATTCCATAATACGCGGCAATGATCAGGCCTCGGCCCGTTGTACTTTACTCCTTTTGTTAATAGATTACTTTTACTTAGAAAAAAAAATGTATGGTGTGCTTCGGATTTGAAGCAAGACATTGTAATGGTTTCTCGTTCTCATCTAACTAATAAAAAATAATGGAGGGATTTTTCCCAATTCAGTTCCCCTCTATAACAATTGTGTTCTTATGGTTTTTATGGTTGCATATCATTTCATTTATTTAGAAATTGTGATTCACATTTCGTAGAATAGTAGAGGAAATTTGTAATCTCTTGTTTTCAGATTGAATACATCAGTAGTAGAAAATTTCTATTAATTTCTACAAAAAATTAGGAATATTAGAGGGAAAAATGGTTGGAATAGGTGGCCTCCTAAGATCATGATAGATGGGGCCTTTGGTCTCATTATCCAAATCTCATAAATCTAGAAGTATGAGAAAAGGAATCTGTAATTGACAAAGTGGATCATAAGGGTCGTAACCCCCTAACAGACCATAAGTTCCCCCAAACCCATAGTGAAAGTAAAAAGGATTTGGAACAAGTTTATATTTCATCCCAGTATACTCATATCTTATGCCAATATATGAGTTTTATGGATTATTCCACCCAAGGTAATTTCCCCCAGAGATCAAATGACTCCTATAGGCGTAACTGTCAATAGGATTGTACCCAATACCATAGAAAAGGCCTCCATGTATAGAAGCATCATTGTAAGCATAAGATATAATAGGAATAGGGGTACTAATGGGGATATTTACCCAATGTATATTAAAACCCCTAGATAAAAAGTAACCTCCAGAGTAGGGCATTATTCCAAACATAGAAATCAACTAAGATTGAGGATTTTCATAAGTAAAGCTCCCCCGAGGCTGCATAGAAGAAACTATCAATCCTACCATCATGTTCCCCGAAGTAGAAATTCCCATGGTAAATGTAGGAATCATGGCTTGGGATGAACTACGATAAAATATTCTAGCTCCTATGGATTGAATAGGGTTTTCCCTCGCTTCAAACATGATGCTAGAGGGAGGCGTAGACACAAACACGGGTGGAAAATGTGACGAGGACCACGGGGGCTTCACTCAATAAGCCTCTTAGATATCACATGTGATAATAGAATTGTAAACAATACCCTTAATTTGAGTACATATTGGAAAATACCCCTAAAAATCACATTGGATAACCCCCTACCAATATAAACCCAATACACCTTCCCAATTTAAAAATCCCCTAATTTCACTATATATTGTAGGTATCCATTTTTTTATTGACATTTTTTATACCCTTTTATATTTTTTCATTAACTTTGAGCTCCATTTTTTATACCTGCCAATAAAAAAACCCTTTATCCCCTATATATCCCCCAATATATTATGTCATTTTTTCATCATTATATATCCCCCAATATGAACCCACCTGCTATGGTATTTCTTGTAGAAATTATACAAACATATGTATATCAATGGATTCAATTTGATCTAACAATGTACTAAAGCTAGATACTGAATCCGGAAATTAAACACAATCGCCAATCACATTAAGAAAAGAAAGAATCAAATCAAACCACAACACAGATAATTTCCTTGGGAAAGCTTGCTACTCAAAGCCCCTCTATCCTCTATTGTATATTCACCATGGAATCATGAAACAATTACAATGCACTCTTCTCACAAGAGTCTCCTACACTCTCACAACTATCTCACACTGCCTCAGAAAAATTGACAAAAATTTAGCCAATTCTCAGCCTCTAAATAGCCTGCCTTGCTTGTGAAATTCCTGATGAATGCAACCCATATTCTTTAGGAATTTTGGCCTTCCAAAACTATGCAAGGATCATGGGAAATCCAATTGATGTCTAGTTGCATGCGGGTAAACTACTAATCACACAATTGATAGTTAACATCCCATTAACATTTGTCTCAACCGAGTCTCCACTTGAACTGACATGCATGCAACTATTAATAGTAAATCATCAGTTGCATGGTAGATCACTGATTCTGAATTAAATAATATTTAATTCACTTGATCTCTCACTAGTGCAATGAACAGTTACAACTAGTTATAGTGACTCTAACTTACCTAACTAAGTTAACTAATTACTCATGCATTAAAATAATGCACCAAGTGCAATTCGAACTCCATAACTAATAAAATTACTCTACATGCCTCACCAACCACCCTCAACTCAAAATACATGAGCGAAACGAGTTTCTCACACTCATTTAACTATTACAAGTGATCATGAGATAAGATTACCTTTTATTTTCCAATTTAATTAAGAGAAAATAAAATTATACATTGCACCAATTTAATTAATTATATTGGCCTTCACAGTAATGTATTGCTAGGACCTATTGGTCCCACACTAGTGTGTGTGCTGAAATTTCTTGTTGGACTTCAACACTCCCTCTCAACAAGAAAGGAATTATCTTCCACCCCGATCTTGCCACTATGGTATTTGAATTTTCTCCTGGTGAGCACCTTCGTTAGAATATTTTCATCCTGTTCCTCCATGGGAATGTACTGAAGTAACATAATGCGTCCCTGAACATAATCTCTGAGAAGGTGGTACTAGATGTCTATGTGTTTGGACCTATCATGGAATATTGGATTAACCGAGAGTTTAATGAAACTCTGGTTATCACAATGTATCACAGTCGGATCCATCTGAGAACCGAACAAACCAACCAGGATCTTTCTCATCCATATGGCCTCACATGTAGCTTGACTTGCTACCATGTAATATGCCTTGGCTGACCTGAGTGCCACAGATCGTTGCTTCCTACTGTACCAAGAAACTGATCCTATGCTGAAGATCCCTCCTGATATGCTCGTTCTATCTGATGTAATTATTTCCCTATTTGCATCCATAAATTCTTGAAGCTTCACTTCCCATGTCCATCTATATCATAATCCATACTCTATAGTGCCCTAAGATATCTCAAGACATGTTTCCCCACCTTCCAAAAGAGCTTGGTTGGCTTAACCATAGCATTACATAGCTGGTTAACTGCATAGCAAATGTCTATTCACCAAGTACATCAGTGAACCCAATAGTTGCTTGTTGACAGTAGCATCCACTACTTCTCCTGAAGTAGCATCCTCTTTCCTCTAATTTCCTGGAAGAGGAGTGTCCATGGTTTTACAAATCTCCATGTGAAACTTACCCAGTATCTCTTTGGCATACTTTCCTTGAGAAAAAAAAATTTCACCATCCAGCTACCATATTTTCAAACCAAGGAAATAGTGAAAGAGTCCCATGTCCTTCATTTCAAACTCCCTTGCAAGATCCACCTTGCAGTATCATTTGCTCATCACCTGTCAAAATTAGATTATCAACATAAAGTATGATAATCAAGATCTTACCATAAACCACGATTTGGTATAGGTTTGCATCCGCTTCAATTTTGGTGAAGCCCAACCCAGTGAAATAGCTGTCAATTCAAGTGTACCAAGCACGAGGTGCTTGCTTCAACCCATATAGTGCTCTCTTGAGTCGGCACACATGCGACTCACTGTCAAAGATCTTGAAACCTTCTAGATGCTCTATGTACACTTCTTCTTCAATAACTCCATTGAGAAACACATTTTTCACATCCATTTGATGAATGAGCCACCCCATCTGCGCTGCGAGTGAAAAGATATATCTAATGGAAGAGTACGTCATGACTGGTGTGAAAGTATCCTCATAGTCAATCCCCTAAACTTGTGAGAATCCCTGGGCCACAAATCTAGCCTTGTACTTCTCCACATTCCCATCCATTTCTTGCTTCACCTTATAGATCCATCTAGATCCAACCATTGATTTTTCGATTGGTCTTGGGACAACTTCCCATGCACTATTATTGACGATGGAGTCATACTCCTCTACCATAACATCAACCCAAATTGGTTCTTCCACTGCTTCCTCAAAGGAATATTTTCTATCACAATATGCTTGCTCATAAGAGCCATGTATCCAGTAAACATCTCTGGATATTTTCTCTGTCTACGCAGTGAAGTAGGGGCTCCTACATTCTCTGTCGCATCAAGTCTCAATCTATTAGCTTTCGTGGTGCGCCTTCTACCATTTCTGGTGGATGTCTCTGCATGAGTGTTTTCTTCCACTCCATGATCCTCCGCATGTGGCTACTCCACATCTTGAGGTTCGTTCTTTGGAACCAATATTTCCTCCTCTACATGCAAATATAGCTCCCTCTTAAGGGACAATCAGATAGCTTTCTCCTCATCAAATTTTATATCCCGTCTCACAACAATCATCTTGCTATTTGGAAAATACACCCTGATAGTTGTGGGGAGTATTAGTGTACCCCAAAAACATCCCAATCTCAGTTGTTGGTTCTAGATTCTTCTTGGTGTCTTTGGTCACATTCATATAAACAGATGAGCCAAAAATCTTAAAATGTGAAACATCAAGTTTCTTACTAGTAAAAGCCTCCTCTGGTGTACTCGTGCCAAGTATCCGATAAGGACAACGGTTTTTCAAAAATACCATTGTGTTGCATGACTCCGCCCACATATGCAACAATAGGCCCTTTTTATCACTTATAAGATTGTGAAACATTACTTGACATGGTCATACAATTCATTTATCAAAAGGATAAGGTCTCCTAAGCCTTTCAAGTTGGTATAGGAAAATTTCATTTCTTTTCACATGTTTAACCTATCCTAAGGTTCAAGGCCACGTCCATTTTGGTCATGTAATGTCCCATCAGTCATCATAAGGTGTTATTTTTCATTTCCCAAGAATTTAAATTAAAAAGGGACACTTAAGCTAGTTTTACAACTTTTTGTAGCGTTTTATACAACAAAATAGCAGTTTTCACTACGAAACTGCCTAATAGTTTCATAGTGAAACTGTCAAAAGTTAAACACGAATTTTTTTTTCTTGTTTGTCTTGTCAAACTCGATGTGAAGTGTCAGTTATTGATTGGAGGAGTTAGGGTGGAGGTCATTCGAGTTTGTTAGGGTTAATTCAAATGTACAAATCCATGTCTGAGGTCATCATTACCATTTTTAGCATGCATGTGTCATGATTAATGCATGAGATGTCATTTAAACCAGAAAGCCTTACCTAATTAGTATTTTTGTCATACTCCACTTTATCTTTGCATGTTATTGGATTTCTGGAGAGTTGCTTAATCGAGCTAAGCAGGTTGCTGGAAAATTCAAAGGTTGCAAGTGTCATCAAGCAAGCGAGGCTAAGAAGAAATATAACCACCCATGGATGCAAGGAAGAAAATGAACAAAGGTGGTCACTACCACAGGTATGAGCCCATGAACATGGATTTTCTCAATGAATATCCAATGGCCATGGAGATTTTGAGAAGAATATGTTGCTTGCAATTCTGTCAAAGATTGCAAGGTTGTCATCTACAGGATTCCAAAAAATTTGTTGCAAGCTTCACTGAAACAACATGAAAAGTGGGAGTGTTAAAACTAATAGTGACACTATATAACATTTCAACAACAATAAGAATACCTAGAGGAAGAGAAAAAACGGTTTAAAATCATCGAATTCACAATGTGGGACTACAAATAATTCATCAAGCAAGAACACGGTGAAATTGATCTTACAAATGCTATTCCTAGGAGTTTCATGAAGGACAACCATTCAAAGCTGCTAATGATCATTCAGAAGTATTTTTCCTGTCAAGGAAGGTTTCACATGGTCTACTCCTACCACCTCAGACTTCTATTTCATTTCATGGGTAAGAGGTCACTTGACTTGCCTTTTTATTTATATAGAAGTTTATGGAAAATTTCAAATAAGTTTCAGATCAAGAAATAAGGCAATGAAACTTCTCTTTTTCATCATGGTTTGATTAAGCTATTGGTGCTAGAGGAATTCAAAAGAATAGGTAGAGATTGGACTTCCTTTCTATTCATAAGTGGTTATGAAATTGATCTTGTCACTCCTAAGAGAGCCTCCAAACCATGGAACATTTCATCACCAACAAGGGTAGAGGAATTTGAAGAAGGGAATATAACATCTCCTCCAAAACTAGTGAGCATGGAGGCAGAGCCTTTGCATAAGATTGATACACCTAAAAAAACACCTACAAAACATAAGCCAATAGTTAGCAAAAAAAAGCAGCAAGAGAGTTACTAGGAGCCAAACATTGGCTAAAGGAAACTTATAGGACATCTTGCATGCAATTGACATTGAAGAAACTCCCATTGTTCAAGCTGAAGATGTTGAAGATGGAGGAAGAAATCTAAATAAAGGAAAGACAACTAAAAAGTTAGAGTTTGCAGGTGATGATTTTGGTTTCATGTTTCAACCTAGAAATCCAATGACCAAACATGTAAGAAAGGTCATGGAAAGAAACAAAGAGATTGATAAGTTTAGTGAAACTGCTCAGCCACCAATAATTATAGATCTATCTTCACTTGCAAAAGAATAATTGATCATTAAAGAAAGAAAGGGTAAAGAGAAAATTAGTGAAAAATCAGAAATTGAAACACTTAAAGATCAGTTGAAGGTGGCAGGGGATGAGATATCAGTCTTAAAGAAAGAAGCAAAGAATCACAAAGTTCAGAAGGTTCAATTAGAAAAAATGAAGGAAATATGGAAATAACAAGTCATAAGTCTTTCAAAGACCTTGGACAATACAAAAAATTTGATAAAATGGACTCAGCCACTAGGAGGAGAGGTTGTAATATCCCAAATTGGGAACTGCTAGCAAGGCATGACCGGAAAATGCATTTTCCAGTAATGGCCGCTACAGAAGTGGATACCAACACTTGGATTCCTTAGATATAAGTATCTAAGTACTAAATCCAAGAGGGAATCAATAATAAATCCTCCTAGGTGGGTGAAACAGTTCTCCCACAACTAGTTGTCTTCAGAAATGCCTCAAAGAGAGACTACAACAACAATAAAAAATTCTGCTCAGGAAATAACACAGTTTCTGCAGAGCAGTGATAAGAGGCTCATGAAATATGTTTAAATAGTATTTACAGCAGCAAATAAGTATTACAATTCAATCCATCAAGTACATAGGTGAAAATACAAGGCATAGACAGAAGAAATCTTCTCAAAAGAGGGTTGGAACCATATGTTTCACAAGAAGCTGCCTTGACAGCGTTATTTTTATTAAGCTGCACTATTTTATGTTACATGTCAGATCTAGAGAATATATATGCATAAAAATTCAGTTCTGTATCAGATCCATGCACTATAAAAGCTCCTCTTTCAGATCCCCTTGGAATTTTGGGGTTTGCACCAAGCATGAGCAGTAGATCTGAGATGTAAGAAAGCATATCTGCATAAATATTTAGCATTACTGAAGCATTCATATTATGTAGATCAGATCTGGAAAGTACAAGTATATATCTCCTCCACAAGATCTCAAAAAGAAAAGTGGATCCTCAACACTCCAAAACCAGCTCTCCAATTGATGCACCCAAACTGCTTGCGGCACCTCCTACAGGAATAACGTAGATATAGAGTAGAAACTGTGCTGTGGAGGATATACATTTGATGGCCACATGCCAAGATTAGAAAATGAGGCTCATGCACTCCAATACACTTCCTCCAATAAAGTAGAGGCCTCCTCCACTGACAAAGAGCACTAAAATGACTTAGATCTGAAGAGATATGATATCCATGAAAATACTGCAGTCTCTCAAGGGATACTATGCTGCAGCTTGATTAATTGTGTTGGCATAATGCCAAGATGCATAACTGAAGCTCAAAAATGGATACACTCTTCCAGGAGGTTAAAATACACACTCACTGAGAAGAGGTTCCTGTACAAGCTAGATCTAGACAGATGTAGTTCTCCACTTGCTGCAGCTTACAAAAGCAAGCAAACCCTCACTGGATCTACATTGCAGTTGGAAGTAGAAGCTTGGTCTTCAACCTAATAGTGGAAAAGAAAAAAAGGTCTCCTCCAAGAGCTTCTCAAGGAAGGAGGTGGGAGTTCCTAAATAGGAAATCCCAACAAAGGATGTCTAAGTAGACAATGACTTCAAAAAATAATAACATCAACAACCTTCTCTTGTTGTCCTCCTCCTTATTTTATAGGATGAATGCCTTTTCAAACCCTAAACCACCTTAATGAGTTAACCCCTTTCACATGTGGAGCCTCCATCTAGAACTGCGTTGTATCCATGAGGTTCATTGCACCTAGACTGTGCTATTGATTTGGTCAAAGTTGACTCAGTCTTGTGCTTTAAGCCCATTCACACCTGTAATATATTATTTACATGGCCTATATATGTCTCTATTTACATAGGCATTGATTTATTTATGGTTTTTTAGGAGTTTTACATGTCCTCCTTCATATTTTATTCATAAACATGAAATGCAAGATAAAAATAAGGAAAAATAAGATATTCCCATTAGCTTGGGCTAAATGGGAATATTACAGAGGTTAAGCACATCAAAAAGATAAAATTTTATTTCCAATCCAAGAACATGGCATTAAAAAACCAAGTGCAAGATCTGCAGGATCAATTGGACTTGGTTCATGTTGAGTTGGAAAAGAAAGGATTGAAAATGACAGTGATTGAGGAGCCCATTAGTCAACTGATTGTAAATGAGGAGGAAACACCACAAGAGTGATAAGGTAAGATTGAATATGCCTTAGGAGGTTCATTACATGCAGAGAACCCAAATTTTGTAGCTAGAGGTCAGTTTTTGAAGATAATTTTGAAAGGAACAATGTCTGGTTTTTTGCAAATTTTCGTAGCGTACCCCAGGCTTGAAGCCAGAAATACGCTGCAAAAAAACCTGTAGGTGTCTTTTTTTTTCATGTTTTAAGGAGAGGAGTACATGATGGTAAGGTGTCATAACATGATGAAAATGATGGAATAGCAAAGAACTAAAGAAGATGGAAAAAAAAGCCACTTTTCTCATGCTACTAAAACTCACTACGAAATTGTCTTGTTTTATTAGCAAGCAATTGTTAAAGGATTTTGAGCATCTTAAGAGAATTTTTTTCCAGCTAGAAACCTACAGCATGTCAAAGGACCTTATTAGCAGATATTTATGACTAAAAGGGAGTGCCATGCAGCCAGGTCATCAGTCAAAACAACGTTGAGATGAAGGTCATCCATTCCTAAAAGGCAGGGTTATGTTCCACAAATATAGGGGTGCTTTAAATATGTAAAATGGTGGTGAATTTGGTCATGTGTCCTTAGAGCATGTGATATTCATTGTATAATCACCATGTAACTATTTCACAGATAGGATAGAGGGATGTAATAAATAGGAGATAGGGTCCTATTAGGAGTGGGTTTCTTTAAAAGGTAGCTGTCTGTTTTCTATTGTAACTTATTGATTTCAGTTATAAAAGGTGTCATAGGAGAATTTGAGGATCTAGCCACCAGGAAGATCATCCTTATTGTAAATAATGTTTATTTATAGAAAAAATATCGAAGGAGTAATGGGTTGGAGAACATTTGCACCAATTTGATGCTTGTATGTTTTTTACCATTATCAGTAATACAAAGTGACATTATTCTTTGCAAACCTAAGATTCTCATGAGGTTTTTCATATCTTATTGATATTTATATTATGCTTTATCACTTGCAGTAGATTTCATCTCTAATTACTCAGAATTCATAATTTTATGCTCTGACTTCCTTTAGTGGTGAAATGACTGTGTTTTCCTATGTTGTGTGTGTGAGTTGCCTTTGTGAAAAACCTCTATCTTCCTTAGCTTCCATGTGAATAATCACTGTCACTAAAACTACTGATTTTTTATTCCATAAGACCAATGGTAGCAAGGTTGCATTTTTCAACTTGCAATCTATTAGTAACCTATAAATATAGGATTCATAATTTTGACTTGACTGATGGTAGTCTTGTAAATATGTACAAAATTTTCTCTCTACAAGTTATTTTCCGATATTTTGTAAAAAAATCAAAATCAAAATATCGAAAAAGAGGGTAAAAAGTCCTAAAAGAAAGATCAAAAGGACTTAGAAGAAAATAATATACCCCAAAAGAAAAAAGATGAATAAAACATGAAAGTGTGCAAGCCTAAATGCCACTACTTTTATCTTTTTCAGTTGATTATGGCGAAGTGTCTATAAATGCCATAATCTGTGATGAATTAAACAATTTAATCTTGACTCGTCATTTTTCAATTTTAAATGTTGTAGATAGAGAATAAACAATTGTCATACATTTTAATCATGACAATTTATTATTTAGGTAGAGAATAAAAGAATCCAACAGTTTAATCTGGATTCTTGGATGTAATAAGTATAGAATTAGATAGTTTACTTCTTTCAAAAAAAATAAAATGTTGTAAGGTTGCTAGTCCAAATGCACCTGATTAAAATAGAAGGAAAAAATGTTAGAAGATAATGACTGGGTAGGTAGAAGAAGGTGGGAAATGTTAGGGTCCCATAATTTGGCATATTGGCAGACCAAATGATGGAGTAACATCAAACCAATCTTTGGAGCCCTAGGACCTAGCCTTCCTGGACTCGGAGAGGGCTCTCTCTATGAAGCGAAGGATGTGAGCTTGTTCCCTTAGTTTATTTAGATTTTAGGCTAGTTTTTAAGTGTGTTTGTTTGTTTGTTTTTCAGTTGTTTGGAGGTAAAACTGATCAAGTGGATCAAAATAGAACAATAAAATGAGATCAACTGGGCTATGGGGTCAAAAGCAATCCAAGGATGTCAAGACAATGGGTAGGGTGTACTATAGGGGCGATTTAGTATAGTGAATGGATATTTCAGGTGGTTTATGAAGTGAAATGAACATCAAGTTGTGCAAGACAAAGAGGTTTTAAGCATAAATAGTTTTAAAGCAAAGCATTCATGTGGTAGGGCTAACCATTAATCACTATGAATGAAACTCAAACTAATAAATGCAAAAAATAAAAAATCAGGTGATGCATAGAAGTATAAGACCCTCTAACTTTGGGAAAATCACCTTCAGTGGTTGAGAACAAATGTAATACAAACCAACAGCTGAAAATGTGGAAAGGAAACTCCTAAAAAATGCATTAAAACTGATGAGAACTTTGAAATAAGTCTACAAGTGTAGGCAGAGGCCAAGATCAAAACAAGACCTCTCTGATTTAAACTAGACAGTCAATACTTCAAAGGAGATTTCATTAATGAGGTTTAAACATGTATGAGTAAGCAGGGCATACCATGAATCAAACAAGATAACATGTCATAATAATCATTAAGGAAATAAATAACAATTTCTTAGTGGACCAAAGGGCAGTTAAGAATCCTTTGACATGACCAAGAAAGATGAAAACATAGAAGTTGCAATGAATCAGGAAATTTGATGTGCCTCCACGGGCATACCTCAAACTTATTCTTTACTGACCTACAACAAGCAAGAAACATGGACACATATGTGAAAAAATAAGAAAACATAACGGAAAAGAAGCACAATATCATTTACCAAGGCATGGAATCCTACACATAGATCCTCTCCATCATCTAGGCAAGCAAGTCAAGCTATCCACTCCATAAAACAAGTCTGATCATCAAAACTCATAACATATATTGCTCAAAACTCAGTCAATTTCTTAAGCTCTTCAAAAATCCAACTTGCTATTCAACTCTCCAACAATATTACAATGACTCTCCATGAGTTAATTAGGAGGAATAAGAGGATAAGCTTCACAAAACCAACTAGAAGCTCATTGGCCTAATACAAATATCTGATTTTGTCCTTGAGGCTTTGCAAAGCCCAAGGCAAAAAATATCTTCAAAAATATCTTAAATAGATAAAAATGGTAAGAACATTGAATTTTAATCTCTGACATGGAGTTAAAAATAGCTAAACACACATTTGGATGGCTACCTTCAGAAAAATGCTTTTTTAGCCAAAATGCTATAGGAGCGTAGCGACAGAAATAAGCTTGTTTTGAAGATGACTTTTGAGGGACTTACCAATGTCAAAATGAGGCTCGTGATAGCTCGTTGGAAAGCCCTAGATGTCTAGTTTCTGTAACTACTTCAATTTTCCAAAACTGATCCCCGAAAGTCTATAAAAGGGTGGACTGAGTGAAAAAACCTAGGAGGGTATCATCTGCTGATATGTGAGGCAGAAAGGTGAAGTTTGACTGATTTTTGCCTCTTTGGGGGAGAAAAACACCTCCTTTTGATCTGAAAATTTGTGAGTAGCTGCCCCCAAAATTAATGTATCCAAAAAAATGACTTTCATGAGCTAAGGATGCTCCTAGCACCCATGGCAGTGCCTAGAAAAATGCGCAATTAGGGCCAAAAAGCACAAAAAACAAGACCATGTAAAAATTTGCTCAATTTTGGCGAGCAAGCCCCATATGGGTTCTTATAAGCATGCAAGGAAGATGAGGCCAAGATTTCAAGCCTAGATATTCCTTTTTCCCCTTTTTCCACCGGGCACCTCCTTCGGGCAGTTTTTAGCCTTTCTTGAGAAAGTTTGAGTTTTCTTCGGGAAAATTGGTTCAATTTCTTGTAGTGCCCAGTCATCTTCCTTTGCAAACCCAAGTTTCTATCTGCTTTCTCTAATTTATCCTCCAAATTCTTGTTGGCTCTTTCAAGCCATGATTCTTTATCATTTTCTATTTCTTGGGTGAGCAATTGTGTGAGAGGATAAGATCGAACAATGGCTACTTCTTCTTCTTTATTTTTCTCCAAAGCTTTCCTAAGACCCATAGTCTTAGGCCTTTTTCTTACTAGCTGCTCTTCTTCCTCAGTATCATAAAATTCACCCATATACTCTTCAAGCTTGACTTGTGCTTTGTATGCTTCCTTTTGGTATTTGAATGCCCGCGCCTCATAAATTGCCATTTTCCCACTCATTTGTTTATTTTGCATTTGTAGAACATGTATGAGGTCCTTTGACCTTTATAGATCAGTTTCTAAGTCATGGATTTGGGCCTCTATGTCTTGCAAAAGTGACTGAAGAATTCTAGCTTCATCATCTCCAGCATCACTGTCTATTTGTATGATGTCAAACTCCCTTTCTTTTTCATGATTACTCTCCTGTTGTTCAACTTTTTATTTTCCCTTGCTTTGGATAGGCTTCTTTTCTCTTTTTATTTTTGGAAATTCAACAATACTCTTCTTAGGCAGTTTTCCCCTACTCCTTAGTGCCCTAGTGACATTGCTAGTCACCGCTGGAGAGATTTTCTTCTTTGAAAATTTGGTGTTTTTAGGCTTCACCACTGTTGGAAGAAGAGTCATGGCCCCTTGCCTAGGAGAGGCAGCTAGCACATGCTCTTGGTTGTGTTGAGGAGAAGAGAGAGGAGGTTTTATCAATAGCACTTGCTGAACTTGGTCTTTTACCCTACTACCTTCATCATCACCTGCTTTGCTGCCATGTTAACTGTTTTCCTTGTTGTTTTGAGTTTGTTTAGGGTTGCCAGCTTCATCATCCTTTTCTGTTGCTTGACTATCTTCATTTTCTGTTTGTGGACTACCTTGTTTACCCTCATCACTGTCTTGAATTTGTTGAGGGATTCCTTCATTATCACTATTTTCTTTATCATTTTTCATGCTGCCATTATCTTCACTATTTTCTTTAGGATTGTCCTCCTGATCACTGTGCTATTGATGGTCACTTTGTCTTTCATCACTGCTTTGAACCTCTTCCCTTTGCTCTTCATCACCACTACCTTGCTGCTCATCTTCATCACTACCCTGTTGCTCTTCTTCATCACTACCCTGTTGCTCTTCATCATCCCTATTCCCTTTCTCATTTTCACTGCTCTGTTTAGGGCTGCTTTGCTTTTCATCCTCACTAATTCGTTGAGCGCCACTGACTTCCTTATCCTTTGGTGAGCTTTCATCATCATCAATAGTTTGCTGCTCATGGTCACTGCCCTGTGATTTGTCACCTGGTTCATGCTCATTACTTTGCTTAGTGTCCCTACGTTCCTCATCACTACTAACCTCATGCCTGCTTTCATAAGACTGCTCTTTTTCACCATCAATCATGGGTGATGTTTGCCTTTGAGGAGTATTTTGAATTGATGGAGGAGAGACATAGTGAGTGGAGGGTGAGGAGGATATGTGAGATGGGCCATGAGATGAAGAGGTAGTGGCAAAATCTGGATGAGAAATGAAAGTCTCCCAAGACACTCCTTTCTTTTCAAGCTGGTGAAGGATGATGATTTTGATGAGAGAATGATGGAAAAGACTAGCTTTTTACTGAGCAGGAGGTCTCTTTTGAACAAGGGAGGACATCTTGTCTATGCTTTTGCAGAGGAAGAAAGGGAGGTTTAGCAACTGAGTCCTTGTGAAATGCATGAGAAGCCTGATGTGATAGGAATAAATCTGGGAAAACCTCCCTTCACATGTGAAATACTTCATGATAACTCTCATGAGGGGGACATAGCTGCTCAATAAGTGAGAAAAAGGAAATATAGCTTGGCAAGCATCCTGATGGTCTGGTTTTAGGAAGGGTTTATAGTGATTTAGATCCAGGTATGCCTGTTTGAATGACTTTTCTCCTATATAGGGGATTTTAGTTGCTTTGGAGACAACCCTAGGAGTGAGTCTAAAGTCTAGACCTGCTAGGTGTACATGTTTTCCTTGCAGCCTTAGGGCGAACAATTGTGTCAAGGGAGGGAAATTGGTGACCTCCTGAACTTTTTGGAAAAAATCAAGGCAACCTACCTCATGGAAGTTGAAAAGAAACGAAGGGGATTCATTTATCTCCTGAGTTGTAACAAGCTCAAATATTTTGTGAAATCCACCCTTGCTGACTTCATTTGGAGGCATGGCTTTGTTTAGGCTTTCCTTCACTCTCTTATCAAAACAAGCCTTTGACTGAATTAAGCCTTTCATCAAACATTGTTTTCCCCTTTTGCAAGACTCTATTTTTCTATGAAAATAATTCTATTTCTATAAACTGTGTTTTCTTTTCATCACATTGCAAACACATTTTTGACTTTGAAAACAAACCCTTTTTCCTTTAGCACAAAATCTGCTTTGCTCTTTGTGGATTGTGTTTATTTTTCAAACAATCAAACCAAAACAAGTTTTTTAAACTGAAAAGGTTCCTTCCTCCTTAAACACTGTCTTGTTCTCTCTTAGTAAACATGGTGATTTTTAGGAATAAACTGTGCATTTTGCCTTCATGGACTATGTCCTTTTCCTAACAGACTTGATTCCTAAAACCTTTCAAACTCAAAAACATAGGCAAAGAAAGCAGTAAATAACCTCTCAAAAATGTGTTGTGCTCTTTTGGAGATAATTTCACCATGCAAAAAATCTGATTTGAGGTGAGATGGAGGTTGTTTGAGCGGTGCTACGCTCTTGTGCACAGGTGCATAGCACCTGCATGCTGTGTTGGATGTTGTCGGGTCGGGCACTGGGCGCCCTCGGAACAACGGGCGGGCCAGTTGGTCAACACACATAAGTGCATCGCACGACGCTACAGGCGCATCACGCCGCGTGCAGAAACCTTTGGAAAGACGCTTACAGGTGCATCACACTAACTTACAGGCACGCCGCGTCCTAAAATTGTTATCAACTGCTTGCTGAGGATTTGGAAGGAACGTTTTCTTCTGCTCATTGGCACAATGGAAAGTGAACTTCTTCTTTGAGAGCTTTTATAGCTCTTTTTAAAAAAAAATTTAAACGTTTTTCCCTCCTTGTCGTGATTTTGACCTTTTACCTTTGCCTTGGTGTTTGTAAAGAAAAAGTGGCTTTCTCTATTTTGTTGAGGGCTTGCCTTTTACCAATTGCTTTATCCCTTTTTTTTGGAAGGTGTCTTCTTTGAATATTGAAACTCATGTCATGAGTATGCTTCTCACTGAGAGATACACAACAAACATACTATGTGTATTTTATGATAGTTTCTTTGAAACAAGTGTTATGTTTGCTATTTGTTCAAAACACTGTATCTCTCAAACCTATTTATTAATGACACCTTTTCTCAACCATAGTGTTAACACTGGGAAACCTGACCATATGCTCATTTTGAAGGAGATCTTATGCAACTGTGGTAAGTGGGCCCTCTGCTTATTTGTAAAGGAGGCCTATGTTTGACAAACTGCATGGGTGCTTGTCCTATACTCCATGTTTCAACCCCTTTAAAGCTTTGTCTATTTATTTGAAAAAGGTTGTTTTCAACATTTAAAAATTTCTCTCATTATTTGGTGGAAGGCATTTCAAAACTATAATAGGCTTGTCTGAATGAAAGATGCCTCTTTTACATAAATCACCTGTGTGAATTTCTCTTTCTATCAGTTGCAGAAGTCACCTTTAAACAGAGCTTGGTGTACCTTTTTACCATTTAGATGAGGTTGCTTTAATCAAATTCTAGCCTTGGTTTGTCAGTGAACACACTCTTTCAAACACACTATCTCTCAAACTTCTCATTACTGACAAATGTTTCCAAACACTGTCAATATTTGATGAATTTTAACCCTCTGCTTATTTGAAGGAGGTCCTGTTAAACATAGAAAATTCATCCATCTCAACACTGCTACATCATTTGAAGATTTGTCTATTGAACCAGTTTTCTGTGGGCCCTCTGCTTGTCATGATGGAGGCTCTTTTTGAAAACCAAATTCTACACCCTGTGCCTATTCTTCTTTTAAGATATGACTTCTGGAAAAACTCATTGTGAAAACCTAGAGTAGGTAATGCATTTCCAATTGATAAATGTTTACTGTGCCTATCCTGGAAATGACATCTTCTTGGTATCGACTTTTAGCTCTTTTGATGATGAATTCGTTCTTGAATTTTTTTAGAAGCTAGGCTAAAGTAGGATAAAAAGGCAGTTGTTCCTTTTACACCTTTCTTTCTGATGCTTAGTCTACTAGAGGCCTTTTTCCAAAGTACTGTCACTCTTGGTTTTATGAGACTGATTTTGAGAGCTGGCCACAATATGCACTTTCTCTGACTTCCATAGTAAACTGACACAGCATGAAACTTTCTCCTGAGGTGCTATTTTTTCTCACACTTTGCTTAGTATCATCAATCAGTACATCCTTGCAGAGATGTAAAAATAGATGCTTTTGAAGTTTGGAGGGATTTTTTGATGGTGCATGACCTAGGGATAGACAAGGGTTTTGGCTTTGGAAAATAACAAGACACAATGGCTTACTGATATTGAAGACATATTTTTTGGCTTAAAATAGTCTCCCCAAGGAATTTTCCCTAAAACACCACAACCTAGACCTACATACTTTGTCATGGAGTTTGAATGAATTCTTAGGCATGAGGAGGTTATCACATGACAAGGTGATTAGTGAGAGAGGGGTAGACACTTTGTTTAAATGTTGGACAGTGAGTTGCATGAAAAACAAAGGATTTTGATGGTAGAGAGACAAGCTTATAACAACTATAGAGAGGGAGGCTTTGCTGAATTGTGATAGGTAGGGAAACTGGAGGGTTTTTATCATTATAGGCTGAAGGAGAGGGGTAGGAAGACAAAAAAAAATTTGAGGTGTTTTCTAGATGACAAATTTACAGATTGAGATTAGTTTCTAGAAAACTCAGCCAAGGAATCTAGTCATGAAAACATGTAAAAATAATGATGACTAACAGTGGCTCCATTTGGGGAGGGCAACTCCCTTTCAGGAGGTGTCCAGAATTGCATATCTTTGGCTTGTGAAGTGTTAGGAATTACTGCAGAAATAAAATATTTACCAAGAGAGAAATAAACATTTACTAAGAGAAATAAATACAAAGATACCAGCAACAAATCATAAACATAAACACAATGTTTAACCGGGAAAACCCCGAATCTGGGGAAAAACCCAACCAATGAAATTTCATTAACCATTGGCCACAATCCTGGCCAATCCGACCAAGTGAGCCTTCACCGCTCACCTCCAGGCCTTATATTACAATGAAGTATTCCCATCCTTTTTATAGGCTCCATTATATACATGCAATACCATGGGCTAAAACCATGGGTGCACAAAACCATGTGCCCCAAAACCACTACTATTTACCCTATTCAACATTGACTCTACCCCGAGTCATGTTTACCTAAAAATTATCCCCTTAAACTTGACTTGGGGATTATTGACTAAATCCAACCAAACCTGCTAAATGAGACAACCCTGCTCACTCTAGCTCTTCCTCCCTCAAATTTTTACCCAGGGTAATTGTTAACTTGACATCCCCCCTATCACCTAGGTCTAACCCAGACTTTACCAGTGATTTACCCAGGGGTACACATGCCATACCAGGTCTTACAGCAGTATGCCCATTTACATGTAATAATTAACTCCATTCTAATATTTTTTTTTTTTGTTTCATTGTTACTGCCTTTGTACATATGAAATCAATGTCCATATAAAAAGAATCTATCTACCAGATTACATGGATCACCAGCCTCTATAACCGCCAGTTCTCTAGGAGTTCTCTTCAGATACATGGTTCATCAATTTTTAATTAATTCACCTGCAAATATCCTCTCTCATTTTGACGTTCTTCAAAACATTTGATTGACACATTCTGTCAAACACTTTGCATGTAACCAATCCCCATAGTTTCTTACTCTACATTATTCCATGGCAGCTGAATATGGATGTTTTTGTTACATGATCGTTAATATCATAAGCACATGAATCATGCCAAATATAGTTTTGTTCTTATCCCAACACCTAAGTACACCTTGGCTTGAGCACCAAACGTTGTCACTACTTTGGATATCACGAAGCCCATCTTCATTTTGCACCCTCTCCCATTCGCATAATTGTTTTCTTTCGATACCTCTTTCCCTTTGCTTGCCCTTGCCGATGAACCACCTGCCTCATGATTAGTTCCATGGCCACAAGCTCCTACTGGTCTAGCTTCTTTGCCACCTGCTCTCACATGCCCAGAATCACCCCAAATTCGATTCCCTAAACGAATATTTGATGTACCATATTATTCCTCGTCAATCTCATCTTCGTACGGGTAATCATCTTGTTCCTCATATGGCTCCTGGGGTGGTGTTGTGGATCATTCTATCCGCATATCCTTTTTATGTTAAGTTTTGAGATTTTGAAAAAAGAAAAAATGTTTTTGAAAAAATATTTCTAAAGATCCGAAATATGCTATAGTATAAGGTTTTATACTTTAGTATAGGAGAAATACGAAGAAGCAATACATTTTTCATTATGATTTGTGAAGCGGCAAACATTAGTTTGGTATATATTTTATTAATCATAAAGTTCGAGCGATTTGTGGAGCGGAAGTCGTAATCGCGTGCAGAAGCTATTGGATGAGCAACTGCGGGGGGTCAACTTGCTCGTCGGTTATCAAAACCTGACCCCCCGCAGTTGACTAGTCAGATCTACGAAAATCGTTGATCAACGGCTCCGATGGATTGCGGGGGGTATTGGTTGAAGGTCTCGGCCGTACTCACAGACCCCCCGCATTACGTCATTCTCCGAAGTGTCAAACAGTTGGCAAACTCGCCTACGTTTTTTCCCACGTCCCCTTCGCATTAATTGCGGTTTGCATTGTTATAAAGTCGAGTTTACTGTTCCATTGCGGTTTATTTGTGATTTTTGTTCTGTTTCAAACCTCGTCCCGCCACCTTCGCATCGAATTGCTTTCAAAATTCTCGTCAGCCATGGCCAAACGAGCATCTGTGTCTGGTTTGTCCAATCTGAGCCCTCTCCTAGATAGTGAGAAAGACATCCGCGATACTGCTTCCTCTGTCAATCACCCTCGCTTGCATTATCAAGTGACCTTGAACACTGACCAGTCACCTGTGTTTTCCGCTATGCAGAGTTCTGGAGTGCTGTTCGCCTACATCCCTAAGACCCATGTTTTTCCTGAATTCATCTCCTGGTTGGTCTCGTCCATGTATCCTGGTAAATGTTATGTCATGAACTCTCAGGGAGAAAGTGTTTTGCAGGTTTCAGCTCAATTAATGCGTCAGGCATTATGCTTCCCGGAGAATGATTCTCCTTTGCAATTCTCAGAAGATTCGCTGGTTCAATACTTCGAGGAGCTCTCAATTGAAGAATTTAACCGCTGCATGTCATTTTTGGTACCGAGTCCGGAGAAGACCCAGTTTGGTTCTGGAAAGTTTGGTTTGGATGCTTTTAATGTTCAATACAGGTCAATTCTCAGCTGTATTATGGAGATTCTGGGGAGAGAAGATGATGGCGAAGTTGATAAAGCAGCTCTGGGGATGTTTACTCTTATGATGAAACCAGGAGTGGTGTTAGATATTCCATCCTTTTGGCAAGAAGTGGTGAATTCTCAGTTGCTTTCTTTCCCACTAACAGGTTATTTTAGATTTCCCTCATTAATAGTTTACCTGTTTTTATATCAGAATGTGGAAGAATTCATGGGTATTGGTTTAAACATAATGGATATCAACAAGAATAAGCAGTCAGTTCTACTTTGGACTGATTTGGTCAGAAGAGAAGAAAATGAAGCTGGTTTATTTGAATTTGTGGAAAATTTTATGACCACCGCTTATAGAATTCTCAATGGAACTCGGCCTCCCTGTTTCTTGCCAAAGGCTCAAGAGTTCCTGCAATTAGGACCTAATTGTAGATATGGAGATTGGTTTGTTTTTGAAGACCATTCTGAAATAAGGCTATATGGAGTTGGTGTTGAGCCTTATAGGCTTCCAACATTTGTTCCCATGAGACTGTTTGCTCTGGAATTTATAAGGCAAAGTCTCAATGTGGATCAAGTTCATTTTCTTCCAATGAAGAAGGGGTTAATGTACAAGTTGCCCATGAGTGTAGGTCCTTTTGTTTTCAACACAAGGCAAGCTTATGAGGAGGTATCAAGGATGTTGGAAGAAACACAGTTATTATTGGGAGAGAAATGGGCCTATGATCCACATGAGATTATTTCACAGAGAAGGGTCGAGAACGGTTATGCTGCTTTTACTCATGTGAGTAAACCGGATTTAGAAAAGTTGGCTAATCCAGGAGGGCCAAGTTCATCACGGATTAGTATTCAAACTCTTGTAATATTGGAAAATATGGGCAAGAGAGTGAGAGATGATGTTATTGAGATTGATGAGGAGGAGCCCAGAGAGGAGAAAAGGACTAAATTGGCAGAAGATCACTCCTCCAATTCACCTGGTTTCATTCTCCAGGTAAGTGAAGAACAGGGTGCTTCATCTCCTAGCAGATCAGAACTTCAGTTGGAGAAGGCTCCTTCCATGAAGCAGGTGTTCTCCTTAATTGAAGAAAAGAATCAAAGAATAAAGGCCAATATAGAGACACAAGCAGAACATCATATATCTGCTGACCAAACAAGACTGTTGACTGTAATGGATTTGGAGAAAGACCAGTTCAAAATGGCGTTATCACATCCGACAGGGATGTCTCTGGGACCCTCAGGCAGTTTTAAGGAGTTGAATATTGTTATGGATGTAAAGAAGATCCCCTTGTGGGACAAGATGAATTTACATATGCAAACAGGTCAGTTAATTGTTAATGATTTAGGTAAGACTCATGCTACATCAGTCAAGACAGCGAATATGCTTGCTAAGGTTGTCAAACAGTGCAAGATGGAGAAAGCCAATGCCAGAGCATTGACTATTCAAAATGAAGAATTAAAGAAAATCATAAAGAAGATTGGCGTTGATCCAGATGATAGGAGCGCAATGCAAAAATTTATCAAGGGCGCAGAAGCAGAAATCTCTTCCTTAAGGAAGAAGCTAAAATTGCCAGCTTCAGAGCATTCGTTGGCAGCTGAAGTAGCAGAGGTAGAAAAGGAAAAAGAAGAGCTACAACAACAATTGATAAAGAAAGATGAGGAGCTTGATAAGGTAAAGCAAACAGCCATAACCTTACAAAATCAAATTCAGAACCACACTTGTACTTTTGATTTTTCTGCAGGTGCGACCGATCCACAGGTCCAGGTTGCTCAATTGAATACAGAGTTAAAAATGGCGGAGAGAGATTGCAAACAGGCCCAGTCTGAAAAGGATGCAGCTCTGAGATTAATGCGAGGATGGGAAGAAAAGGTAGGCGAAAGTGAGCAGAAGCTACATAAAGCTGAAGAAGAGATTAAGGAACTCAAGGAGAAGTTGAAGGGAAATATTTCCCTTATTAAAGCTAAGGATCTCATCTGGAATGAGATCATTTCTGAAATACAAGCAAAATGGAATTCCATACAAGTAATTGCCAGGGAGAAAGGCATTGTTGCTGATCACGAAAAGGAATTGTCATCAGACAAGCCAGCTGCAATCAAGAGATCAAATTGGGCCAAAAGATTCATGAATTTTATTAATTCCAAAACAGATGAAGAGTTGCAAGACATAGGGATACAAGACAGGTATTTTTATGCTGAGGAAATAAGCAAGATGATCATTAAAAATGATCTTCT
Organism: Pinus albicaulis; assembly: GCA_034641835.2. Classification (NCBI taxonomy): domain Eukaryota; kingdom Viridiplantae; phylum Streptophyta; class Pinopsida; order Pinales; family Pinaceae; genus Pinus; species Pinus albicaulis. Next base: position 524,915,807 of record CM076574.1, on the reverse strand, counting down.
GAAAGCATCAGAGAAGCGGCTACAGGTAATCAAAGAGGTGATTAAGAAATTTGACATTTCATTTGATAAATTGATAAGAACTGGCTTGCCATCATGCTAGAGGGAAGGAGGTGAATTTATGTCCTGGAAGTTTTATGAAGATCAGTTGGTGTTTGCAAAAAGCAGAGCAGATGGCCGACATGAGAAGACGCAGATACTAAAGGGAGAAACAGTCTTCAATTTCTTGCAAAGACATTTCCTTCTGCTGTGGATGGTGAAAACATTGTTCACAAGTAACCTCACTCACAGTCATATTGTTGCCTTCACAGTAGAATATCATCGTTATAAGAATGCTCCAATAACTCAAGACAAGCTCTGGAAGGAATGTAAGAAATTTACTATTGATACAGAAAAAGGATTTCCCGCCAAGCAGCCACAAGTGACCGTACAGCCGCAAGAAATCATTGAATCAGTTGCTGTTCCAGGAACATCAGTTCCTTTAGATTAGGATTTATCATCTTTTATTTTATTTTCAAATCACATGATGCAATGTAATGACATGTTACCGAGGCATATACCTCCGTGACATAAAGTAGTTAAGTAGTTACAGTCAGTTAGAATCAGTTTTATAACTGAAACTATTTTGGTTCAACTTGTATTTAAAGACATTTGAAAGAAGGAAGAAGGTTCCGAGTTTTGAACCTTTGAAGGCTAAATTTTGTACTAAGAAGTATCGAATGAATAAAGAAGTTTTGCAAGTTCCCAATATTCCATCTATGTTGAAGCGTTTTCCTGGTTTCCATTTCATTTTCATTTCTGTGAATAAAGTAGAGTGATTAGAGCTGCAGGTCTCTTGATATTTATATGTCTAAGAGTTAAATATCCTTAATGGGCGCTCCTCTTCTTTAACTTATATGTTTTCACTTCTTCTGGATTTTATAATGGCAGTTTCTGTGTAAAGCAGCATGACAAGTTAAAATCCTTTCCTTTCTTCATCTTCCATCTGTCCGCTTCAATATAAAGGGAATATGGCATTGCATGGCTACTAAAGATTTGATATTTGGGAAATATATTACTAACATTTAAAGGGTTAAGAAACAGAGACACATATATACATTTTTGTGGCATAATCTTTAATGTCTTGAGCACGGATTCTTGTACACAGCCAAGAATTGTTTCTCAAGGAACAACATTAATTGGCGCCGTTGCCGGGGAACGAAGAGTCGAAGTTCTTCCCTGGGTTTTGATTCACATTTCCTCTGGTTGTTCAGAGAGGAGGAAATAGTACGCTGTGTTTTTTGAAAATAGATCTGGCTCCCAAAAAACCTCACACGAGGTCAGACACCTCTCAGAAAAAAGTTCCCGTTTTGTCAAATCCTGAGAAGCTCGTTTCCAAGAAGGGCCAGAAACCAAAAATAGTTGTTACACCTGAACTCACACTGCTCGCACCTGGCAGCAGTTCACACGTTTTGTCATCCAAGAAAACTTCCAAGAAACTCATTTTCTCGGAAGAAGAATCATCATCATCACCCATTCAAGAACCCACATCAGAAGAGGAATCATTGGAGTTTGTGCCTTTTCTCTTTACAGAAACTCAGTCACATACAGTTGCTAGCTCTTCTGCTATTGTTCAAAGTCCCAGTCCCATATCAGTTGTTTCACCTCATTCATCTTTTCCCGCAACTGGTATTCATTTTACCCCCGCTCAAGGAGCAGTTAACCCGGGCGCAAATATGGCAGTTCCTGCAGCCCCTGCTTTCTTGATGAACAGATATGCACCTTTAAATCTACCGCAATCATTGCATGATTTACCACAGGAGTACCTCAAATTACTCCCAAGATTTACTGGTGAAGATGAGATAACTGCAGAACAACACCTGCCCCTGTTTTGCACTTTCGTAGAAAATTTAAATGTTGAACATTTGGATGTTGTCATGAGACTTTTCGTTCAGTCTCTGAGTGGAGAGGCAAGGAAGTGGTTCAAAGGATTACAGAATGGTTCTATTAATGATTGGGAGGGTCTAGAAAGACGTTTCATTGAGAGATGGGGCGAAAAAAGGGACCATGGTTATTCTTTGACAGAGTTTAATGCCATTAAGAAAAAATCTGAAGAAAATATGAACGATTTTGTTAGGAGATTCAATAAATTGTATAATAGTTTGCCTGCTGAGATGAAACCCCCTCCGATTGGAGCAAGGGTTGTTTTTGCTGGTGCTTTTGAACCAGATTTCAGTTTCACGTTAAAGGAAAGAAGGTCTCCTACGCTGGAACAGATTCAAACTGATGCTTTGGAAATTGAAGCAAATATGTCTGCCGCTGGTAAAGTTTCAGATAAAGGAAAAGCTAAGGAGGAAGCCATTCAGGACCAAAGAATTGAAGACATGACTAAGGTTATTAAGAATCTTTCAAATAAATTGGTAAAGTTGGAAATAGATAGCAAGCCTGCTAGACAGAACAGGGGGGTTTTTAATCCTCAATTTAAAAAACAACCTTTACAGATTCTACAAAGAGAAAGGAAAGATCAAGATCAGGTGCAAGCACCTTTGTACATAGAAGCAGCCCCGTCGCGCTCAGCAGATGAAGATGATGACAGAGAGGATGATGCTCGAATTTCTGCTGTATATATGGAAGATGATGAAACAGAAGAAGAGATTGATGAAGAAGAGGAGAAAGAAGAGGAAGAAGCTGAACCCTCATTTGATCAAGAAGAGATGGATGATTATTGTAAACAATTCACAGATTTTATGCAATCCGAGTTGCATAAAAAATACGACTTGAGGTCGAAGAAGAGATTGAGGACGCAAGAAAATGAAGAAAGAGAACCAGAAACAGCACCTGCTGCAAAGGCGACTCCACTGCAGAAAGGTAAGAAGCAAGCTGAAACATCCCAGGTGAAAGAAAAAGATTCTAATATTTTGGAGAAGGTGGTCACAGTTTCTAATCAGAGTTTAAATTCTAAAAAAGATCAAGAGGATCCTGAAAAGTTAACAAGATCAAATCAAACTTTCAGTCTATCCAAAGAATTAGAAAAAGTCAAGATACAAGTGCCTCTTCTTGAACTCATGAAAACTCCGGGTTACAAAAAGGAAATTGCTGAATTCATCAATCTGACTCAGCCTGATGAAGTAAGTGATACAGTCAACCTGCAAGAAGAAAAGCCTGTGGTGACGTTTGGACCTCATGTGGAAGAGGTAGATTCGTCTGTTCCTCCTTTTTATATATCTCTTCTCTTGCATGATTTTGTTTTGCACAATTGTATGTTGGATTCTAGAGCATCACACAATCTGATGCCACTGAGCGTGATGAAGGAGTTAAATTTGCAAATTACCAAGCCATACAGAGACCTTTATTCTTTTGATTCGAAAAGAGTTAAATGTGTAGGCCTCATTAAAGATATGGTTGTTTCATTAGCTCAAATCCCAGCCAAAATTATTATGATGGATGTTGTAGTGGCAGATATTCCAGCCAGGTTTGGAATGTTATTGTCTAGGTCATGGGGAGCGAAACTGGGAGGAGTTTTGAAGCTGGACTTTACGTATGCTATTATTCCCGTTTTTAATGGTGAAGAGAGAAGACTGTATAGAGAGACCAGATTCCAAAAGACTGCCACCAAGAAAGAGGCCAGTAATTCACCGATTTATGGTCAGGAAAAGGATGATCTGTCATGTTTCATGTTGCAGGAGGTTGCAGAATTCGCTGAGGAATCTCAGGGGAAGTTTGAGTCAGAAATTGTGAATAAGGAATTACAGTCAGAAAAGCTGTGGAAGTGTTATTTCGATGGGGCATTTTCCAAAGAAGGTACTGGAGCGGGTTTCATATTTGTTTCTCCGGAAGGTAATTTGGTGCCTTTTTCTTTCAAATTGGAGTTCGAGTCTACTAATAATGTTGCAGAGTATGAAGCATTAATTATCAGTTTGCAGACAGCTAAGCAGATGGGGATTAAAGCTGTAACTGTGTTTGGAGATTCAGAGTTAATTATAAGGCAGATTAAGAATTCCTGTCAAACCAAGCATCCTAGATTGCGAGCATACCGGAATGAAGTATGGGATCTGATTGAAAATTATTTTGAAGCATTCAATTTGCAGTTTGTGCCGAGAGAAGAAAATAGATTGGCAGATTCACTTGCAGTTGCAGCAAGTACGTTCAAACCTCCTATCAGCGTGAAACTAAGGTATGAGATAGAAATGAGACATAGGCCTTCAATTCCTGATAATGTTAAGCATTGGCAGGTCTTCGAAGATGATGAGCAGATTAAGCAGTTTTTGTTGATGACTGAGGAGTTTGAGGATCATCAAATTGATCTGGAAAGTGATGAGGACGAGTTGGCTGGAAAAACTTTTCAAAAGGAAATTGGTGGACGGGAAATTATTCAGTTAAAATACAACGTCTTACCCAGAGGCTTAGTACCGCTTGAAAGATTGTTCGGGGCTAATGATGTTGCTGTGAATCAAAAGCAGAAGAACCAAGACGAGCCAGTGGAAGATTGCAATTTGGGTACTCCACAAGAGCCTAAGATGGTCAAGCTATTCAAGGGGCTTCCGAAGGAATATAAAGAAAGGTATGTTGAGTTGTTTAAACAGTTTAAAGATGTTTTTGCTTGGTCATATGATGATTTAAAAACATATGATAAGGACATTATACAGCATAAGATTCCACTCAAAGAGGGAGTTAAATCACATAAACAGAAATTAAGACAGATTAATCCATTGCTATTGGCTCCAATCGAGAAGGAAATTAAGAAGTTGTTGCAAGCTAAGATAATTGTCCCACTAAGGTATTCGGATTGGGTATCTAACCTTGTACCTGTTAGAAAGAAAAATGGAGAAATAAGGTTATGCGTGGATTTCAGAAACTTGAACAGGGCTTCATTAAAAGACAATTATCCTCTGCCCAAAATGGATTTCGTCTTGCAGAAAGTGACTGGCGCTTATAGACTGTCTATGGTGGATGGGTTCTCAGGTTATAATCAGGTAGCAGTGGAAAAGGAGGATCAGAAGAAAACCGCTTTCACTACGCCTTGGGGAACGTTCATGTACGCCAGGATGCCTTTTGGCCTGATGAACGCAGGGGCCACATTTCAAAGGGCGATGGATATCGCATTTGTAGGAGACACATTTGTAGTGGTATACTTGGATGATGTCACAATTTTTTCAAAGTCTGATGAGGAGCATTTACAGCATTTACAGAAGGCTTTCATGAAGTGCAGAAAGTTTGGTTTATCGCTGAATCCGAAGAAGTCTTTATTTGCCCTAGAGGAGGGTAAATTATTAGGCCACATTGTCTCGAAGGAAGGAGTGAAGATTGATCCTGCCAGAGTTGAAGCCATTCAGACAATTCCCTTGCCACGAAGTAAAAAGGATATCCAGCGCTTCCTTGGAAAGATTAATTTCCTGAGACGGTTCGTCCCAAATTATGCGGAAATCGTTAAAAAGATTACTGACATGCTTAAAAAGAATGCTGAGGTAAGGTGGGACAAGGAGGCGAGGGAATCGTTTCAGAGAATCAAAGAGGCGTTAAAAGAAGCTCATGTTTTGGTAAGTCCAGATTATTTGAAATCGTTTCAAATTTTTTCATTTGCTTCTCCATCAACTATTGCAGCTGTTTTGTTACAAAGGAATGAAGAGAAGCAGGAACAACCAGTTGCATATTTCAGCAAAGTTCTCCGTGACGCAGAACTGAACTACAACATATTAGAGAAACAGGTGTACGCTCTGGTAAAAGCATTGAAGGCTTTCAGAACTTATGTTCTTCACTCTCAGATTTTGGCATATGTTCCAAATTCGGCCGTGAAAGATGTGCTCGTACAAAGTGATGTGGAAGGTAAAAGAGGAAAATTGATCGCAAAGATACAGGAGTATGATTTAGATATAAAGCCAACCAAGCTGGTTAAAGGATTGGGATTGGCCAAATTACTGACAGAATCTAATTTCCAAGCGCTGGGAATCAATTTGCTGGCCCCCGTAGAAGAAACAAATGAAGAAACGCATGACGGGCAATCAAAAACAGCAGTTAAGTATAAATATCTCTGTTCAGAGTGGTATAAAGATATTGTACATTATCTGTGTTTTCTGTCATGTCCACCTTCCATTAATAGAACAAAATACAGAGCCCTGAGACTTAAAGCTCAGCCTTATGTTATAATAGAAGCAAAATTATATTGGAAGGATCCAGCTGGTATGTTGTTGTTGTGTCTTACAGAGGAAGAAATTCAAGAAGTGATACAAGAATATCATAAATGCCTGTGTGGAGGGCATTACAGCTGGAAGGTAACGGCTCACAAAATATTCAAATCAGGTTTTTATTGGCCGACGGTATTTTCAGATGTTTACAAGGCAGTCAGAAGCTGTCAAAAATGCCAATTATTTGCAGAGAAGAAAAAGCTGGCTCCCCTACCTATTCTTCCTGTCTTCGTTGAAGAACCCTTCAGACAATGGGGATTGGACTTCATTGGAGAGATTAATCCACCATCCAGCGGGCAATTTAAATGGATTCTTACTGCTACGGATTATTTTACAAAGTGGGTGGAGGCAATTCCCACCAGAAAAGCCAATGATGTGGTAGTAATTAAGTTTTTAGAGGAGAACATTTTCAGCAGGTTTGGATGCCCCGTGAAGATTGTGACAGATAATGCTCAGGTTTTCAGTTCACTCAGGTTTATCAATTTTTGCCAAACTTATAATGTGACGTTGTCTCACTCCACAACTTACCATCCACAGGGCAATGGATTAGCAGAATCCTCTAACAAAACATTGGTTAGGATTTTGAAGAAAACGATTAGTGAGAATCAGAAGAATTGGGACACGAGGCTAGTCTTCGCCTTGTGGGCAACAAGGATGACTACAAGGAGGTCTACTGGCAAATCACCTTATGAGCTTGTGTACGGCACTCAAGCTTTATTTCCCACACAATTGGTAAAACCTGTAATTTCTTTCCTCCAAGATGCTCAAGCAGAACCAAACCCCATGATACGAAGAATGAACAATGTGATGGAATTAAGTGAAAGTAGAAATCAGGTTCAGGATCGCTTGCTCACTTATCAGCAAAAAATGAAGGCAGTTTTTGATAGAAAGGCAAAGGAAGTTTTGTCTCAGGAAGGAGATTTAGTTTTGAGATGGGATGCACGAAGGGAAGATAAAGGCAAACACGGGAAATTTGATCCTTTGTGGTATGGCCCATTCAAAATTAATGAAGTCAGAGGAAATAACACCTTCGTGTTGGAAAATTTGGAAGGAGAAATGCTGGATATGCCTGTCAATGGGCAATATCTCAAGCATTATTTCCGACATTAAGCAGTTACTGATCCATCATTGTATATATCCGGAGTGTTCACTGTACATTTACCATCAAGCAATTTTTGACTCCATGCCCGAGGTGAAGGCACTAATCTGCAGGTTCTTAGTGTTTCGTGGTAAAAACATTATCCCCAGGTGGAGCCAGATGTTGTGGATCATTATATCTGCATATCCTTTTTACTAGGTTAAGTTTTGAAATTTTGAGAAAAGAAAAAAAAATTTGAAAAAATATTTCTAAGGATCTGAAATATGCTATAGTATAATGTTTTATACTTTAGTATAGGAGAAATACGAAGAAGTAATACATTGTGTCTCCATTTTCATTTTGATTTGTGGAGCGGCAGACTTTAGATTGTTATATCTTTTATTAATCATAAATTTCGAGCAACTTCTGGAGCGGAAGTCACGATCACGCGCAGAAGCTTTTGGATAAGCAACTGCGGGGGGTCAACTAGCTCGCCGGTTATCAAAATCCGACCCCCCGCAGTTGACTAGTCAGATCTACGAGAATCGTTGATCAACGGCTCCGATGGATTGCGGGGGGTATGGGTTGAAGGTCTTGGCCGTACTCACGGACCCCCCGCATTACGTCATTCTCTGAAGTGTTAAACAGTTGGCAAAACAGCATACGTGTCGTCCCACGTCACCTTTGCATTAATTTCGGTTTTCGTTGTTATAAAGTCGAGTTTTCCGTTCCGTTATGGTTCATTTGTGATTGTCATCCTGTTTTAAACCCCGTCCCGCCACCTTCGCACCAAATTGTTTTCAAAATTCTCGTCAGCCATGGCCAAACGAGCGTCCGTGTCTGGTCTGTCCACTCTGAACCCTCTCCTAGATAGTGAGAAAGACGTCCGTGATACTGCCTCCTCTGTCAATCACCCTCTCTTGCATTATCAAGTGACCTTGAACACCGACCAGTCACCTGTGTTTTCCGCTATGCAGAGTTCTGGAGTGCTGTTCGCCTGCATTCCTAAGACCCATGTTTTTCCTGAATTCATCTCCTGGTTGGTCTCGTCCATGTACCCTGGTAAATGTTATGTCATGAACTCTCAGGGAGAAAGTGTTTTGCAGGTTTCAGCTCAGTTAATGCGTCAGGCATTATGCTTCCCAGAGAATGATTCTCCTTTGCAATTCTCAGAAGATTCGCTGGTTCAATACTTCGAGGAGCTCTCAATTGAAGAATTTAACCGCTGCATGTCATTTTTGGTACCAAGTCCGGAGAAGACCCAGTTTGGTTCGGGAAAATTTGGTTTGGAGGTTTTTAATGTTCAATACAGGTCAGTTCTCAGCTGTATTATGGAGATTCTGGGGAAAGAAGATGATGGCGAAGTTGACAAAGCAACTCTCGGAATGTTTACTCTTATGATGAAACCGGGAGTGGTGTTAGATATTCCATCCTTTTGGCAAGAAGTGGTGAACTCTCAGTTGCTTTCTTTCCCACTAACAGGTTATTTTAGATTTCCCTCATTAATTGTTTACCTGTTTTTATACCAGAATGTGGAAGAATTTATGGGTATTGGTTTGAACATAATGGATAGCAACAAGAATAAGCAGTCAGTTCTCCTTTGGACTGATTTGATCAGAAGAGAAGAAAATGAAGCTGGTTTATTTGAATTTGTGGAACATTTTATGACCACCGCTTATAGAATTCTCAATGGAACTCGGCCTCCCTGTTTCTTGCCAAAGGCTCAGGAGTTCTTGAAATTAGGACCTAATTGTAGATATGGAGACTGGTTTGTTTTTGAAAACCATTCTGAAATAAGGTTATATGGAGTTGGTGTTGAGCCTTATAGGCTTCCAACATTTGTTCCCATGAGACTGTTTGCTCTGGAATTTATAAGGCAAAGTCTCAATGTTGATCAAATTCATTTTCTTCCAATGAAGAAGGGGTTAATGTACAAGCTGCCCATGAGTGTAGGTCCTTTTGTTGTTAACACAAGGCAAGCTTATGAGGAGGTGACAAAGATGTTGGAAGAAACACAGTTATTATTGGGAGAGAAGTGGGCCTATGACCCACATGCGATTATTTCACAGAGAAGGATCGAGAACGGTTATGCTGCTTTTTCTCATGTGAGTAAACCAGATTTAGAAAAGTTGGCTAATCCAGGAGAGCCAGGTTCATCGCGGATTAATATTCAAACTCCTGTAATATTGGAGAAGATGGGTAAGAGAGTGAGAGATGATGTTATTGAGATTGATGAGGAAGAGCCTCGAGAGGAGAAAAGGACAAAATTAGCAGAAGATCACTCCTCCAATTCACCTGGTTTCACTCTCCAGGTTAGTGAAGAACAGGGTGCTTCATCTCCTAGCAGATCAGAACTCCAGCTAGAGAAAGCTCCTTCCATGAAGCAGGTGTTCTCCTTAATTGAAGAAAAGAATCAAAGAATAAAGGCCAATATAGAGATACAAGCAGAACATCATGTATCTGCTGACCAAACAAGACTTTTGAATGTAATGGATTTGGAGAAAGACCAGTTCAAAATGGCGCTATCGCATCCGACAGGGATGTCTCTGGGACCCTCAGGCAGTTTTAAGGAGGTGAATATTGTTATGGATGTAAAGAAGATCCCCTTGTGGGACAAGATGAATCTACATATGCAAACAGGTCAGTTAATTGTTAATGATTTAAGTAAGACTCATGCTACATCAGTCAAGACAAAGAATATGCTTGCTAAGGTTGTTAAACAGTGCAAGATGGAGAAAGCCAATGCCAGAGCATTGACTATTCAAAATGAAGAACTAAAGAAAATCATAAAGAAGATTGGCGTTGATCCTGATGATAGGAGCGCAATGCAAAAATTGATCAAGGGCGCAGAAGCAGAAATCTCTTCCTTAAGGAAGAAGCTGAAATTGCCAGCTTCAGAGCATTCGTTGGAAACTGAAGTAGCAGAGGTAGAAAAGGAAAAGGAAGAGCTGCAACAACAATTGATAAAGAAAGATGAGGAGCTTGATAAGGTAAAGCAAACAGCCATAACCTTACAAAATCAAATTCAGAACCACACTTGCACTTTTGATTTTTCTGCAGGTGCGACTGATCCACAGGTCCAGGTTGCTCAATTGAATACAGAGTTAAGAATGGCAGAGAGAGATTGCAAACAGGCCCAGTCTGAAAAGGATGCAGCTCTGAGATTAATGCGAGGATGGGAAGAAAAGGTAGGCGAAAGTGAGCAGAAGCTACATAAAGCTGAAGAAGAAATTAAGGAACTCAAGGAGAAATTGAAGGGAAATATTTCCCTTATTAAAGCGAAGGATCTCATCTGGAATGAGATCATTTCTGAAATACAAGCAAAATGGAATTCCATACAAGTAATTGCCAGGGAGAAAGGCATTGTTGCTGATCACGAAAAGGAATTGTCATCAGACAAGCCAGCTGCAATCAAGAGATCAAATTGGGCCAAAAGATTCATGAATTTTATTAATTCCAAAACGGATGAAGAGTTGCAAGACATGGGGATACAAGACAGGTATTTTTATGCTGAGGAAATAAGCAAGATGATCATTAAAAATGATCTTCTGAAAGCATCAGAGAAGCGGCTACAGGTAATCAAAGAGGTGATTAAGAAATTTGACATTTCATTGGATAAATTGATAAGAACTGGCTTGCCATCATGCTGGAAGGAAGGAGGTGAATTTATGTCCTGGAAGTTTTATGAAGATCAGTTGGTGTTTGCAAAAAGCAGAGCAGATGGTCGACATGAGAAGACGCAGATATTAAAGGGAGAAACAGTCTTCAATTTCTTACAAAGACATTTCCTTCTACTATGGATGGTGAAAACGTTGTTTACAAGTAACCTCACTCACAGTCATATTGTTGCCTTCACAGTAGAATATCATCGTTATAAGAGTGCTCCAATAACTCAAGACAAGCTTTGGAAGGAATGTAAGAAGTTTACTATTGATACAGAAAAAGGATTTCCCGCCAAGCAGCCACAAGTGACCGTACAGCCGCAAGAAATCATTGAATCAGTTGCTGTTCCAGGAACATCAGTTCCTTTAGATTAGGATCTGTCATCTTTTATTTTATTTTCAAATCACATGATGCAATGTAATGACATGTTACCGAGGCATATACCTCCGTGACATAAAGTAGTTAAGTAGTTACAGTAAGTTAGAATCAGTTTTATAACTGAAACCATTTTGGTTCAACTTGTATTTAAAGACATTTGAAAGAAGGAAGAAGGTTCCGAGTTTTGAACCTTTGAAGGCTAAATTTTGTACTAAGCAGTATCGAATGAATAAAGAAGTTTTGCAAGTTTCCAATATTCCATTTATGTTGAAGCGTTTTCCTGGTTTCCATTTCATTTGCATTTTTGCGAATAAAGTAGAGTGATTAGAGCTGCAGGTCTCTTGATATTTATATGTCTAAGAGTTAAATATCCTTAATGGGCGCTCCTCTTCTTTAACTTATATGTTTTCCACTTCCTCTGGATTTTATAATGACAGTTTCTGTGTAACGCAGCATGACAAGTTAAAATCCTTTCCTTTCTCTGTCTTTCATCTTTTCACTCCAGTATAAAGGGAATATGGCATTGCATGGCTCCTAAAGATTTGATATTTGAGAGATATATTACTAATATTTAAAGGATTAAGAACAAAGACACATATCTACATTTTTGTGACATAATATTTAATGTCTTGAGCACGGATTCTTGTACACAGCCAAGAATTGTTTCTCAAGGAACAACAGGTGGAACAAGCTCAAACCATGATGCTCACAACAGCAGGCATATGCTTTCTTCAAGCATGTAATCATGCATACTCCCATCTAGTGCTATGTACACATACAGCGAGGAGAAAGGGTGCTTGCATTGAGGACACCAAGGATTGTCCACGTAAGAAGCCCATCGAAGGATGCATGTTACACAGTAATTGTGCCTGTACCCTTTTAACTGAGTAGTCTCTTCTGGCTGTATAGTATTGAGACAAATTGCACAGAGCCAAGAGTCATCAGCATTTTGACAAGCTGCAACCTTGGGAATATTGGACTGTTTTCCCTCATCCTCCACTGGTTTGCCTCCAGCCGTGTTCAATGAGCAAGCGTAGGAATTATCCAGGGGGCTAATAATGCACTTATCCATGTCCATAACGGCAACCATTGATTCTATTCTAGAAATATTTTTTTCTCGAAAAGGATGACCTCGTAAGGCCTGGTGAAAGAAATTTGATCTTTTGAGGATGTATTTAACCTAGACCGGAGATCAAGGGATCCTCCCCTAGATTAAAAAACATCCATATAAATCCAAAACCTGAACCATGGCTCCGATACCATTTGTTAGGAATTACTGCAGAAATAAAATATTTACCGAGAGAGAAATAAACATTTACTGAGAGAAATAAATACAAAGATACCAACAACAAATCATAAACATAAACACAATGTTTAATCGGGAAAACCTCAAATACGAGGAAAAGCCCAACCAATGAAATTTCATTAACCATTGGCCACAATCCTGGCCAATCCGGCCAAGTGAGCCTTCACCGCTCACCTCCAAGCCTTATATTAGAATGAAGTCTTCCCAGCCTTTTTATAGGCTCCATTACATGCAATACCGTGGACTAAAGCCATGGGTGCACAAAACCATGTGCCCAAAAACCACTACTATTTACCCTAGTCAACATTGACTCTACCCCGAGTCATGTTTACCTAACATGAAGACCAATGCCTTATCCATTGGCGCAAATTTCTCTCTTTCTAGATGTTATTTCTGAAAATTTACAACATGATTAGCAACAACCTCATCTCTACCTAACCAGCTATATCTCCTAACATTTTTTCTTCTTTAGGTGCGCCTGGACTAGCAACCCTTTGACATGATATTTTTAAAAAAAGAAAAACTATCTAACTTTAGCGTTATATCTTCTGGGAGTTCATATTAAACTGATGAACTCCTTTGATTCTCTACCTATGCTAGATTGACTGTCAAGATTAAGCTGTTTGACAGGATTTCATTCACTAAACTAAAACATGAAATTGAAAAATTACCAAATTAGGATTAGAAAGTCTGACTTGTCATACGTTTGTGGCATAAAAACAAGTTGCATACAAATATTATTTATGTACAAGATGAAACTTAGAAAAATCAGGGCCAAGATATACAATTTGTTTTTCATCCTTGTTTTTCTCTTTGGTTCTATTTTGAGCGTGTGGAACCAACATTATTTTCCTAATCTACCTTCATTTATAAGTCAAGCTTACATAATTTGACTATCACTTCTTTCACTAACTTATCAAAAATCAATTTAAAACATGTCCAGTTATGATTAGGCTAGATAGCTAAACAAGATATCTTTTTAGCACTAGTAGTGGCATTTAGACTTGCGCACTTTCAGCATGACTATTTTTTGGGTATGGGGCTGTACCATTTCTTTAGAATCTGCCCTCTTTTTCTACTTTTCTAGTTTTTTTTGTGTTTTTCATTTTTCTTTTTCAGAGAAAAAACAAAAACTAACTAAATGCTCACAGGCTGAGATTATTTTTCACACCTATCTATCTATCCTAATCTAACCTATACATAATATACATTTATTTAGTAAAATCTCTTTTCCAATATAACCAGTCAAGTAAATGGTTCCATGATGGGTCTTTTCTCATCTCCTTGAGTGTGCTGGACAAACAGGGCCACTCCCATTTCCCTTGTTCTTTAGCAGCAGTGTTAAAAAATATTCTTGATTTTGGTAATACATTTCTCCTAACAACCTTTATCCCTTCTTTAGATATCTTCAAAAAATGAGCATAGGGATCTTGAAATAATACCTGGTCATGAATATTTGAAAGCTATGTTTTGACCAAGATTACTTCTTCCTTCTCCACTGGATCAAGCTTAAGATGGTTTTGAGAAAGAAACTCTTCCTCATCTTCATTGTAATTTGAACTGGAGGATTCATCATATATGGCTGTGCTATCCTCTTGGATTCCTAGTATACTCTGATTTAGAGGATTGCATTCTGTGAAAAGACCAACATAGTCTTGAGCAAGGGTGTCTCTTATTAATTCAACCCTTTCAGGAGAAGGTTCCTTATCTTTAACTTGCTTAAGAATTTCCTCATTTTCTTAGACTTCATCATTTTAATTTAAAGGCTGTTGATTTCAATTACATGAAAAATATTTATGATAGGGTGTGATGAAGCAAGGCAAGGACTCAAATATTCTTCACTCACTTCTAAACTTTCAAAACTTTCCTCATCAGTATCATAGATAGTATGAATTGGCTCATTACTTTCTTGGAGTTGATGGGACTGAACTTCCACCCACAAATCTAGTAATGATGACCCTGCAAGATTACTTTATGTTTGGAGAACATCATCATCAGATTGATAAAAATTTGGAAAATCATAAATATAAGTAATATCACCAATCAAACATATTGGATTATCAACTTTTCTTTCTTTTACCTGATTTTCAAGGCTACTTTCTGATTTTTGGCAACAAATTTCAGTAGGTGAATGAGCAAGATTGTCTAGTTTATATGAAAATTTAGAGGTTGGTTGTTTATTTATAATCTGATTTATTTCTTCTTCTGTCAAAGGGGAGGGAATTATTCTCTTTCTTAGGATAGAAGTACAACAATTATCTATCTTTTGTGAAGACTGAATTTGAGGCTGGATGTTTTCTTGAGCCTCAGCTAGAAGGGATGATGAATCATTATTTGTGTCTGTAGGGATATCTTGGAGAATTTCGTTTATTTCCTGGTTAATTTCTTCCATAAATGATTCATCTAAGTTTTCATGACAATTATGTTGAGTATGAAAGGTATGAATCTCTTTTAACAAATCTTCATGATGCCAATTTTCTAAATCTTCACCAGTGCTAACAAGGTGTTGTATGAGATCTTCATAATGGTCACAACAATTTTCAGCCCATGATGAAGATGAAGAGTTTTCTTTATAGTTTTTATAGAACCCTTGGTGCATGTCTCTTAAAGAAAACAAACTACTAGGTTCCAACCATTCATACCAATTCCTTGACTTACCTTCTAATGTTGCCATGAAAATTTTCATAAGACAGTCCTCATGCCATTCTACTTCTAGCCTCCACACATGCATATGAAATTTGACAGGGTGTAACAAGGGGTCATCAAACTTCTCACCTTGAAAAACAGGTAGATTTTTCATCCAATCTACTTGAGGAATCTTGTGTGGGAATCGAGGGATATGATCTCTACTCATTGGAGCATATCTCATTTGTATCCTTAGATCCATATTTGTTAATGAGGAAGGATCACTAGTGTCTTTTCAACCAGTTTGGAGTCTTCTACTAGTGGAGTCATTAGGTATTTGGAAGTTGTGGAGTCGCAAAGTGGAATATTTTGGACTTTTTTGTCCACTATCAGCATGATTGGGATTGCTTAACACATTCCCAGGGGAGTTTATATGAACTAGTGGGGTAATAGGCCTACTGGAAGCTAGTGGAGTAATAGGCTTACTGGAAGCTAGTGGAGTTGCCAGGTGGATATTTTTGGTTTTTTTTTTAGGATGTATTGTCTATGGTCCACCACCAATACTGACATAAGAAGCCAATCTAAAAAAATGTTTTTTGGGATTATTTTCTGAGCTTTTATTGTGCAGTCTAATTTGTAAGAGTGTCCTAAATTTGTTTTCAGCACTTAGCTAAGGTGATGAAACAAAAAGAGTTTACTCTAATGGCTTTATTAGCTGATTTTATGATTTAATTTGAAGGACTAATGAGTCAACGACAGTTCGCTAGAGAGTCTTGAACTCAAAGAGTCTCACCATAATAGCCATTATGTTAGTGTGGCGATGAGATGGCTGATAATCATTGGATATTATTTAGTTAAGGGATTTCTGAAGTTCTAAGGTATAATTAGTTTGTCACTAACTCAGAAAAGTCCCACCGTGATCGCCATTATGTTAGAGTGGTGATGAGGTGGCTCAATAGTATAGTGTTCTTAGTTCAAGAGGGGCTTTCCGTGAGTCTTGAAAGATGTTCAGATTTATATGAACTTAGAAAAGTCCCACCATGATCGCCATTATGTTAGGGTCTCGTAATTTGGCAGATTGGCGAACAAATGACGCAGTAACATCAAACCAATCTTTGGAGCCCTAGGACCTAGCCTTCCTGGACTCAGAGAGGGCTCTCTCTATGAAGCGAAGGATGTGAGCATGTTTGCTTAGTTTGTTTAGATTTTAGGCTAGTTGTTAAGTGTGTTTGTTTGTTTTTTTTCAGTTGTTTGGCGGTAAAACTAATCAAGTGGATCAAAATAGAACAAGAAAATGAGATCAACTAGGCTATGGGGTCAAAAGCAATCCAAGGATGTCAAGACAATGGGTAGGGTGTACTACAGGGCCGATTTAGTATAGTGAATGGATATTTCAGGTGGTTTATGAAGTGAAATGAACATCAAGTTGTGCAAGACAAAGAGGTTTTAAGCATAAATAGTTTTAAATCAAAGAATTCATATGGTAGGGCTAACCATTAATCACTATGAATGAAACTCAAACTAATAAATGCAGAAAATAAACAATTAGGTGATGCATAGAAGTATAAGACCCTCTAAATTTGGGAAAATCACCTTCAGTGGTTGAGAACACATGTAATAAAAACCAACAGCTCAAAATGTGGAAAGTAAACTCCTAAACAACGCATTAAAACTTATGAGAACTTTGAAATAATTCTGCAAGTGTACGTAGAGGGCAAGATCAAAACAAGACCTCTCTGATTTAAACTAGACAGTCAATACTTCAAAGGAGATTTCATTAATGAGGTTTAAACAGCTATGAGTAAGCAGGGCATACCATGAATCAAACAAGATAGCATCTCATAATAATCATTAAGGAAATAAATAACAAGTTCTTAGTGGACCAAGGGGTGGTTAAGAATCCTTTGACATGACCAAGAAAGATGAAAACATAGAAGTTGCAATGAATCAAGAAATTTGATGTGCCTCCATGGGCATACCTCAAACTTATTCTTTACTGACCTACAACAAGCAAGAAACATGGATACATATGTGAAAAAATAAGAAAACATAACTAAAAAAAAATACCATTTACCAAGCCATGGAATCCTGCACATAGATCCTCTCCATCATTTGGGCAAGCAAGTCAAGCTATCCACTCCATAAAACAAGTCTGATCATCAAAACTCATAACATATGTTGCTCAAAGCTCAGTCAAGTTCTTAAGCTCTTCAAAAATCCAACTTGCTATTCAACTCTCCAACAATATTACAATGACTCTCCATGAGTTAAATAGGAGGAATAAGATGATAAGCTTCACAAAAATAACTAGAAGCTCATTGGCTCAATACAAATATCTGATTTTGTCCTTGAGGCTTTGCAAATCCCAAGGCACAAAATATCTTCAAAAATATCTTAAACAGCTAAAAATGGTAAGAAAATTGACTTTTAATCTTTGACATGGAGTTAAAAATAGCTAAACACACATTTGGATGGCCACCTTCAGAAAACTACTTTTTTAGCCAAAATGCTACAGGAGCGTAGCAGCAAAAAGAAGCCTGTTTTGCAGATGAATTTTGAGGGACTTCCCGTTGTCAAAACAAGGCCCGTGATAGCTCGTTGGAAATCCCTGGATGTCTAGTTTAGGAAATGCCTTGATTTTTCCCAAACTGATCCTTGGAAGTCTGTAAAAAGGTGGACTGAGTGAAAAAAACCCAGGAGGGTCTCATCTGCTAGTATGTGAGGCAGAAAGGTGAATTTTCACTAATTTTTGCCTCTTTGGGGGACCAAAACACCTCCTTTTGATCTGAAAATTTGTGAGTAGCTACCCTCAAGATTAATGCATCCAAAAAAATGACTTTCATTAGCTGAGGATGCTCCTAGCACCCATGGAAGTGCCTAGAAAAATGTGCAATTAGGGCCAAAAAACACAAAAAACAAGATCATGTCAAAATTTTCTCAATTTTGGCGAGCAAGCCCCTTATGGGTTCTTAGAAGCATGTAAGGAAGCTGAGGCCAATATTTCAAGCATAGATATGCCTTTTTCCCTTTTTTCCATGGGGCGTCTCCTTCGAGCAGTTTTGAGCCTTTCTTGAGCAAGTTTGAGTTTTCTTTGGGCAAATTGGTTCAATTTCTTGTAGTGCCCGGTCATCTTCCTTTGCAAACCCAAGTCTCTATTTTCTTTCTCTAATTTGTCCTCCAAATGCTTTTTGGATCTTTCAAGACATGATTCTTTATCATTTTCTATTTCTTGGGTGAGAAATTGTGTGAGAGGATAAGATCGAACAAGGGTTGCTTCTTCTTCTTTCTTTTTCTTCAAAGCTTTCCTAAGACCCATAGTCCTAGGCTTTTTTCTTACCGGTTCCTCTTCTTCCTCGGTATCATCAAATTCGCCCATATAATCTTCAAGCTTGACTTGTCCTTTGTATTCTTCCTTTTGGTATTTGAATGCCCGGGCCTTATAAATCTACATTTGCCCACTCATTTGTTTATTTTTCATTTGTAGAACATGTATGAGGTCCTTTGACCTTTCTAGATCAGTTTCTAAGTGATGGATTTGGGCCTCTCTATTTTTCAAAAGTGACTCAAGAATTCTAGCTTCATCATCTCCAGCATCACTATCTATTTGTATGATGTCAAACTCCCTTTCTTTTTCATGACTACTCTCCTGTTGTTCAAATTTTTCTTTGCCCTTGCTTTGGATAGGCTTCTTTTCTCTTTTTATTTTTGGCAATTTAACAATACTCTTCTTAGGCATTTTTCCCCTACTCCTTAGCGCCCTAGTGACATTGCTAGTCACTTCTAGAGTGATTTTCTTCTTTGCAGATTTCGTGTTTTTAAGCTTCACCACTGTCGGAAGAAGAGTCATGGCCCCTTACCTAGGAGAGGCAGCTAGCACATGCTCTTGGCTATGTTGAAGAGAAGAGAGCGGAGGTTTTATCAATAGCACTTGCTCAACTTGGTCTTTTACCCTGTTTCCTTCATCATCACCTGCTTTGATGCCCTATTCACAGTTTTCCTTACTGTTTTGAGTTTGTTTAGGGCTTCCAGCTTCATCATCATTTTCTACTGCTTGACTATCTTCATTGTCTGTTTGTGGACTGCCTTGTTTACCCTCATCACTGTCTTGAATTTGATGAAGGCTACCTTCATTATGATTGTCTTCTTTATCATTTTGCATGTTTCCATTATCTTCACTATTTTCTTTAGGATTTTCCTCCTGATCACTGTGTTGTTGATGTTCACTTTGTCTTTCATCACTGCTGTTAACCTCTTCCCTTTGCTCTTCATCACCACTAGCTTGTTTCTCTTCTTCATCACTACCCTTTTGCTCTTCTTCATCACTACCCTGTTGCTTTTCATCATCTCTATTCCCTTGCTAATTTTCACTGCTCTGTTTAGGGCTGCTTTGCTTTTCATCCTCACTAATTCGTTGAGAACCACTGACTTCCTTATCATTTGGTGAGATTTCTTCGCCAACAATAGTTTGCTACTCATGGTCACTGCCCTGTGATTTGTCACTTGGTTCATGCTCACTACTTTTCTTAGTGTCCCTATGTTCCTCATCACTACTAACCTCATGCCTGATTTCATAAGACTGCTCTTTTTCACTATCAAACATGGGTGATGTTTTCCTTTGAGGAGTATTTTGACTTGATAGAGGAGAGACATAGTGAGTGGAGGGTGAGGAGGATATGTGAGATGGGCCATGAGATGAAGAGGCAGTGGCAAAATCTGGATGAGAAATGAAAGTCTCCCAAGACACTCCTTTCTTTTCAAGCTGGTGAAGGATGATGATTTTGATGAGAGAATGATGGAAAAGACTAGCTTTTTATTGAGTAGGAGGTCTCTTTTGAACAAGGGAGGACATCTTGTCTATGCTTTTGTAGAGGAAGAAAGGGAGATTTAGCAACTGAGTCCTTGTGAAATGCATGAGAAGCCTGATGTGATAGGAATAAATCTGAGAAAACCTCCCTTCACATGTGAAATACTTCATGATAACTCTCATGAGGAGGGCATAGCTGCTCAATAAGTGAGAAAAAGGAAATATAGCTTGGAAAGCATCCCGATGGTCTGGTTTTAGGAAGGGTTTATAGTGATTTAGATCCAGGTATGCCTGTTTGAACCACTTTTCTCCTATATAGGGGATCTTAGTTGCTTTGGAGACAACCCTAGGAGTGAGTTTAAAGTCTAGACCTGCTAGGTGGACATTTTTTCCTTGCAGCCTCAGGGTGAACAGTTGTGTTAAGGGAGAGAAATTGGTGACCTCCTGGACTTTTTGGCAAAAATCAAGGCAGCCTACCTCATGGAAGTTGAGAAGAACCGAAGGGGAGTCATTTATTTCCTGAGTTTTAATAGGCTCAAATATTTTGTGAATTCCACCGTTGTTGAATTTATTTGGAGGCATGGCTTTGTTTAGGATTTCCTTCACTCTCTTATCAAAACAGGCCTTTCACTGAATTAAGCCTTTCTTCAAACACTGTTTTCCCTTTTTGCAAGACTGTATTTTTCTATGAAAATAATTCTATTTCTCTAAATTGTGTTTTCTTTTCATCACATTACGAACACATTTTTTTACTTTGAAAACAGGCCCTTTTTCCTTTAGCACAAAAGCTGCTTTTCTCTTTGTGGATTGTGTTTATTTTTCAAACAATCAAACCAAAACAAGTTTTTTAAACTGACAAGGTTCCTTCCTCCTTAAACAATGTCTTGTTCTCTCTTAGTAAACATGGTGATTTTTAGGAATAAACTGTGCTTTTTGCCTTCATGGACTATGTCATTTTCCTAACAGACTTGATTCTTAAAACCTTTCAAACTCAAAAACCTAGGTGAAGAAAGCAGTAAATACCTCTCAAAAATTTGTTGTGTGCTTTTGGAGATAATTTCACCGTGCAAAAATTCTGATTTGAGGTGAGGTGGAGGTTGTTTGAGCGGTGCTACGCTCCTGTGCATAGGCACATAGCACCTGCATGCTGTGTTGGACGTTGTCGGGTTGGGCACTGGGCACCCTCTGAACGCCGGGTGGGCCGGTTGGTCAACATGCACAGGTGCGTCGCACGACGCTACAGGCGCATCGCGCCGCATGTAGAAACCTTTTTAAAGATGCTTACAGGCACGTCGCGCTAACTTACAGGCGTGTCACATCCTAAAATTTTTATCAACTGCTTGCCCAAGGTTCGGAAGGAACATTTTCTTCTGCTCGTTTGCACAATGGAAAGTGAACTTCTTCTTTGAGAGCTTTTATAGCTCTTTTTAAAACGTTTTTTCAATTTTTTTCCCTCCTTGTGGTGATTTTGACCTTTTACCTTTTCTTTTCTGTTTGTAAAGAAAAAGTGGCTTTCTCTGTTTTGTTGAGGGCTTGCCTTTTACCAATTGCTTTATCCATTTTTTTGGAAAGTGTCTTCATTGAAGATTGAAACTCATGTCATGAGTATGCTTCTCACTGAGTGTTGAGGAGGTAAATCCCCTCTGCGGACAGAGGCGATCCCTACTAGCCCAGCAGGGGTCTAGCAACAAACAAACAATGCTATGACGCAAGCTCCTAATTACGAATGAAAGACTTGGGATAGAAGCCTACCTGGATTCCAACGCTATGATCTGAAGAAGAAGTGTCCCCATCCTTCAGCCCTGGCAGATCACAATCCTTCCATGATCTCCGCAGATGAACACCTGGACATAGAAGAAACGAACAGATACAAACATAGGAACCAGCATACGTAACTAAACATCGGTCAGAAAAGATATAACTCGCATTAACATGATGGAAAACGGAGTGGAACCATAATCATAGTCATCTATTAAGTAATAAACGAATAGAAGTTACAACCAAGTTCTGACGTCGCAGCTTCCTTCGAACGGGTCTCCGGTCGTCCACGTCTCGCAAAGCTCGCCAAGGAAAGGGAAAACCTCTCTAGAGTCTCGTAACAATGGTCTCCTCGCTTGAATGGGCCTTAAGGGAAAGAAGGGATTCTTTACAGCACAAAGGCACTTGGGAATAGGGAGATGCAAAGCTTCAACACTTCAAGACTAGCTTGCCATGGATTTGAGTAGGCTTTTATAGATGGGGAAGGAGGGAGTTGGGATCCCTATTATTATGGGATTGGCCCTATCAACAAGGAAGGTTCCATGGGAGGTGGCAAAACCAATTCCTTCCATAGAACTCCCGCAGCCAAACCTCCCAACTCAAGATAGGCAGTGGTTTGTGAGTTTGTTTGAACTCAACTTCCGCCATCCATATTTAAAAAACAGTCCCTAAAATGGGTGGCGCGATTGTTGCTCTATGACAGAGCGCCAAGTGGCGCGACCTCTTTACAGGATTTCCCTGATTGGCGCGAGCACTGAACTGTCTACCCGCGCCAATGCAAAAAGAGCTGTTTTTCATGGATTTTGCAAGGAGATGTCTCAAGGGAAAATGAAGTTCATACTCAGAGGGATGCATTGATGATGTTTTCAAGGCATGACAGTGTTCACAGGTCACATAATGGGTCCTCCATTGTGCGGGATGGGGAATGGTAGGGACGGTGACAAATTACTGTGTAACAGATGCCCCCTAAAGCATGAGGCCCGAGAGAGAGAGGGGTGAAATGCTTTACGAGAACATGTCCAACCGAAGGCCCGCCGTCGGAAAACCTGCGCAGAAAGATACAACTGATATCTCAAGTACATGATGTATATGGTATGGACGCAACCATCCGAACAGAGTATGCTATAATCCGGATCCAGGGTATGGGCGCAGCCATCCAACTAAGATCAAACAACTAGACTCAGGTATGGTCGCAGCCATCTAATCAGTGAGTCATGTACATAATGATAATAATCTACAATCGCAGCCTGGATTACAACAGACACAATCCAGGGTCTTGCGCTCCATCTCGACCCAAACAAGTACAAGTTCGAGCATGTGAATATGTGAGCTGATGTCAAACATGCAAGAACATCGTCTGATTACCAGCCAATGATGAAAGCTGTTAACAGACGCGAGAGAAACCACCAATAATGACAATGGTCCTCAAGGTACTACAGGTACAATCTACGGCATGTGAATAAATGAGTTGACGTCGAACACCCGCAGAATCATTCGATCGGAAGTCAATGATGTAAACTTCACGTCGAATGCGACGAACCTGCCATTGAGGCATGCAGGCTCCAAGGTACCATCAGGAGTCTCTAGACCAACTTCCCGGATAATGAGTTGAAGTCGACAGGAAGTGACCTTGATTGAAGGTGGGCCATAATGATTCCCACATCATCGACACGAGACAGAGGAACATAATGTTTTGTTGTGAATCAGGACCATATGAGAAACAGAGGAAGGTTGATATTTGCAGAGGCCAACTTCTCTTGAACACATAAACGGCACGACAATGGATTTGGCAGTATTTGACATCAACGGATCAGAGGTCATGGCGACGAGGCAGTGAACAGATGAGAGGTCAAAAGAGATTACCCAAACCCATGGAGGCAAAGTGAAGCAACGGGATGAGATGTCCCCAACCCGACACGAATGCAGACAAGTGCCATGTTCAAGAGCGACATACCGCCGACGACAACGACAATGGTTCCATTTTTCCCCCACCATTTCTGGCGAGTACCCCAATTATTTTTGATAACAAGCTTGAAGGGGATAGCATATGCTTGTGATATAAGTCCGCCCTTCGGGCGAATCCATCCTAGTGCATTTAACGAGTCCTAGGAAGGAGAAACTCTGAGAACGTCATTTCGACGAAATCCAATGTCATCAGGGTTTAACGAGTCTGACAAAGGAAGAACTCGGCGTCTTTTCATGTTTAGAGAGTTTGAAAAGACAGCGGAAAAGTAAACTCCAAAGGTCCCTTTTCGTAAATAGTTCCCCAGATCCGAAAAGGTAGAAAACAATATCCAGGAAAACCTCCTAGTCGCGATAGGCTAGGGTATTCCTTTTTCGTAATCAATCCAGCCCAGCCCGAAAAAGGGTTAAACTTATACTGGGTGAATGTCGATTCGTGTCCATTTTAACGAGATCGAAACGACAAGGGCCTCGGCAATCTTTTCATATTTAGAGAGTCAGAAAAGAGCTGAAAGATGACTCCAGAGTGAATTTTTCGTGTATTTACCGAGTCCGAAAAAGTATAAAATACAACTCGTCTCCACCTTTTAAGTCGCAAAAACCTGCCGCTGCACATACCCAACAAGCGTAAAATCCATTTTCGACATAATACATGCAAATATTTGACAAAAATAACTTTTTAGAGCTCATTTAACGTCGAAAAGTTATAAATATGTCTAATTGGTAAAAAATGAAATTAATTTTTACTATTTACCTTGTGGAGAGCAACAGTGGTCCATTTGGAGCAGAATCTTCCGACGGTGATTGTGACCAATCCAGGCAACCATTCAGCGTCTCGTCTGTGACAGGTAAGAGGCGCTCCTCTTCTCTTTCTTTCCATACATTTTTTAATGATTTCCCTTCATAAATTAGCTCTGTAAGGGCACTTTTGAAATTTTAGGGCCGGGCCCAGTGGCGCGGGTATCGGGCACGGACCCGCGCCACTGAGCTCTTTTTACTAAAGGGGCCGCGCCACCTGGCGTGACTGTTAGCAAAACAGTCGCGCCAGCGGCGGAACCCAAATTTTCGCCTAAAATTCCGACATTTATACCAAATTTCTTGAATTTTGAAGCTTACAAAAGATCTAATCAGGGGCTTTTGACCATGTGAATGCAGATAAACACTCAAAATGGCAATTGAATGGAAGGAATGAGAGCACGGAGATGAGGATGAAGAGGCCATGCAAAGCCAGGCTTGCATGAACGCTCTGAGAGACTGCGGATTGAAAAAGTTCTTCCTCACGCCATGTTTACGAGCTCAGCCCGAGCTTCTCCAATATCTAATCAACATCTGGGATGAAAATGACCAAGTATTCAGAATACGAGACCAGGTGTTGGAATTGGAGGTCACTGACATTTATTTCATTACTGGATTGTCCCGCAGAGGTCCAATCCCTGTACTGACTGGGAGCAGACCATCAGGGGAAAAGATGGAACAGGTAATGGCACGGGTGTGCCGAGGGGCACAAACAGGATCAGGAAGCAAGAAGGTATACATCTCCACCATCCCTGATCTAGCACTGAGAGTAGTTATCCACACCATTACGCGGGCTGCTGGGTCGCAGGCTCCGCACGAGGCCACGAAGACTCAACTCCTGTTAGCCTCAGAATGCATGGGTCCCCTACTGTTCAACTAGGCAGAAGCAGTAACCATCAACATGAAAAGGCAGCTCACAAAGTGCAAACAGGGGAAACTGAAGCAGTTTGGGTATGGTTCCATCTTGGTATCGTTCATTCTGGAACGCATACCAACCTTCCAGGGCCAAGAGGCCCATGTGGCGAGTCCGGTACCACGAGAGCCGCGAATGGCTCGCCGGGCAGCACTGATGCCCAGATCTGGAGGTGGCCAACAGATGTCCTGGAAGCCAGAGTTCTTTAGGTGGCTACGGCGCCAACTGATCGTTGTGGAAGATTGGCCCTATTCGGGAACTGACTTTACAGGAGACCCAGATCTCCCACTACCAGAAGGGGATGACTGGGACGAGGAGCTGGGTAAGACCTCAAATTTTGATTTCATGTTTATATGTTTTTTTTGTCAATACACACTTGTCTTAACACAATTATATATGCATGCAGATGTAGGACCTGAGAGACCAGCCGGGATGTCTCCTATCTCCCGGAGGACACAACTCGCCCCTGAGATCCAGGGGGAAGGCACCGGAGGAGAGGCACTGGTCCAGAACCTCGAGGGGATCGCCCATGGGATCCCAGACTATGCCCGGCTGTCAGACGTACCGATGGAGTACCAGCGCCATACGGTGGGAGTTCCAAACCGGCTCCACCGAATCCTGAGGCGGCTAGTGCGTGCAGTGACGTGCTATCATGAGCACCATGCGGATTAGTCTCTAGGATTTATGCCACACCTATTTTTGAGAGACATAGTGTCTCAGGATGTATTAAGACAATTATGTATATTTTTTGAGTTTTATGCGACACACTTTATGTAATCATTTCGATATCTATATATATACATATCTATTTCTGGATGAGTCTTCTTTACATGTGATGATGATTTATAAATTGCGCAAATGCCTATCTAACACCAAATTTGCTACTGCATCTGTTAATGTATTCAAATGTCTGGGTATATGATGATATGTAATGTATTCAAAATTCCTTTCCAGTAATCGAATACGCAAATACAATCGTAAAATGGATGGGTTTCTTACCGAATAGTGCCCGTTCAGCTGCAACACTACAAGCTGTGAATCTAGGTACACGAGCAATTCACTGATACCAAGGTTTACTGCCTCAGTTAATAATTCCAACACGGCGCTATATTCCGAGATATTGTTCGTGGTACGTCCTAAACACACACCTTGCAGGTCAATCAACTCACCAGCAGGATCGTAGATTACCCAGGCTGCGGAAGACAGATTCCTGGTACTGCGGGAGGCACCATCCGCGAAACCAACAAATGGATGAATAGACATTTGCACAACCAGGAAGACCCGATCAGCAGAAAGATGTTTACAAAGCACACGACACTATGCACACAAATGACAATCACAGACCTATGTACACACACCACACCAAGAAATCATTTCGTGCGTATAGTTTCTAAGGTACAAATTACTGGCCGCACAAGGGAACTCCTTCGTAGTTCATAACATAGTCATAGGTCTCATTTTTTTCAAAACACGCTTTACTATATAAGGCCCGTGCCACATAGGCTGGAGTTTACCGGCTCCAAGCTTATCGTGTGCCTGATCATACAAGAGGACGAGGTCTCCTTCAATGAAAGAACGGGGAGAAACAGATTGATCAAAATGAGATTTGACCCTCTTCTTTTGTGCTTCGATGATCAAAGCAGCTAGACGACGGGTTTCATCCAACCGTTCGAGATACAAAAGACGCTCTTCCTCAGGAGAAGTATCCGGTAAGAGCTCCACAGCTAATTTGAGCGAAGGAATTTCACATTCAACCGGCAAAGTAGCTTCCAGACCGTACACCAGTTGGAATGGTGTGAATCCGGTTGCACTTTTAGCAGATGTTCGGTACGCCCAGAGAGCTGAGAAAATTTGGAGATGCCAACTGGATTTATGAATCCCAACTGTTCGTTGAAGCATGGTGACCAAAACTTTGTTCACTGCTTCAACCTGACCGTTCGCTTGAGGGTAGTATGGCGTTGAGCTGTCGTGACGCAGGCCCAACGCAGCTGTCAGCTCCGCCATCATGTAATCACGGAAATGAGTACCATGATCAGTGACGATAGCTTGAGGGACCCCGAATCGTGCAATAACATGGTTGAATAAAAAGGAAGCAGCCGTTCTTCCGTCGGCAGCAAGTGTAGGCATCGCCTCGGCCCACTTAGTGAAGTAGTCGACGGCGACAATGATATACGCATGCCCCCCGGCCGAGTGAGGGTTACACGTCATAAAATCTACGCCCCATTTCGCGAAAGGGCCGACGGTAATAACGGGATGCAAAGGCAATGGCGGCGCGCGCATCTTGCGCTGAAAAATCTGGCATGGATGACATTTTCGGACTGCAGTGATACAATCCTTGAATATAGAAGGCCAGAAATAACCTGCCCTCAGAATCTTTTGGGCA